>JAQFVV010000029.1:6010973-6414123 GCA_028023455.1 Epiperipatus broadwayi
AATAATAATTCAATTTAGGTTATATTTAAATGTGATATTTATTTTATCAAATAGAAAAAGAATACATCTTCTAACTGCATTTATATATATATGTTAAGTGGATAATTTTATAATCTTCTTCATCAGCAAACACAATACATGTAGTCATTATAACTTCAGAAAAAGTAAAAAGAGACAAAAGCCATAAAATTCAATTTGTCTGCATATATTATAATCTGCTTTTTAATTTTTTTGACATAGCTATCTTTTAATCTTTTCTGCAGCATTTTTTTTTCCATTATATTTTGCCATATTCTTATATTGCATCTCCATTGTTTATGAAATACTCATAATATAAATTGTATTTGCTTTAAAGATAACATATCCAGAAAACATATGAACAAATCTTGTTGATTATATAATTTTGCTATTATATTTTTGAAATATTACTATATGTTTATAAATGAAATTTTTCTTCTTTTTAGAATTTATAATTTATTATCATATAAATAAACTTGACAGAAAAACAGCAGTAATTCAGATGAAGTAATGGTATTTAGTATGATAAAATATCATGAATTTTTGAGCTTGTTTGCTGTAGCATGCAGTAAATTGGAAGTCTCAGCATTTAAATTCTTCTTTCTACTTATTAAAATAATTCAAAGGTCATCAAGATATTTAAACTGATTTATATTCTCAAGTTAATAACTGTTCAAATTAAAAGTTTCTGATTTTTTTTCAGCAAGACTAATAAAATAATGTTAATTAATAAATCAGTTTTTTTTTTTTTTTGGATCATAACTTTAAGAATACTTTGCAAATCATTATTTGAATTGGAAAGAATAATGCAATTATTAGTATACAGTAAATCTAAAAATTAAGATCATAAAGTTATTATCTTGCCTTTAACTATTCAAATTAAAACTGTAAAGTTTATATCATACCTTGATGCCTCTTCACAATCCATTCCTTAACATTTTTATTACCTAATGTCATAAAAATGGAAAACTAAATTGTAGCTAGCTTATATCTTTGTTTAAGACCAGTTTTTATTTAAAATACCATCATATAGTATGACAAGCAACTGCTTTTACACCTATTCTCAAGTAATTGAGTTAAATATTTTCATAAAGTCAATAAAAGCAATATTAAAATAATGTTGCCTCTTGATGCTCATAATATGTTTTTGCACTCTCTTGATAAAAAAAACCATAAATCTGTAGTGCTTTTTGATTTTTTAAAACCACATTCTATTGAATGAAATCATTGGTAGTACTTTTTGTAGTGGATAACAATGTCATCTTTTATATATATAAATTAGAACAAGAGAATCGTCCTTAAGTTCAGATGACTCAAATATGGGTTTATATATTTCTATGTTTTTAAAATTATTTTATCAGTATCATATTTTGAAACCTCTATATTTTACAGTGATCTGAAACTTTTTTGTTTTATCATTATATAGGGTTTAATTTTATGAAAATACATTATTTTATAATAAAATTAATGGATTTAGTGCTTGTAATATAATGCTTATCTCATCAGCATTGAAGGGAAGTGTATAATATATAAATATATATATGCATTGACTCTGCATAAAATTTTACTTTTAATTCATAGTCATGCTTCAGCACTCATCTCACTAAATCCAGATTAACTTTGGATGTTTTCCCTACAAATTGGAAGAATAGTTGGATACTCATTTTAACAACCAATAAATAAATCACTAGCTGGTCTGGCTAGTTAGGGAAAAAAATAATATTCGACATATAGAAATTCTCTGATAAAGTTTTTTTTATATTTTGAATATATATATTTTTTTAATTAAAATTTTCAGAATTTCTAATTTTTATTTTTAGTAAGAGTCTAAATTTAGATGATAATATATTTTTTAGTAGTTGGCAGATTTGAAATATTTTATTATGCTAAAATTTTTATATGAATTTACCATATTTTCCCCTATGTATATAGAATATTTTCTTTTGATAATTTTACTGACTGTAGCCTATAGGTAATTGAATGTTAAAATTTTTTTTTATTAGGTAATAGGAGTATCATATATAACAAACAAATAACAACAAAAATATAATTTGAATGAGATTGCAAATAAATTAAATATACCTGAAAAATTAACTAAATTTAATTTAAATAAAACTTAATGTAAAAATATAGATTTAAAAATGTATATCGTAGTTTAAAACTATCTATGTATTTTATAAAACTGCATAAATGTATAATTGAAATAGTTCATTAATACAATTCATATCAAAATTGAAGTTCTAAAAATTACCATTTTTTTTTACAAAAAACTTTCAGTACTATGGAATTCTTATATATATTTTTCCTTTTCTATGGTTTTGTTGCATGTATTGCGTAACACAGAAGGTAATATATGAGGAAGGATTAAATTTAACTTGAGATTCTGTTAGTTGAATAACTAACTAACTATTTATAATTTTCAGACAATGAACTTTTTAGATGTTATAATGAGGTTCTCAGTAGAAAACTCATTGATGTTCATCACCGATTATTTTTAGGGTGTTCATTAAAGAAATGACATTTAAGAATGGTATTAATTTTTGTGTTGAGTTAAATGTCTTTTATAGTCTACAATTCCTAAGAATTTCATGAATATTTTCAAGCTGCATTTGCACATTATTGTGAATTGCTCTGGGCGTCAATTATGCATATAGAATTTTTATTTTATTTTTAATTATTTCATTTTTTTATCCAGTGTTCTTTATATAGAGCAAATGATTTTTAAAATTATTATCTAGACTTCTATAAATTTAATTTATAGAATTTTAAATTTTTGTAGAGTGAAGTACTCTTAAACACCATTTGCGTAATCTTGGTTGCAAACTTTTTTTGCAATGTCAGTCCTTTATTCATTAATGAGAGCAGTGAGCAAACACCTGCAAGCACCAGTGTGTTGCATTATCAACTTTTAATTGCCTTGATTTTATAATAAATTAATATATTCACTTCATATTTATATATTAAATGACTTCAATAGAATTAGTGATATTTAATTTTATAAAAATGAATTATGCATTTCTGAATCATTGGCTCAATAGTAATTTATTCACTGATAATTCTGGATGGTGAAAGGGAATATCTACAAATTTTAAATTTTTGGGCTTTTAAGAGTATTTTTATTGCATTACATATAAAAAATTAATGTTTATTGGTCATTATCTTTTTATGAGAAAGAAAAATCCTAACAGTTATTAAATTAATATTGTCACATAGTATTTTTTCTCACATATCATAGCATTAGCTGGGAAGCGAATCCGCCATCCCGGGACAACTACTTATAAAGCAGCTGTCGCTGACCTCTCGACCACCAATGCTTGACTATTATCACATAGTATTTCATGATGAAAATAATTTTTTTTTGTAAATACAAGTGTGCTTGCAAATCAAAAATAATAATTTCAGAAATGAATTTAAAAATAATAATCGAGTATTTTTTCTATTTGATTAATTTGAATTCATTTTAATACAAATTATTACAATTTTTTTAACAAGAAAAAAATTGCAAGGGAAAATTGCCAAAAGCAAATAGAAAAGAAATATACTGAACTGGTTAAAAATCCAGTTCTTGTTAATATGCATAGGATTTAATAATTGAGATTAGAAGGAAATAACATTACACATGTCAAGAACACAATCATAATAATTACTTATAATACAAAATTGAAAATATAGATTTACTTCTAAAATATTAATTAAATCATCTTTTTTTTTGAGGGGGGGGATTTTTAAGTTATTAATAAAAAGACTGAATAATTTAAAAAATTCTCTTTTATTAAATTTCTTAATATTTAATTTTTTTATTTAATCAAAATAATGTTAAATTCATTTAGAACTTCAAAACTTTTTTTTTAGATTATTGGACTTTTTTTTTTTTTTATCAAGAAATTTATTTAACACAAAATATACATAGTATTATGATATACAGGATAACAGGTTAAGCTTGGTTAAAAGTTCTCATGCATGTATTATTATGTGGACATTGGTCTATCTTGTACAACTTTGTATTGATAGTGGTTGCAGTATTTCAATTGAACGACATTGTGTTTCTGCAACAGGTTGATGCTTAGAGTGACCATAGAATATTTATAGGGATGATAAATATATTGCTTTTTGATGGTGGGTTTGATGTGGGTTTGTTGCAGTGTTTGCATTATTGTTGTATCGGAACTTCAAACAGTCTCCATGTCTCAAAGAAGGCCATAGAGGTAGAAAGGATTTCATCCCTTTTTTTGATATTGTTGATGATGTTAATGAAGAGTTGAAGAGGATTTAAATGAGCTCCTTCAAAGGCTAGCTTGCAGCGGACGGACCAGATGGAAAAGGTGAGGAATGTGGATAGTCTTATCCATGCAAATGTTTTTGTGCCAAGGCAGTGCTGGATTGAGTTAATTATTTGAAAGTTGATCTTTGAGTTTGTGTGGATTAATTGTCTGATACTGTTGAGATTGGGGCAGATGTTTAAAATGTGCTCAAATGTCTCTCTTCCGATCTCCACAGAGTTGGCATAGTGGGTCAATGTTATTGAATCCTCTTCTGTTTACCAAAAACCATTTAGTTGGTAGGGCATCAAGATTTATTTTAATTATGAAGTCCAGGAATTTTGCTTCGAGGCTCCAAAATTTAAACTGTGATATGATTTTCTTGTTGGATAAGTTAAGTCTGGAAATAGGAGAATATGTTTGAGGATGCTGTAGATTATATGCATCCCAGTATTTCATTTTGGAAGAATAAGCAGTTGCAGGACAGTTGTAAAGGCATTGAGAAGCAGAGGTTAAGGATGATATCCAATCCTGTTTGAGAGGTGGTGGTCGGTCGGTCGGGTCAACTGGCATATAGACTTGGAAGTTGTCAAAAATAAGGGTTAATTTATGAATAAGATTGTGGATTTTTTGGAGAAAAAATGTATAGGGGGAGTGGAGTGAAAGACCATTCAGCCAGCAGGGACGGCGCATGCCTTCTAGACTGATGGCAACAGTTTTCCCACCCCAGAACAACCTAGAGCAAAGTGAGTTAATTTTACTGACAAAGATTTTGGTAGGTTTAATAATTGGGAGGTAATAATTAATTTTGGGGAAAAGGACCATGTTGAGTAAGGCCACCTTCCCATGAAGTGAAAGGTAAACCTTAGCAAGTGATGTTGTTATTTTGCTGGCAGATTTTAATATTTCATTTTGTATTTGTGATGTGATGATAGTAGGTGGTTTGTGAAAGGGAATACCTAGGAAGTTCTGTGGTTGTCCAAGGAAGTTAGTTGTAATCTTCTTCCCTGTAGCAATTCTCCATGCAGATGATTTTTGAAGATTGAAGGAAAGTTTATATTGGTGAGTGTAGTCATTTAAAATTTTGTTGAGATGACCAAGATATTTTTGTGATGGCAAGACTATGAAGACATCATCCATATATGCGAGGATTCCTATCTCCCTCTTTAGTCTGGGAATGTAGACTCCTGGAAGTTGTCTTTGAATGTCTATCAGGAGTGGATTGATGTAAGCAATGAAAAGAATCGCACTAAGAGGGGATCCTTGTGGAATTGAATGTGATGGTTTGAAACTGTCAGTGGTTCTTCCATCTAAGGATATCAATATGTGTCTGTTTCTAAGAAGATTACTTATGATTTGGAGGTATGGCTTGGGTACCGCATAGTCAGCCAGAGTTTTAAGCAGGATGTTGATCCTGACTGAATCAAATGCGGCAGCTATGTCCAATTGAACAGCAATTGGTTTAGATTTCCTGTTTGTTCTTAAGTGATCAACTAGGGATTTAACTTGGGCCATAGCTAGGGTGGTTGATGAGCCTTTTTGGCGAACTGGGATGGAGAAATGTATTTGAGAATACCTTCTTGAATGATATCTTTTATAGTGGATTCAATGATTTTTATAATTAGAGGGGACATTGAGATGGGTCGAAGACTCATGAGCTCCGATGGCGGCTTATTTTTCTTAAGAAAGGGTACCATGGCAATCGGGTAAAGATTGGGGATAATTTTGTTTCCATCTGTTAGGTGGTCTATCATTCTATGGATAATTGGTATTGAAAATTTGCTGAGGTGGGCTAGAATGAAGCGTGGAATGCCATGAAGCCCAGGATGAATTCGATCCCTAAGGGATGTGATTTTGTTTTGTAGCATGGATTCCGTTATGCAATGCATGTCTGGAACTTCCTCATTTTTCCATATAGTGAGTGGTGTTTCAGGATCTTTTTGAAGAATTTCCTGGAAGTGATGCTTAATGCCTTCCAACATTTGTTGACCAATCCAGGATTCCCCATTTGAAATAATTATTGAGGGTGTATTTTTTATTCTTGATGTTCCAAGGGCCCAGCGAATGTAACCACGGGTCCAGCAATGTTGAGATTCAAGGAACAATTTTGCTCTCTTGATGGATAGGTATTCTGCTAGTTTTTCCTGTTGTGTTTTGTATTTCAATTTTAAGGAAATAATATCTTTAATGTTGTCTGTGTTACTTGGAATTTCTTTAAGTTTGGAGCTTATGTTTTGTAAATCATTAAGCAATTTAACTGGACCTTTCAGCTTTCGTGTGTAGTTACTTATGAGTGATTGTATGACTTCAATGAATGCAAACCATGCAACTTCAATGGGTTGTGATAGAATGTCAATTTTTTTGAAGTAAATGTAGGACTCTGAGATGATAGCTTCAGTTGCTGTTGTGCGGGTTATCATGCGGAGAGTTTGGCGACTGTATTCTCCAGTGTAAAGTGTCTTGTCAGGAAGAAGTTTAATGATTTGTGCGAGGTGGTCTGAGTATGTTACCAGTTGAAGCTGTGCTTCAATTTGGAAGTGCAATTTGGTGAATAGTAGAAAAGATCTATGAGACTTTTACAGCTTTGTGTGTAGAAGGAGAAGGATCCTGGGGCAGAAATCCTCACCACACATGAGAGTTTTATTGATTAGGTGTAAGTATTTATTGTTGAAGTGGGCATAGTTCACATTGAAGTCACCTAGGAGAAGTGTCGGTGATGAGTTGGAGTATAGTACCATATTTATTGTATGTATGATGTGATGAAAATTATTGACTGTGTTTTGAATATAAATGAACAGGATGTTGAAGATGAAGCCACTGTAGTTAACTTTGATTATGACTATGTTACCATCTAAGTATAAAATGTTGAAATCATTAGGTGGTTTATTTTTGTTAATGATGAAACCTACCCCTCCGGAAGCAGTGGTGGCAATGGAGAATTTAGTGTAACCAAAGTTTTCTAAAATCTGAGTGATTTGTAAGTTTGATTTTATGTGAATTTAGTTTCGCCATAAAGAAGATGTGGGGTGTGTGAATATTCAACCACTGTCTTATGGCATATATAGTTGTAGAGAGTTTAGGCCTCTCACATTGGTACCAACAATTTTAAGATACATTATAATTGGTTTTTTAAAATTTTCAGGTAGAAAGATGTGTCGGTGAATTCATTGTACAATTCAACAGTTGAATTAGCTACGAGTTGTTATGTGTCTCCTGGAGTAGGTGACCAGTCCGCAGGAGAGTCTACTGACTGACCGAAGTCAATGGTTTCCGGTAGAATAACTTCTACATCATTATGTCGAGTGTTTGCTTGGGCTTTGACATCTTTAGATATATTCTCATTTATTGAAAGTTCTTGCTCATTAGTCAGTTGCATATTTTTGGTTAGCAATAAAGTGCCACCCTTTCTTCTTTTGTTGGATTTGTCTTTTGAAGTTGTAGGATTTATAGGTAGAGTTACTTTTGAGTTATTGGATTTGTTTTGTATATCATCATCAGAACTAGGTCCACTGGAGTGTGTATGTTTTTTCTTTTCTCTTTTTCTTTTTTGTCTTTTCTCATCCGATCTTGATGTTGAGTTTTGGAAAAATCTATGTTAGTAGGTTGAAGATTTATCATAGTCTCATCTGATTCAATGTCAGTTTCTTCACTTGAATCACTGAACTCATATGTTGATACACTGTCTATTTCATCATAGACTCTTTGTGCATGTTCATGAGGATTGTGATCTGGTTTGCTGGTGTCGTTTGTCTTTGAACCAATTAAAGAGGGTGAGGTAATAGTGGTGTTGTGTTGCATCTGTGTTGATTTGGTATCAGGGTGAGCCAGTTCTGGTGATTTGAGGATTTGAGGCATTTGAATGTCAGTAACACAGTTAGTGGTTTTGGATTCTGAGCTTGGTTGAAGTGTTTTTGTTAAGGATGAATTTTGATTTGTTTCTGTGTTATGTAGTATCTTGTTGGAAAAAGTGTTCTCAGTGTGCAGGGAGTCAAGTTGAATTAAATTAGCTGTGATAATCCTGTTGGAGGTTTTTTCTGGTTCTGTTTTTTTGTTGCATTTATGTGTTTTGTTCTTCATGAGTCCGCAGGTTTTACAGATCCGGGCCAAGCAGTCTTTAATTAAGTGTGTGCGTTCAAAGCAGTGAAAGCACTGGGGTGGGACTCCGCAAGTGAGAGTACCATAGGGGATCCACGAACGAACAACTGTTGGGATGTCTGTGGAGTTTATCCCCTTATTTAAGGTAATAGTGAATGAGGCCGTGTTAGATTGAATGTGGTTTTTTGTATACGGATTAAACCAGTATTGAAAATTGCTTATTTTACCATAGTTTTCTAAGATGGATTGAAGTTCGGCATGGTCAAAATTTAGTAAACAGTCTTTGATGATTCCCTGAAGAGTGGTGGGTCTATTAAAATACTTGATGATAAATTTATCATCAAGTATTTTAATTGTATTTCTGAATGTGTTTCTATCACCCCATGTCTTAAATTCAGTGATAATATATCTGTCATTGGGATGTGAGAGAATTCTGTTGATACCCATTTCTATTTTTTTCTCTATTATCATTTTGGAGAATTTTTCCAGAGGGAATTTGAAAAAATTACCACTCTGGTCAGTAGTTGTTAAAATAAGCGTTTTATCGTTTGTGTAGTTAGCAAACGATTTAAGTAATTTTTCAGGAATAGAGTTGTTAAATTTTATATGAATATTTTGATATGCTTCATCATTATCTTGAGTTATGTTTGAATTCTGAAAGTTGCTTGTATTTTGTGTTGCTTCATCAGTATCAAAATCTATATAACTAAGGAATGAGCTACCGTCTTGTTTGATATTCATTTCAGACTGCATCGGAATAGCATTCATATTTTGAACTGCTTCTGCATATGATCTTTGGAAACTGGATGAGTTTTGGTTTCTATTCTTATCTTTACTTAAATTATGATGTGTGAAGTGTGTTTCGGGTGTTTTGAAATTACTTTCTGTTTCATCAGTACAACGTTCATTACAATCAAATCGCTTTTTAACAGTGAAATTAACTGTTTGGTTTTCAGATATTTCGATTTCATTTCTACTGTTGCTGTGTATATTTTGATTTGTACTTTTATATTTTGTAATATTATGATTTGCTTGATGTAAATCAGTTATTTCAATTTGGTTAGAACATTTATTTTCTTTAGTAGAAGGTCCGTTATAAATATCTTTATAATTTACGTTATTTTTTGGTTTTGCGCCCTCTTGCGTTTTTTTAAAACTTTTATCCCTAACATTTAAAGTTTTTATCTCCTTACTTCCTGACACTTCTAAAAGTTGTGTTTTACCCTGATGATTATGATTTTTTTGTTCTGAATCTAATACTGTTGTTTGAATTGCTCTAGGATTTGAAATAAGTTTCTTATGGTTAAAAGAGTCTTCATGTAAAAAGCTTTTATCAGCCTCTTGCGGATTTTTAAGAAATTCTCCAGTATTTACGTTAGTTTCAATGTAAGTATTGGCTTTTTTAAAATCAGATTTCTCTGTAGCTTTATGTAGATTGTTACTAGGATTGTATTTACATGTTTTAGTAGGTTTTTTATTGATTATTTGGTTTTCATTAGCGTTTGATAACGATTTGGAAATTACATCAGAATGATTGTTTTCACCGTTATCGGTCGATATAGGACTAATAGCGGTTTCAGATAATAGCTTGCCAATGGCAGATTTAGGGTTTTTATGCCCATCCATGCTTAGAAATTAATTGTAAAAGCACTTACCAACTGTTTCGTGTTGGATTCTCCACTCCAACTCCCCTTAAACTTGAAATTTCTTGAATTTTGTAACTCTTGATGCACTGTGATGCTGAACACTTATCGCCATCTAGTGGCAATAGCTAGATTATTGGACTTGTAAATGAGTATCTAATATTTTTATTTAAAGGGGAAAACAAAGAAGATTAAAAAACAAAACAATACAAACCATGGTCAGAAGTTTGGGGGGGGGGGGTTGCTAACAGAGATATTTTAAATGCTTTCTCTAGCAAAGCATTTATCACAAAGCTTGTTGAGGAATTGGCAATCCTCATTGTTTATAACTTACAAGCTTAAGAGAATAGGGTCATGTGATCTATGACTCTTATTTTGAATACAAACTCTCATTTATCACAATTGGCCAGACAAATGAATAATGCTTTTCCCTTCATTCTTCTTCTTTGGAGGAATATTGGAGTGACTTTTGTTCTGTTGAAAGAGATTCATTTATTTATATATTTTTTTTGGTAATTTTAAATTGATTCATGGAATTCTGTAGATGTTTATTTTGCATATTTCCCCCCATTGATTCTAAACATTAAAGATGAGTTAGCAAGAATTAATTTATGATATTCTTTTTTTTATGAAAGTTTTCTCTCACATATATATATTCATCATCCATTCAATTCCCATACAGTTTTTATAAAATGGCAGGCAGGACAATTTTTTTTAATTACCAATTTGTGATTTGATGCTGTGTTTTAAAATGGATCTTTTGTAAATGAGCATGTTTTTAAAGGCTTATACTATCTTATCTTTGAATGAAGAAGAAAACATTATTTGAAATCGTATTTTTAAAGCAATGATTTAATTAAATGGTTTGTCACTTGGGAGATTATATATTTAAACATTAGAACACACTGCGATTATGGACTTTTTTTTTTTAAGGGTCATAGCATCGGCCGGGATGTGAACCCGCAACCCGAGCAACTGCAAAGCAGTCGCGCTGACCTCTCGACCACCAATGCAAGACGATTATGGACTTTTAGTGCTCAATTCTGCCATTTTACCACTGCACTAAACTATACAGAACTTTAATACTATATAAAATAATGAATAGCCAACTTAAAAAAAAAAAAAACTATCATTATTGTTCAATTCTCAAAATTTGATTCACAGTATTTAGAATGTTTTTTTTTATTAAGGTAAAAAAAATACAGATGACTGATCACCCGCTACATGATATTTCAGTGTTCAATGTTACAAAGTAAAAACAAAGTACATACGCTCGATAAATAACATATCCACAAAAGGGTTGAATAACCTTACCAATGTGTATCTATATATGGACGAGCACAGATCTGCACTGCCCAAAAACAATCCATCAAGGGAGCGCAGCAGCCCATCAGAGCAGGAAAGGTGCTGAAAACATTGACCCTGTACCCTCCCAGCAGGTTTTCCAGAAGTGGCAATAATCGTCAACAGCCCACACCCACAGACCAGACCCCCAATGACCGCCATCATCAACCCCTGTGAAAAAATGAGGAGTGCAGACCTGTGCCCTCAAATATTACAACAAGACTCTATCACTGTTACAAAAATGATATTTCTAGCTGGAGTGTCTAGCATCCAGTTTGTCAAATGAATTTGTCTGTGGTTATGATCTTGATAAAAGAATTGTTCGCTTTTATTCCTTGAATTTCTCAATCATTATTAAAAGTTATTCGTTAAGTGACTTCGTTAAAACAGTTGATTTTTCATCTTCCTCATCTGTTAAATCCAATATATTATCATAAGCCTCCTGCATAACGTTATTTACCCCATACTTTGATTGTAATGCCTCTTCATACTTAAATTCTTGGTTATTATCATTAAATAATTTGTTTGACTTACTTCTCTCATTAGTTTCAAATTTCGATTTTATAGATTTGTTCTTATTAATCTGATTCGCTTTTAGATAAGTTTTCAATTTTAAACTTTGGTAAAGGTTTACTATAACGGTCTATCTATGTTTGCCCTCTATTGTTTAAAATTTAAATTAAATTGTTTGAGAATCTTACGTGTATGTTATTATATTACAAATAAATTAAAATTTAATCAAATGTAAAAGATAATAAAAAAAAAACCTTTTTAAAGAATTTAAATGTTGGATTAATTACACGACATTAATTAAAAGAATTACTTTTAATTTCTTTGAAAGTTAAGAATTTAAACTGTCTACAACTTAAGAATTTAAAATAACTACTTTTATAGCACATTGCAAAAAAAAAAAAAAGACACCCTATGTGTTCAATGGCGCAAATTACATGAACACATGTACAGTTTTATAGTTGGAAAAAATATCTGCTACATGCTTAGTACCTGATGGTGAAATTTTGAGTCGTCCATCAGGACAACTTCATGCATCCCGAAGACCAAGACATACACACCCAGAATATTGGAAACATGTGGATGAGAACAAAGCGTAAGCTGAAATTCCAATCTGGCACTAGCAGAGCTTTGTTTTCATCGTACCTGCATGAATTTGCCCTCCAGAGTAGATACAGCAATACCGCTTTTTTCTCCAACTTCCTAGGGTGTATAGGACATAATTATGTTTAAAAAGGTAAATGTTTTTTTTTATTATCTTTTACATTTGATTAAATTTTAATTTATTTGTAATATAATAACATACACGTAATATTCTCAAACAATTTAGTTTAAATTTTAAACAATAGAGGGCAAACATAGATAGACTGTTATAGTAAACCTTTACCTAAACTTTTATTAATCGGTTTCGCTTTTTAGATAACATTGTTTTCAATTTTAAACTTTTCGAAGCTTTCATTGACATTCGCTTTCTCTTTCCCTTGTGATATTTTGGGTGACATATAGTCCAAATCACCTGAGGTGTTCTCTTTGTTAACTGGATTCTCTTCTTCCATTAGTTGTTTATCCATATTGCTGTTTTCTTGACTCGCATTTCCCCCTCTATTCTGCACTTGATTTGATACGTTCTCTGCCATTCTTGTTTTCACAACGTTGTCAGTTAAACCCTTGTTGCTGTTATAAAACTAAAAGTTTTCTTCATTTTGATAATGACACTTAAAGGTAATGAGTTTACCCTCAGTTTAGCTTCAAAATATTACAGTGAAGCGTCATTATCCTTATTTAATTCCACCTAATATAGGGGACCTGAAACTAACATTGAATTCCTAGAGCCACTAGGTGGCGTAGTATTTAGAATGTTTTGAATAGCTTTTATGTATTTTAAATAATGCAAGTGAAACAGAAATTATCAAAAAAGTAATATTACTTAAAACTCAAATTCATTTAGTTAAAATAAAAATATTAAGTAATTAATACAACTAAAATGAAATCTAATGTTTAATAACTCTTATTTACTTTGGAAAATTCATGATTTTTTTTTTAATGCTATAAATAGCTTAATATTTAATGTGAGTCAATAGTGTAATGGTCCAGATTCAACTAAAAATAAAATAGTTTGATTATACAAGCTTCCTGGCGGTGCTATAAAATTGGCATGTGAAAAAAAAAGAGGAGTGAAAAAGTGGTGGAATTAATTTTAGCTTTATAGATAAGTAGAGTCAACACATTGAGCTAGCATATTAATTGATGATCCTAATGCGCTTAAAAGGATTTATGAAAACCTACCTTAAAGGAATAACAAAAATATATAAATAATATTGTTTTAAAGAAAATTAGATGGAGAATCGAGATATTCTATCAAAAATTATAAGTTCTTCAAAGGGTGAAAATTATAAACAAAAATATCCAAATTGGAATCAATTTTTTTTGTAACAGTGAATTATCTTTTTTTCTTTCCTATTTTTTGAGCAGTTATATATTTTAAGAAATGATAATAGATGGACAGTTGAAATCTTAAACTGGATTTCAAGAGATTGTAAAAGACATAGAAAGAGATCACGTGAGATGGATGGATGAAATAAGGAACTGTGTTGGTGTGATGTGGAGAAGTGAGGCCAGAGAGCAGAGATATATTGAATTTGGAGAGACTTTCATCCCATAGTGCATCGATAAAGGATGAAAATGATGATGGCGATTTTAAGAAAAAAAGAGAAAATAACTAATTTAATTTATCTTACTTTGCTAATCAAAAATAGATAATATATTTAATTATAATAATTTAGAAAGAATTTATTTCTTATCTGGTGATTGTGTGTTTAAAAAAAAGAAAAAAAAAAGTTAAATTTGGATAATAAAATGAATGGAATTAGGAACGATAAAGAGAAAAGGTATTTTTTTTTTGTAAAGTCAAAACAAAAATGTGATTTGGATAATAATAATAATAAAAAATTTAATTAGTTAAGTATCTCAATGGTTAGTTCTATTGTGGATAGAGATGTAAAGGGGACAGATACTGGAAGAGATTGACAACATCGATGCAGACAAGGACTAATAAGAAGTTAAAAAAAGAGACTAAGTTTGGAGAGAGAAAAAAAAATTAAAAGGAGAAGAATCCACATGTGGTTCATCTTAAGCAATTAAGATACTTTATAATGTACCATTCAAGAGAATTGAGCTAGTCAGAATGGCATCTCCTAGTTGTTGAAGAAGTTATTAAATCAAGAATTCTTAATTAAACTATTATGGAAAAACACATTATAATTGTAAGTCTCACCATATTTTATTAGTATGCTAGTCATCAAAACGAACTATATAGCTCCTTCCAATTTTAAAAGTGTGTTATCCTTCCTGTGTCAACAGCCAATGAAACGAACAAATAATTGCCTGTCATCTTTGACCCATATCATTATTATTCCTGTATAATGAAGAACTAAAAAAGATAAATTAGATGAAGTAATAGACTTTGCATGATAGTGACTGTCATGTATATCATTTATCCCAAAGGTTCAAACCTATTTTAGTCAACTATAATAAAAATCAGTATTTTGCAAATATTGAACAAGATCCGTTTTATCTAGGGAAAAGGCCTTTAAAAAAGTAATCATAACATAGTCTAAAATTTATTTTCTTTAATATTTAAAAGTTATTATAACACATTTTAATATTTTTATCTTTTTGATGCCTAATATTTAACAATTATTATAACATTTATATATATATATTTGAGGTTTAATGATTTAAAAGTGATTATCACATATATTTGATATTTCCTTTCTTTTTGATGTCTAATATTTAACAGTTATTATAACATATATTGATATATATTTATTTTTTTGAGGTTTGACATTCAAAAATTATTATAACAAATATTTTAATATTTTTTTCTTTTCAATTTTTAATATTTATTATTGTTGTGCGTAAATATTTCTTAATTAATAATAATTGTAAAGTTGGAGTTCAATAGTTCATATAAACATATTGGAGCTTGTGTGGTTAAATTTATTCAAGTTGAGATCTTGTAGTTAGAAATATTTTGAAACAATGTAAAGTTGTAAATATTAATTTATCAAACGCATAGTCAGCATGTAAGTACATATATATTTATGGCTATAACCTTAATACTAAGCACCTTGAACATTAAATTTGCCACTAGAGGGACATCTGCAAATCTTCACACAAGATTACGATTTTATAAAGATAAGAGCATCTATTAGCCTTAAATATATATGTACTTACGTGCTGATTATGTGCTTAATAAATTAATATTTACAACTTTACATTGTATCAAAATATTTCTAATTACAAAGATCTCTACATTAACTTGTTGTATTTTGGAAGATTTCGGAATGTTAGTGTTTAATAGAAATTGTGGACTTAATTAGTGAAGAGTTCAATAGCTTCACACTCTCAAATCAAAATGTTTTAGATTCATCTATATAATTAGAAAGTAGGTTGAAGATAAGAGTGGCCGCTCTTATCTTTATAAAGTCATAATCTTGTGTGAAGATATGCAGAGGTCCCTCTAGTGGCAAATTTAGTGCTCTAGGCGCATAGTATTAAGGTTATAATCTTAAAAACTGTATAAATTATTTAACAAATAATTCAAGAACAAATAAAATATACATTGAAATGAAAATCCATGTCAGCATTTATTCTTGAATTTACTGTTACAATTGTATATTAAAAAGAAATCAATATGGTTTTCAATAAAAATGTGTATTAAGTAAAAAAAGGTCAAATTTAATATAAATAAGGCAGCTCTCCATTCTAAGCATATGTTTGAATAATCAGTGATTACCAGATGCATAGAAAATCCTTATCCTTAATATTTAAATCTCCACCCTCAGATTAGAGTCTGTTATTTATCTTTACTGGTGAAACTTAGGATTCAGAGTTGGAAGAAAAGCAGATATGCATCAAACAATGATCTTTAACTTCATTTTTTCTGTTAGTAAAGACATGTAAGTTGTCTTTATTAAAGGTGAAAGATTGTTCTCTCAAGTACTGATTGGAAAATAACATATTTCTATGAGTGAAGAAAAATTATCAAGTCATTCTTGTAAGAAATATACTTGATTGATTAAGAAGAAGAATATGAATACCAAAAAATTTATTCCCAATCTCTATTAGCAGATGATTAATATAACTAATGAAAAATAATTTTTCCCTAGGGATTGTGGGTTAGATGGGATTATATTATATTTTATCATTCAGTATATGAATTTGTTTATTAATGAAGAGGTTTGCAAGAACATATAGCAGAGAATCTGAGATATTTAAATGGTTTTAGAAGTTTAGTCATAGAAATTGAGTCAAATGCAATTGCTCTTTCCAATTGAACTGCCAATGATCTTGATTGTCTGTGTTACCTAACTTCGTCAATAACATATTTTAAATAGAATTACAGCTGCAAAACTAGATGTGTCTTTTCTGGAAAATTGTAAATAAGAGATGGAAGAATTTTATAGGAATAAATTTATTATTTAATGAGGGATTCTTTTGATTCACTAAGTAGTGAAGACATTGAAATAGATCTCAAATCATTTAATGGAGAGGGAAGAATGTACTTTTTTTTTAAAAAAAAGGATCACAGAGACTGAATAAAGATTATCAATTGAATAAATTTATATAAATAGATAATCTATTATACTGAAGATAATAGGGATAGGCATTTGATTGAAATAAGTTAGTAAGAATTTGAGTACAGCTTAATAATGAATGTTGTCTGACGTAGAATTATTATTATTTTTAACTATTTTATTTTGTGATATCATAACATATTTTATTCTGATCAGAGTTATAGAGCAGAGATTTGAACAAGGTGTGAATATATTATTTTGCCTTGATTATTTTTTGCAGTGTATGTATATATTCAAGCAAATTATGGTTGTTATGAAAACTGACTTTCCTTTTTATATTTTGTCTTGATAGTAGAAGTTGCATGCTTGCTTGAATTAATTTTTTTTTAGATAATGGACAGCAAAATATTGATGTTCCATGATGATATTATTTACAATGCCTATTCTCTTTTTAAAAAAAAATGTTTTCAGTATCCAAAAAATCTTAATTTAAGAAACATAAATCTGAAATGACTTCATTTATTTCAAATTTTTAATACAGTTCATTAATTTTTGATGAGAAAATATATGTGTACCTTCAGTGGATTCATAAGTCATTAATTTTGTTTACATGATTACTAAATTGTATCTCATATATAACTAAGGAGGGCTTATTTGTACCTTATAAATAAAAATTATTCAAGTGATTGAATATATATGTGCAACCTTTTTTCAGAAACTGAGATGAGGCTATTCAAGCTGCATAAAATGAGTTTTAATTTCAATTATACATAGACACCTAGTAGGATTTCATATAGTATGATATTCCACATTTGTTTATAATCTAATGTTGAAGTTAAATGTCAGAAATTTTTGACACACACTGTAAGTTCATAGTTCACTATTACAAACTATAGTATTTCATTACTTATAACTAATTGTGGTTTTATCTGCAGTAGATTAATTAAGAAGTGAATGTATATGTATTATGTAAAGATTTCATAATTTGATAACTGAATAAATTATATAAAAATCACATGTTAGGGTCATTCACAAATCCATATATCTGACTTAGCTTATAGTTTAGCAACAGAAATGTCTCTATAAACATAATAGTAATTAGCATTTACCACTCAAGTTTTCATTCCTGGTTGATTTTCTTGATGGATTTTGTATATTTGTAAGCAGCTTAACCACCGTCCCCCACCCAAAGAGTTAATCAATTATATATATATATAAACACGCTCACAGTCTGTATTTCCTTGAAAATATTACATATTTTAATACAAATTTGAATAAATTATTTTTGATGCATAATTTATTAATGAAAATTGATAAAAAAAAGATGGTTGTAATCAATTGCCCTTGATCTATGTACAAGACAGAAATGCATTTAAGCTTGTTTTTTATTGTCTTGTCAACAAAATAAAACCCTGGCATAGAATCTGGATTAGATGAGCAGCTGAAATGAAATAATGATTCAAAGAATATTATATAAAAGAGGAAAGGGGAATAAAAGTCATATCCTTATAAAAACAATACATTGTAAACATTATAAAAATAAATAAACATATATTTGTAGAATAATTTTATGTTAATTATATTTTGACTGGTACATAAATTATTTTACAATTTGTGTATATTAACAATCACGTTGGTATATGTGTACATATAAATGTATTTCATGTAAATATAAGTTCATATATTTTCAGAATCTAATTTGAAATGTAATATTAAAAAAAAGATAATTTCATTATATTAAATAATTTTAAAGCATACCCTCATATGTATATATATATATATGTTAATATCATGTATCGACAGACTTCCAAGAGCAGTTCTCAGTCTACTCTAGAATCATCTAATGAACTCAAATGATATCAGATAATATTTCCAAACTGGTTCATTTATCTTCATTGGACTAGGATTCAAAGCTAGAGCTAATACACTTGTGCAGCTAGCAATTGTCTTTTACTCCTTTATGCTATTCAAGCTAATAGACTGAATTTTTTTAAGAAAAAAAATTATAAAATTTTATACATTTAACATGATTAAATGTGTTAGTTTTTATAGTAATAAAGTAGAAATTATAGATGCCAATTTAGTTTGTGCTCATGGCCATTTTGAAATCTAAAGACCACCCAAAACCATCACTGACATATCCAATTGATAAATATATAAATATTGAATAAAAGTACTTTAAATTTATATTTTAGAAATTATAAGCTAGTAAAAATAATATGCTTTATTTCATATGGGCATATAGTATAATTAGCTTGGTTTGATCAGATTGCTGCAACTTTTGAACAATACTTCATATCAACCAAACCGTCTTCTTTCCTCCTCGCAAATTCTGGTGCTTTGTACCATCATATTTCAAATATTTTATGAAGGTAAATTAAAAAAAGAAAAATCCCTAATAAAATAAAGCATATTATTTTTACTAGCTTATAATTTCTAAAATATGAATTTAAAGTACTTTTATTTAATATTTATGTCATCAGTTGGATGTGTCAGAAATGGTTTTTAGATTTCAAAATGGCCATGAGTGCAAACTAAATCAGGACCAAATTATAATCATGTGTTATTACTGTGAGTATAAAGATACAACAGATAAATAGCCTTTAAATATCCCACTGAAAATGTTTCCCCAGATTTTTGCCCTTAGAGGAGCAATAAGTATATATTTTTATAATGTAAATTATTTCAATGAATTTAAAATATCATCTACAGTTTTTTTTTTCAAAAATAGTTTATAACTTTCAATATAGATAAATGAATACACCAAACTTCTTTTTAAATCTTGTTTTTTATATGACTATTATTAAAATATAACTACACACCAATGTTTTGACTATTTTATAATATAGTCTTTTTCAAGGAAAACTGAAAAATACAAATATATAATAATAAATATAAATGTCACATATTCTAAACAAATTCAAAAATTAAAAAATACTCTTTACCTTACACCCTTTCTATTACTAACGATCTCAAAACTTTATCAAATTTTTTACATTTATATATCCATCCAAAAATACCCTAAAAATATTGACTTAACAAATGTATTATTTTCAGCATCCATTTTTCACGACCATAATAATTCATGTAATTATGGTTTCAACTTTACAATAATATTAAAATATTGCAAATTGAAAAAAAATAACAAAAAAAATAAAATAAAAGAAGCTATGCTAATATACAAATATAAACATGACTTAATTAACAGGCAGGCAGCAAACGTTAAGATCTCAGAATTGTGAGAAGGTTAGCCTTTCAAAGTGTTAGTTGACAAAGACTACGAGGATAGTCGAAAGCACTCCTAATTGGATAGAATTTTTAAAATATATCTGATTACTGTATTTATAAATATTTAATTATATAATTACATATATTGTTTCATGTATATTCATATGATCGCACTATTACAAAAAATACAGCTAAACAATGAAATATACCCCAATTAAGCACTTAATTTGAAAGATAATTTTTCTTTGATAGGTTTTTTGAAAATTTGCAATATATATTACCAACTTTGTATTTCCATATGCAGCATCATAAATAATTTTGGTACTTACATATTAGTCATCCAACATAGGAGAAATGATATGCCTTTTCATATTTTAGTGTTTAACTTTGTGATCCTGTCAAATAAACTCTGTGATCTCATCTGATCTCATCCAATAATGTGATAAAATTATACTTTCATTTATTGTCCAGATTTTATTTGGACAAGTTCTCAAAGTTTTTTATTACAGTGCTGATTTAGTTTTTTCAATTTTCTGATAAATACTACAATTTTTTTCTTTTTTTTAAAAAAAAAAACAGTAGAAAATGATGAACATTTTACTTGCTACTAAGATCAGTGCAGTCAAGTACATCCACACTTCAGACAAGCAATGGCATTGTAACGTTCGATGATGTTATAATAAAATAGGCATTTGTAGAGGTTTTTGGTTCAAAGGTTCCAGAATTCCATTTTTGATGGTGATCTGATTTATTTACAGCTGGGATCACAGATTAACATCCAAAGAATGAGGGAAAACAGCTTGATTTAACAGACAAAAATGTAAAATTGAAAGCCCTAACGAAATTGTTGAAATTGACAAGAGCCCTTTGCACAAAAAGGGGAAAAAACAACAAACCAGACAAATTCTTTTGGCACTGAGACCGACAAGTATTTCATCATGAGAATTCATGGTAGAACAGTGGCAACTCTGATGGAAGCCTTTAAATAAAATGTGAAAGAGGAATCGACAATTTATTTGGATTATTGGAAAGCCTATAAAACTGCTGAATTATGAGCTGCCGATTACCAACCATTTTTGTGTGAATCATACTGGACATAAAAAAAATTAGTCCACCACATTGAAGAAATAATAAAAGTATAGCAATTTACATTTTTTTTTTTGGTTTTGAAAAAAATACATTGTGCAAGCATTATATTGCACAATCATGTGTTAAATAAGTCTCCATTTTTGGAAAAATAAAAAAAAATTACTTTTAGTCTTCATTTTGAAACAAAATTTTATCCACTTAAAATAAAGTAGAACAGACTAATTGATTGTTTCATCATGACAATTCTGGTTATATATTACATGATAAATACCGTATGTGTGTATTTTAAGCACTTTATAATTTAGTGATTGTTTTGTCCATATTTAAAGTAACATTTGGGAATTGCGTAAAACTTTTTCAGGTTTATTTTTGTGTGAAATTAATATTTTTAATATTAAACAGAGCAAAACTCTCCATACAGTATTACCACCTGTGCTAAACAGAGTAATCAATGGATGCCAGAAGGCTTGTGCTAGTATAGGAAATGTGATCATGTGATTTTTAATATTGTTAAAAATGTACTTATTCAAATTTATTTTTGTGTGAAATTAATATTTTCAGTATTGTTAGATTTAGTCTGATGCAATTACTCGTCACGTATTAGAACTGCTACGCCTTTTCACATACATATTCAGATTGCCGATAACTTTGTAAATCTTGGGAAAATATTATGCGCATAACATCCATATACATGTTATTTTTGTAAATTTTTGCAAATATGTCATGTATAAGATCCGCATACACGTTGTTTTGGTTAGATCACAAGATTACAAAGTTATCAGAAGATTGATACTATGTAAAAAGGTACAGTATGTCTAATACATGCTCTGTGTCTCGGGACTAATACGTAAGTACCAAAATGGTTTATATTGCACTGGAAAAAGTAGTTATAGGTTGCTCTGAATATTATTAAAAATTTTATAGAGATAGAATGCTATTTATATAATTGCCAGTATGAGATTTGAGAGTATCTAATAATAATAATTATTTAAACTTCAATTTTTTGTGCATTTATAAAAATGTAGATATAAAATTAGAGATATTTAAAGTATAAATAAATAAATATAGAAGTTTTTAAAGAATGGAAAATTATTCAATAAAATCTTCCTCACTATTAGGTACTTATCACAATATAAGCAAATCATGTGCATTTATAAAAACAGATTAAAAATGGAAGATCATTCAACTCAAAATATAGATTTTGTATGATTGCGGTGCCTGTCAATTTATATTTACTATAGATAGAAAAATAGAATATAATATTAATTTGATTTCTTATAATTTTGAAACTTCCTTCATTTGAACAAAAATTATGAAGGAATTCTTAAAATTTTTATGACTATTAAACCTTTGTTGTTTTAGTAGATTTACTTGTTAATATTGTTTAAAATCTCAAGCAGAAAATTAATTAAATAAATATACTTTTGTTGACTTGGGGGGGGGGGGGATCTTACATATTTAGGAAAATAAGAACTTTTTTTAAAGATAAAAATTGGGAAAGAAAAATATTTCTAAATTAACTGATGTCTTGAGTTTGGAAGTTTTTTTTTTTTTTCAAATTAATAATGGTCAAGAATAAGAAAAAGACTAGGGAATTAATTTGTAAATTTATTTATTTTTTTGATTATATAAAAATAAAATTAATATATATAATGAATCTATGTACTATGTATATAACAATTCAAAACAAAGCAAAGCAAAACTCTTCATATAGTAGTGCCATCTTGTGCTAACAAGAGCAATCAATGGATGCCAGAAGGCTTGTGCATAAAATCCCTATCTAGTGATCATGTGATGTTTAGTGTTTTAATACTATGTATATATATATTAAAATTATATGTATATTACATTTAAGATTTGTTTTCAATTATAGCATCGAGTTCTTTAAAGATATGAGAATTTCATAATAAGGAGTTGGGAGAAAGTCATAAGTTTATTCTTTAATCATTCTGAAAAGATTCAATAATGAAGAATAATAGATTGAGGGTAATACATCTGTAATCATAATCTGAATTCTTAAAGAAAGACTCAGCAACTGGGTATATATGAAGAACAACTTATCTTGATTAGAGATCCCTCATTTCAAAAACTGAATGAATTTTATGCAACAAAAAGTTCTTTTTGCCATTTATATTCCAGATTCAAGAAATGAATATTATCACAGACTTTGTATCTTTTCAACTAAATCTGTTCTACTTATAAAGACTTCTAGTGTGTCTACTTCCTCTACAAGGTATACAATTATCTTGTTTTAGTGCTTAATTGAACAATAAATACAATTTTTTTAATGTAATCAGTTACAAAATGAAAGAAGAAACATATATCTTTTAAACTACTGTATTTCATTTATACCAAATCTTCATATTGCTACTGTCAACATTAAGGTGTTCAATACTAGTGATAAAATTGACAAAATTACACTATTAAACCAGAAGAAACCAAAACGGTATGCATATAATATCAATATACTGTTGTATATATTGAATGAATTAAAACAATTATATTTCCTATTGTACAAACAAAAAACAGATCAACCCCAAGAAGTAATGACATTAAGAATCAGTAAGCTGAAAACCTGAATATATTAGACCTTAGTATTATTTTTATAATCATCTTTCGATTTCTGTTGTTATAGCTTGTGTTATCTAATGATTTTTTTATTTTCCAACAAGTGCTAATGTTTGGTCTTAGCAACCAACATCTCTCCTCTCATTGTATTTTTCTAATTCATTGCTTTATTGAATCTGAATTTCAATTGATTTTTTTAATATTTCCTATTTATTCAATGTATATTGTTCTTTATCTTGTATCATTTTTATATCCCAAATGTATGTGTCTTTCACTAATTATTAATAATAACTTTTTTCTCAATGTAATTTTACCATAAGATGAAATGTTACATTCAATCTTTTTCTCCTCTTTGATTATACATCTCTAGTTTATCTTTTAATATGTCCTGACTGAAATTTTAGGAAATTCTGATATATTTTCTATTGGTTTTGTTAAGCAAACATGTAATTGCAGTAGGTGTTTGTCTAAATTAAATACTTTTCTAACTATGATTGGTTGAAAATGCTTCTTTTCTTGTTTCATAGCCTGAACACTTTTAATTATTTCTTTCACTTTGCTCCATTATCAAACAATGTTCACATTGGCATGATATATTAATTTCCTACATCATAAACATTAGTATTTGCAATTTTTTTTTGTACATTTTTCTTTTTATATATATATTTCAAGAATTGCTCATGAATGTTTTACTTACTTTTATCTTCATGATATCATATATATTACGTAAAATTTTTAATTTTCTACCCAATCTTTGAAATGTCAACTATAGTATTGTGCTTGAAAGAAGGGTCTTTTCTTCTCATATTCTTTTAAAAACATTACTTCCATGCATGCACCCACACACAAAAAAATCATATTGAATTTTCACTTGTTCCTCACAAAATATATAAATTTCTTTGAAAATGAGACATACTTTGCGTATAGTATTGTGCTTGAAAGAAGGGTCTTTTCTTTTCATATTCTTTTTAAAACTTTACTTTCATGCATGCACCCACACACAAAAAAATCATATTGAGTTTTTACTTGTTCCTCACAAAATATATAAATTTCTTTAAAAATGAGACATACTTTGCCAAAAGTTTGATAAATTCTCTCTTTTTTAAAAAAAAAGTTGGATTGTTTCAGCAAAAATGCAAGATTTCTTCACATAATTATGGACAATATATATGAGTTTGTATAAAATATAAAAAATAAAACAAGAATTGATAAATGTTCAGATTTTCATTGGATAGGTAAAGTAGTGATACTTTTTTGAACTGTGATATTAGGGAATACTTTTGAGAATATAGATAGCAAGGAAAATTGAGTAAATGTATATCAATCATATTAGACTTGGGATATTTCATAGTAATACAAATGACCACATTACAATTATTGTGTAGTGATCATATCATAAGATATTCTAATTTTTTTAAAAAGCACTAAAAAAATTGCTGGTAGTTTGATGTTGACACACTATGAAGTAAATGGATTCATCGTTGTGATGAATGACTATTAAGGCGAGACTGAAAAAGCAAATATGCAAAAGGTTATTCTGATGTGATATTCATGTATTGAATGAACTGTTCATTATAATAATAGTAACAAAGTGGAAGTTTATCTTTGGTGTTTTTTTAATATAAGTTTATTAATGAAGAATTTTAAACTTAATGTTAAAGAATAGAAATGAAGAAAGTTCACCAGAGATTCCCCTTTAATAATAATTGAATTTTAGAATAGGTTAAAATTAAAGTTATTTAAAAAACTTTTGTTTTGAAGTATATATTTAAAATTTATATGAATATATGTATAGTATATAATTAACATTTATATCTTTATGTGGGGAAAAAAAATTGTTTAAACAAGATTAGAAAAGAAAAAATAAAGATAGTTAATAGATTATTAATTTGGGGGTAGGGGTTGAACATTATTGAAAATCTTATTAAACTTTTTGAAAACTATTTTTATTTTATTTTGCAGCAAATTTTGTAGAATTAAAATTTTTCTTTTTTAAATTGTTTTTTTTTCTCACATAAATGTTTTATATATAGACACATAAATATTAAGGTTATATAGATATATTCCCACTGAAGGCAGAGTAACAAAAAGACAATATTCACTAAGTTAGTCTATTGCTCATTGTTTAAAATTTTTTATGTTTTTTTCTCTTGTTTTACTTTCTCAATAAAAATAGCACATTTACTAGACATTTATTGGATACTAGTTAGCTTGATTATGGGCTGACTACACAGAATCAATTTTAAGCCTGTTATGAAATTCTCAACTATATAGTAAATATTTTGAAATTTCTCCTGAATCAAACTTCTTACTATAGACATACTGGGTGAATACACTTAAATTTACTATACCACATTTTTTTTCATGTAGTACAAATATGTATGTGTATGCTTATAAGAAGTGCAAAACCTTATCAGTAATTTTATATTACTCTTAATTGCAATCAAGAATCTGAATACTATTGTCTGAAGATTTGTGATGATGGGAATTTAGATGTGATAATATGTTGAATTATTTTCATCATCTATCATTAAATGTTTGTTGGATGTCTGGAAAATTTTTGTTTAAACTTTTCCAATACAAATAATTGTTATTAATAACACGCAAATAGACAACACAGGTTAGTAGATTACACAAAGTTTTGAGTGGGATTATTCTCCACTCTTCTTCACGTATTGTTGGCCTTTCTAGTGATAATACTAGCATAGGAGTTGAACTCATGTCTTTAGATTCTGTCAAAAACCTTTGACAAAATAGGTCAGTTGGTTAGTGTTGCTTTAAAATTCGACATCGAAGAATGTAAATGTGTGAGTTCGACTTCTATGCTAATATTGTCACTGGTCAGGCTAGCAACACTGAAGAAGAGAGGAGAATAATACCATTTGAGATGTTGTATAATATATTTACTTACCTGTGTTGTCCATTTGTGTGTTATTAGTAACAGTTGTTTGTATTTGTAAAGTTTACAATTTTCTAGACATTCACATTTATTAATAGATGATGGAAATATGAATTATAATTATTTTTGTTTTTATACATCATATATGTAGGTAATATATATATATATTTAGCTAGTTCATGTAAAATGAAAAAAAAAAGATATCTGGGATTTAAATAAAAGTAATTTTTTTAAAAATAATTTTAAATAAACATTTAATTAAATTTATTTCAAAAAACCAAAGTCAGATTTTGGAGAATTATTTCCAATAAATATTCTGGGATTAAATTTTAAAGAAAAAAAAACGTTTATTAGTTAATAAATCATGTCTCAAAAACTAGTTATAAATTGAACCCCCTCTCCCAAATCCCTGATGCAAATAAAATTAATGTTTTGTTTTCAGCTTCCTTAGTTTATTTTTGCTACAATTATTTAATTAGTTCTGCATCAAAAAGAGTGTTGAATTTGACTTAAGAGTTTTTAAAAAAGCTTGATATTAATTAGAATATACTTAAACACAACTTTTGATACATTTTTATGACAAATACATTTGTTTAAAAAAATACATTATTGTTTCTCTGTTTAATCTTATATTAGTATTTGCCTTCCTGTGTTATGCATTTATGCAATAATCTTAAATTACCATGACAATAATTTTTAAACACAAGTCAGTTTTCATTGAAGAATCGTAATGAAAAGACAACTATTCAAACTAGCAAATCAGATTTGTACAGCTTGGAAAATTCTCCATTGCCCTTTATTATTGCTATTTTAATAAACTGGAAAATGCAATTTGTATTAATTTTACTTATGACATAGTTGGATAAATAGGAATAAGAAAACAATTTAAATAATTCATTCATAATTCTGAATTTTATCTGTGTTAACAAGTTTTGAAGTAGTTCTTTCATTCTGAAAAGCTTATGTATGTAGATCTTCAAACTTTTTTCTTTTAAATTAAGAAATATGAATGTTTTTGTTAATTGGGGATAAGTTTACTTGAAAGTAAATCCATAATTATCAGTATTTTCATGTATTTCATTATTTTTCTCTTTCTCTGATGATGATGTAAACAATCTTTATGAGCTCATCACCATATATGCATTTAACTGTCATAAATAATATTTTTACATTTAAAAGAAAAAGGAATAAAATATTTTTTTTTTCATTATAGTTTATTATTATGTGTACATATAAATATTGACGAATGTACATATAAAAAAAAATTAAACTAAGACTTTCATACAATTGCTGTAAAGTAATATTAAGATATAGCCTGATTTTAAGACTTTGCATTATAATAATTTTTTAGAAGTTTCTTTGTAAGTAATACAATATTTGATAATTAATATGTAAGAAATACTTATAATTTGTAGGTATTGTTCAATTTTAAACTTACCCACTAGTAATAAAGATATTAATAATTAAATATGGTATTGTAATGTTTTTGTTTCACTTTTATAATTTGCTGATAACATAAATAAATATATCTTTCTTAATGTTGTGGTGTCATTATTTTCAGTAAGAACTGCTTGTATTGTGAGATGGAATTTTAAAACATTTTAACAGTGTTGATAGGAATATCAAGTTATTCCTCTTAGAGAAAAGTCGTAAGTTCTCTAAGAGAAATTAGTTGAAAATAGCAACCTCATTCATTATTGAAAAGTGGTCCACTGAGACAATCGTGCATATGGGGGGACTCTGGGAATTGTATAACAGCATTTCTTTTTCTAACAGTGTGCCTATAAAAATGTAGTAGTTATCTATTATCTTGCATAATGACATTGTTGGATGTAGTATCATCTCCCTAAATGTTTAATCTGACACTGGATTGCATCTAAATTGAATAATGATTGAACCAAGAGAATGAATGACTCAAATCAAGATAATTTCTCAACTATGTTTTATAATTGAAAAAGTAAATTAGTACAATTTTTTGGTTGTTGTCAGATATAAATTCTTATAGTCTTGAAAAATATAAGCAATGATTTATATGATCATATGAAATGCTGTCATTCATTCATTTTCCAATTTTATGGAATATATTCACCTTTTGGGTGGCTTTGAAATAGCAGCTTGGCTATAATCATTCTGTTTGTGAAACTTATGTCAGTTTGTTTTTCACCTGCATGTTGATGTCTAGATTACTTTAGTTCTTTATAATATCTATTATTCTATCTCAGAAGTCATTGACTTTTGCTGCTGATTTTACACAACTTTTTTTTCCATATCCTTTTTATGTCTGTTGATTTTGAAGCATTAAGCAGATAGTTGCGAAACTAGTTTCCCAGATCTGGAAAACTAGTTTCGCAACTATCTGCTTAATGCTTCAAAATCAACAGACATAAAAAGGATATGGAAAAAAAAGTTGTGTAAAATCAGCAGCAAAAGTCAATGACTTCTGAGATAGAATAATAGATATTATAAAGGATTAAAGATATTTTTCTTATAGACTTATGAAACTAATGTTAATGCCTTCTCAGATCTATTTTATATATTGCCACTTCTATGTTTTGTGATATCAAAAATATGAGAATATTTTTTTATTTTCAAAGCTTTATATAGTATACTTAATATATAAAGAATTGTTCCATTCTATCTCAATAAATATAAAGAATTGTTCCATTCTATCTCAATAAAACAATCCAGTATAACTTATTTATTTATATTGGTTAGAAGCACCGGAAAAAGATAGTGGCTATTGTGTTAAAAGGAATAATTGTTTATTTTGTCTTTATAGTATAAGTTAAGACTGTTTAATTTGATATTTTATTAGATATCAATTAATTTCAATTTTTTTTATATATATTTATAGTTGTTTAAATTTTTGAAGATTATTCCTTTTTGGTCAATGCTAAGCAATGTTAAATAAATATGTAGGATTGTGTTATAGATATATGGATAAGACAGTTCTTTATATATTTTGCATATATATATACATATTTAATATCTATATAAATGTTCCAAACATTTATTCAGAAAAGGTACTATAGTTTAAAATTATTTATTATTTGCTTAGCATGCTTTTGACAATTCTTGTTATATTCATAGCATTTGTACTTCTCTGTTTGAATCAATATAATATTTAAATTTGGCGCCCCTTATGCAAATTTATCTAAATGTTCCATTTTCTTGATAATGGAACACATGGCTCTTTTTTATTTATTTCATATCAGTCTTTTGCAATTGTTTAAGTCTTTTAATCTTACACTTTCTATCCTCTATTTTTGCACAAATTATTTTAACAATAGTCAAGTTAAACATATGATCTGATTTACATTCACGTTCCAAAAATATCGATCTATACTCATCTTTTTTTGCTCAGTTATATAGATATCTACGTTGATCTATTTTAATATATACATTCACCCATGATTTCCCATAATACATAACTAAGCAAAAAGGAACGATGAGTATAGATTACTATTTTTGGAACGAGAATGTGAATCGGGCCATACGTTTAACTTGATAACTGCTAAAATAGTTTGTGTGGAAAGAGAGGATAAAGGCATAAGATTAAATAGACATGGATAATTGCAAAAGATCCATACACAATTAATAAAAAAGTGTCATTCATTGACTATCATGAAAATGGAACATTTTAATAAAGTTTGCATAAGGCATACTAAATTTTAATATTATATTCATTCAAATAGAGAAGTACGAGTACTATGGATGTGATAAGAATTGGTGAAAGCAAATAATAAACAATTTTAAACTATAGTTACCTTTTCTCAATAAATATTTGAAACATTTTGAGTATACATATTTATATTTTGCATGTTTATATTTGTGAGATAATTTTTTAATTTTTTTATTATTTTAATGTATTTTTTATTTCCATTTCAGACTTATATTGGACCAGTACTTGTTTCGCTGAATCCTTATAAAAATTTAAAAATTTATAGCAACGATTATGTGGAACAGTACCAGAATGTCAATTTTTATGAATTGCCTCCTCATATGTAAGGCTTAAATATTTTTTAAAGTATTTGCTAGATGTTTGTATGTTTCTGTATGTTAATCATTTTTACACAGTATAATTTGTCACTGCATTCAGTTAATATTTATAGACTAACAATTGTGATAGCACTAGCTATTATAACTTTTTAATTACTAACCGATTTTCTAAAAATTGAAAAAATTCTACACCTCATTTGATTTCTCTAATATATTTAGAATCAATAGAATCAACATAATGAAAGTAAACATATTTAAATACAATTAAATCTTTTGACATAGTATATGATATGTAAATGACAAAAAAAAAAGTCATATTTTTAATTTCTGTGTTGTTGTAATGATAAGTGTTCAAGTTTCAAATTCGTAAGTAAGACGAGCTAAAAAAATCAATCTTTTAAAAACCTTTTTTTTTTTTTCAAATGCATAAACATTACTTTGTTTTAATATTATATTATTTTTACCCAAAGCATTCCAACCAATTTTAATTCTACGATTAATTTTATTTATTGTACTTTCATCTATATTATTAATTTGACCAATATATCATTTGTTAATTTTTCAAATTCATGATTATCAGTCTTTTTATTTTTTTCTGAGAAAATCCACTGAACATTACTCTATTCTTTTTAATATTTATCTTTAATTCTATTTTTTACTTTCGTCTGATAACTTTTTCTGAAGCTCTAAAGTGTTATTTACAAAAATAATTATATCATCTGCAAAATGTAGATGATTTAAAAAATCTCCATTTACGTACTTTTATTTTCCTAGCTTTCCATTTTAATCCACAAAATACTTTTAGTAAAACTGTTATAAAAAAGTTATTTCATTATTTAACTAAGAAATACATTGATCTGTTTTTAATTACTTAGACAGTGTTTAAGTCAAAACTGTGAATACTATTCATTTTAGTGAAACCCGTTAAATTCATAATTTTTTTAATTTTTTTTAAGAATAAAAAATTTGTAAATTCAATGGAGTTTATTATTTTTTAATGACTGTATTAGATACATTAATTTTGCCATGAATATTTGTTGGAGAAAAAATTGGTACAAATAGTAATTAAAAATAATACATTAAGAACTTTTATTAAACCTTGCATCATTCTGTACTTGAAGTATTTGTTGTAAGTCTAATTATAACAATAGTTGTGTGAATTATATATATTCCCAGAATAGTTTTTGATTTATTGGACTTCTGCAGTGATAAGCATTGAATTTTCACTCATCAGTCTACAGAATATCCTAAAATTTTGAACCCAAGTTATCCGATGGTATGTAAGAAAGTAAATATTTCAAAGATTTTAATTTTATGTAGTTGTTGGCACTTGTTGACTCTCTGACAAGGGTAATATATACTTAATAAAGTATCAAATGATTTTTTCTGTTTATTTTTAATATAGTAATCTTATTTAATCAGTTGATTTTTCTCCCCTTTATATATAATGATATTATTCTAACTAAATAGTGGAAGTATTCTGATAATCTTTTAAGTTCAAATAAATATATTGAACAATATATCCATCTTATCATTTTATTTAGTGTTGCCAAATATCTAGTTTAAATTAAAGCCAATGTTTGTAACTTTAAAAATGGAAGAACTATTGATACTCATGGTGTTCCTAGAGAAATATTAAATCATTGTGGTAATATGTTTGACATTTTAAGGAAATAATAATGCTTTTAATATATTATTTCACAAAAATAATAAGGGAATACCAAAGATTATATGAATTATCATGAAATATTATTGTTATCTGAATAGGTAACTAGAAATTTTAATGATATTTTACAAAATGCAGAAACATTATAAATATGGTTTTGTTACTATTTTGAATGCAAGAAAACTATCGTGAGCAAAAGTTGGATTTTATATCACTTTTGTTGTTTGGTCAAGGCATTTGATACAGGTAAGTAAGAAAATTTGTAGCAGTCTGTGAAATATAGGTGATAATATATAGTGAAACATGATGGTAATGAGAAAAGGATCATTTCTAGAATATAGAAAAATGTGTATTTTGAAATAAAAATTGATGTTAAATAAGTATGATTCAACTTGGTTTTTTTATTTTTATGTCAATGATCTTGCGAATAGCTTTTAAGTTTACTTCAAAATGCAATATAGATTTGATAATGTGTGTTTCAATTATAAATATTTGAAAACCAGGCACTCTTCACAAACCTGGGAGCTTAATTGTAAGTATAGAGGATTTGAACTCGGGTTTTCAAGCACCCTTCAACTATGCACACTATCTCATACAACTGATACACATAACCACACACATGTGGAAAAGATTAATAATCACCAATATACATATTTCATGCTAAACCAGCACTCATCAGTTGGTCCATATTATCATCTCTCACACATATATATTATCAATGCTCAGTTTATATTAAGATAGCAAATCTTCATACTTTAATGGACAAGCTTCAATCCACTGCAACCTCCAACTTTTCAGCCATCCATATCATTGAAAATCTGATGATGAAAACTCAATTGTGCATAGTTGAAGGGTGCTTGAAAATCTGAGTTCAAATCCTCTATAATTAGTTTCAATTATAACTAACTGAAACAGAAATGATTGGGGGGGGGGGGTGACTTCTTTATTTGCAATATGCTAAAATTGTGTTATTCTCAATCTATAGAATAATTTCTTTGTTTTGAATGCAATCTATAGAGAATTCAATTTAATAATTAATATTTAAGAAACTGAGGTACTTTATCGGAAAAATATTCAACATTTTTTGAAATTGAATGGATATCAGCATGAGAATATGGTTAATTTAATTATCTTGTAAACTTTGTAGATCTGGATGATGAAATGAAATGCAAATTCTAATTTGCTGCTGGTGCAAATAAGAAGTTTAAAAGATAATTTAAAGTTCATCATAATGATATAATTACTTTAATTAAATTTGATTGTCCTCTGATATGTTTAATGTAATGATATTGTAAAAAGTTTTATTTAATAGATCTCCATAAACTCTTAAAACTATGATGGCAAAATTATAAGAGCAATTGATGTGGCCATCAGTTTACTGTGCATAACAAGATTGAATCATCAATTATAATTGAATCTATATCTTTATTGGGTTGGGCATGCGTAATGGATGAAAAATAGATTTTCTTAAAAACTATTACTATAAATGATTTTCTTGGGAGAGAGTACTTTATTTAAAATAATGTAGATTTTCTGAAAACCATTCTATAAAGGTGCAATATCAACTGTTTTCAATATGAGGATATAGATAAATATAGGATACTATGAAGAATTGTAATTAGTCATTTGCACAGAAATTTTTTAGGAAAAAAAAAGTTTATTACAAAACACTTTAAAAGACAATATTGCAAGATGTTAAGCAAATAGATTAAAGAGGACTAATGTGTGATGTATGTGGAGATATTTGTGTTTCACTGTTTAGTTTGTATAATCATTATAAAGTACATCTTGAAATTTGTATTCCTTTTTTTTTTTTCCGGAGCTAATTTTTGGCATATTTGTTTTAAAAAAGTGATCACTAATGATAATGATGCTATCTTTGTGTGTATGTGTGCTCTATAAATAAAATGTTGTTATATAACGGTCAGGTGTGTACATTTGATCAACAGACTGAGACTCCGACCCAGAGAATCAAAAGCTGACCAAGTTGGGATAGTAATATCATACGTCTAATCATGCCTCAACTCTCTTACCCGTGCTTCCAAGTCAACCCATAGCGATTAACATGCCTTAGGCTATACTCAATATCTTCTTCACGTTCCAGCAGTAGCAAAGTAGTAAAACGTGAGAATCCCCCTCTCACGGGATTACATAACTTAACTAGTGATCCAGAAGTGTAATAAGCAAGAATGGAGACTGAGATGAATTTATATTTTATAAAATTTAATGTAATAATCAATAAATGAAAATAAATGTAAATTATATATATATATGCTCACACACAGGTGAGTGAATACTTGGGTTTACAAAATGTTTAATTTTATTTTTCAATAAATGATAAAACAAAACCAATTATATATAGATTTTCTCATGTGCAGGTGAGTAGAAACTTATTTACAAAGTGTTTAAATAGATTATGGATTTGCAGAACTGACAATATGCTTTCACCATCTTCATGTTACAGGAGACTAGACACATAATTAAGATATAGTGTCTAAAGTTTCAAAGACAGCGATTTGACCTCCAACTAAACTCATTTTAAAGTTAAGTAGATTGTGAAATAAAATATTTCCCATCCTCTATGTCATAATATGGCTGCAGAAAGGAGTTTGCTATTAACTGAAAGGAGACCCTTTGATTCCTCTTGGAGGCCTTAAAGGAACCGAGCAGGGCAAATTCCTAATGTCCACTCCATACGTTCTTGTCGTTGCAGCTGTTATTACTATGTGTTTATTCATATAGTATACGAACATGGATGGGCTGCTCACCAACACGCATTAGCCAGCGTGGTGAGTTTTTTGGCTTTTTACCTCTGAGTTTAAGATCGAGAAACACCATGGTCTTTCTTCTCAGTGCCTGATAAGGCAGAATGAATGTTTGTGTAAATGATAAATATTTTTCCAATACATATATACAATTATGACAGACAAAAATAAAGCATGGCCCTTATTCCCAGGAGGCTGTAAAGTCACCAACCAAGGCAGCGGTTGGTGGCCGAAGGCGGAGGGTGCTAAGAATCTCCTGATTGCGGACCCAGGCTGCCATTTGATGACAACTTTTTATTTAGGTACTTACAACTGCAGATCACTTTCAAGTGAAGGAAGATTGCAAGAATTAGAAGAAGAACTCTCTTATATTAAATGGGATATTATTGGACTTTGTGAAGTTAGAAGAAAAGGTGAAGAGACAATTGATTTAAAAAGTGGACATATATTTTATTATAAAGGCACAAATATTGGAAATACAAGTGGAGTAGGATTCATTATAAATAAAAAGTGGAAGAACAATATTGTGGAGATTGATGGTGTATCAGACAGAGTGGCAAGATTAGTTATACAACTTAATAGCAGATACCAAATGCAGATAATTCAGGTTTATGCCCCAACAAGTTCTCATAGTGATGAAGTAGTAGAAGATTTTTATATGGATGTACAAAAGGCTTTTGATAAGAGTAAACAACATTTTAAAATTGTTATGGGAGACTTTAATGCTAGAATTGGTAAACAAATGAAAGATGAAAGTGCTGTAGGTAATTTTGGTTATGGTAATAGAAATGAGAGAGGACATAGACTTGTGGAGTTTGCAGAAAAAGAAAAACTTTATATTATGAATTCTTTTTTTGAGAAAAATGTTAAAAGAAAATGGACATGGAAACATCCAAATGAAGGTACAGCAGAATTGGATTATATTTTGACTAACAGGAAATACATATTTCAAGATTGTAATGTTCTTAATAGATTTAACACAGGAAGTGATCATCGATTAGTAAGGTGCAAGATACGTGTTAATGTAAAACTAGAAAGACAAAAATTGTTAAGAAAAACAATATTTACAGTTGATATTCCTAATCTTCAGAAACATTCTAATGAATTTAAATTAGAACTTACAAATCGATTTCAAGTATTAGTAGATTTTGAACATGATTCAGATTTGAATGAAATTAATATGAAAATAACTGATACACTTTTAAAAACTGCAACAAAGATAGCTGGTAGAAAAAAGCAGCAATTGACCAACAAAATTTCTACTGAAACTAGAGAATTTATGAAGAAAAGAAGAAATATGAAGATATACAAAAATGATGCACTAAAAAGAATTGAATATCTCGAATTTTGTAAAATGGTGCGGAAAAGAGTTGAAAACGATATAAGAAAATATAACTGTGAACTAGCAAGAAAAGCTGTAGAAGAAAATAAAAGTCTTAAGAATGTAAAACAACATTTTGGTATTGGTAGGAAATTTATATCTGCAATAAGGAAAAAAGATGGAATTATTACTAAAAAGAGAGATGACATCATGAAATTGGTAGAAAATTTTTATCAAGAATTATATAGTAATAAAGATCAAGTACCTCCTATATCTATTACATCTTCCGAATTGCCCAGAATTTTAAATGAAGAAGTGAGAAATGCAATTAAATGTATGAAGAAAGGAAAGGCTCCAGGTAATGATGGAATTATAATTGATATATTAAAAGAAGCAGGTGAAGAAACAGAAATTTTTTTAGCAAAGTTATATACCAAATGTCTAAATGATAAAGATGTACCGGATGATTGGAAGAATGCAGTAATAATATTAATATTTAAAAAAGGTGATAAAGAAGATATTAGAAATTACAGACCTATCAGCCTTTTATCAGTTTTATATAAAATTTTTACCAAAATAATTACAACTCGTCTACAGAGAACATTGGATTTCCACCAACCAAGAGAACAAGCTGGATTTAAAAGTGGTTTTAGTACAGTAGATCATATTCAGGTATTGAGAGAAGTTATAGAAAGGACAAATGAATATGAGTTGTCATTATGTTTTGGATTTGTAGATTATGAAAAGGCATTTGATTCTATAAACATTTCTTCAGTGATTAAAGCATTGGATCATCAAGGTATAGATCCAGGATATTGTCATATTTTAAAGAATATTTATAAAAATGCAACAGCAACAATTAGATTACATAATGATACTGGGAAAGTCAACATTGAGAAAGGTGTAAGACAAGGTGACTCCATATCTCCAAAACTTTTTACAGCAGTGCTGCAAGAAGTATTTTGTGGATTAAAATGGGAAACTAAAGGAGTGAAAGTAAATGGAGATTATTTAAGTCATTTAGATTTCGCAGATGATGTAGTTGTTTTTGCAAATAATGCTTCAGAGCTGCAGGAAATGTTGCAGGAGTTATCAGATGAAAGTAGGAAAGTAGGACTAAAGATAAATGTTAAAAAGACTAAAGTAATGTTTAATCGGTTTGCTCAAAATATGAAAATAAAGATTGATTATGATGAATTAGAAGAAGTTAACAGTTACAAATACCTTGGTCAGATTATTAATACAGATGGAAACATAATGGAGGAAATTAATCATAGAATTAAAATTGGTTGGAGTGCTTTTGGTAGAAATAACTTGATACTAAAAGGAAATATGCCTATGTGTTTGAAAAGGAAGGTTTTTAACAAATGTGTTTTACCAGTTCTTACTTATGGATCTGAGACTTGGACACTCAATAGAAGAGCAATACAGAGACTTCAGACCACTCAAAGAAGTATGGAGAGGTGTATGTTGGGAGTAACAAGAAGAGATCGAAAACGCAATGTATGGGTAAGAGAACAAACAGGTGTTACTGACATCATTGAAAAAATTAAAAGATTGAAGTGGAGTTGGGCTGGACATATTGCTAGAAGAGATGATAATAGATGGACAATTGAAATTTTAAACTGGATTCCAAGAGATTGTAAAAGACCCAGAAAGAGACCACATGTGAGATGGATGGATGAAATAAGAAAGTGTGCAGGGGTGATGTGGAGAAGAGAAGCTAAAGATCGGAGAAGATGGATTAAACTTGGAGAGACCTTCATCCTGCAGTGGATTGATAATAGTTGATAATGATGATGATGATGTCATATAAATATCACAGTTGCCTAAACTTAAGATGCGTGATTTGACATGGAATCCATCCTGATGTAGGTCACTATAGGTATAGGAAGAATCTATGCATTTTTATGCTAACTAGCAACACATTCGCCACACTAATTTAATATTTTCCTAAATCAATTACGCCAAATCTATAGCTTCTATCAGTGCCACTACCTATGGTCAGTTCATAGATAGTATATCTAGTCACCCTACAAAGGCAATAATAGGAATCTAATTTAAGGATATCGTATAGCTTAACCGATAATTAAGGAGAGTTACAGCAAGAATTATATTACATATATGCTGTATAGAATCACTCAAGCCTAACATTAAGCAAAATATTGATTTTTAAAATAACTTATTCAGTATTCAGTATGTTACAAATAGCTGGCTCACTCTAACATAAATAATACTTTGATTTCAGAAGGGAGTTTTGCCTATATTTCTTTATATTATAATATTCTACCATGATGGAAAGGTGCCTAATCACTTCTGACAATTATCTAACCCAACTAACCTCCGTTCTGATGAACATAGCACAAATTAATAAACATATATTTAAAACTAAATATTGATGGCATAAGAACAAATTACAGAAATCGGTAAAGTGCTAATTTAGAAAAATGAATAAGAATTTAGGTTTAAATGGTTTTATAGAACTTAAATATTTATGATCAAGCAAGAAATTTAAGAGTGCTTTAAGTTTTAACATAAATAGTTTAATGAAACATTTAAATAATATAATGAGGTATGAAGCTTTATTAGTTAGCTAGCTTTAATTTAGAGTTTGTTTAGTAATGAAATTAGCACATTCTGCAGAATAATTTAACGGTAATACTTGGTAGTAAGTCTTTCAAGGCATTCTTTACTTGGCGTCTTCTCTCCATTAAGCCAGGATGTGGCTTTTCTTGATTTAAGTCAGGATGCGTTTTTTCTCTATTACTTTGGGTTACGGCTTCTCCATTACTTGACCAGGGCTGAGGTGGATGTTCTCTTCCATTCTCCAGAACAGTTTTCCATGGGAGATAGACAGCAAGTCTATCGTCCCACTAGCCCAAGGTTCTCATCTTAACAGCTTTCAATAAATGCTTGGTCCGAATTCAGCTGTGCCAAAAAGTAATGCAGGAACAGCTCTTTGATTATTCTTCTTCAATACTTGTTTGGAAAAAAGATGTGTCTCATGTCTCTAATGGCCATTACGGGCTTTTGTATATCCTATTTTTGCCAGTACCCCCCCCCTTTACTTTCTCAACATCATTTGTTTACTTACTTCCAATTTTGCCTTTAACTAAATTTTCTCCTTTTTTAAATATTATCCACAGCTAAATCTGGAGTTAAAAGCTCTTTTCCCTTGGGTTACCCAATTGCACTTAAGACAAATTTATGCCTGACTAGATTTTCAAATTTGTTTTTGCCTATAATTTTAAATGAGGTCAATTTTCAGCTAAAAGATTATTTTTAGACAAAATGTTAAAAGTCATAAGCAACTTACAGCCTGTGTAATTTTAAACAAAACTCGAAAATTATTCTAAATGAATATTAAAAACAACTTCTTAAATGAATAATTTTAAAATTTAAAGTCATAATTTTGTTATATACATACAATTCTAACTACACAGTGCTATGTTTATTTCAGTTTTAATAAATACCAGGGTGGTATATGTCTATATGCTACCCATGACTGCATCTGCATATTATAATGAACAAGGTGATTATACACACACATACTTGGCAATATTACAAGCACAAACTCAAAGTTTTAAATTAAAGAAATACACACAATCTGAGTGAAGCATAGCATCAAATAAATACACTATTATAGAATATAATAGGTGAAACAGACAGGTCAATAGATCTAACTGTTTCAATATATAACAAAAGTATATATTTATCTACTATTGCTTTGTAATGAAAAAAGGCATTATTTTGTTAATAAAAATAATAGAATACCACTGGTGATATATGAATTTTTATTGTTTAATACAATAGTCTTCATCAAGAGATATTTTTAAGTCATAAAGTGTGATTTTTGATAATCGCTTTATATATTCTAACCTAAACTTTTGGAAAGTCAATTGAAAATAGGACTGGAACCGAATAAGGAATGCTGGTGTGTTTACCTAATAATAGTACTAATAAGATTATGTATACCTGGACACCAAATTGTAACTATGAAATTGTAAAGCCCACCAGAGATCATCATCCATGCTTATTACTATAGGATATAATGAAGAAAATAATTAAAATGTCTTAAAAAAAAATAATGTTAATATATTCAATTAAATTTATTATGGTCTTAATTTTGAACTTAATCACAATTATGTAAATACTCTCATGATAAGTTATTACTACTAACAAAATAATATAGACAACTTTCTTCCACAACTTTATATAGATATATGATCTCTAATGGTAATCACAAGAATGTTATGTATATTTCTAATATATAAATGACTAGAAATAAGTCAGTAATCGCTGCAGAGAACTCATAACTTATGTTTATAATATATACTATTAGATTATTATTTAATTCAAAGTAAAATAAAATAAATGTTATAAATCCTTCCCATTTAACCCAACTACTATTATTTTCGTTCTCAGCATCTATTACTTTTAATAGTCACAATTATATAACATTAAATGTCTGTGTTATGTTCTCCTTTATATCTTCTTAACTGACAACTCTTAATCTTATTTCCTTAAACACACCTATAGGCCTACCAGAATGGAATGTACTTTTTATTCCAACTAATTCCAGATTAATTATTATTATCAAAATAGTATTTCCCAATTTTTAGCATTTACACTATTTGACTTCCAAGCTAGCTCTCTTAAATTTAATAATCGAAGTACTCAAATTTCTCAAGGTCTTGATCTGCTTGTGAGGTGCAATTATTAATTATTACTAACTCATTACGATCCAATGGATATGATCCCATAACTTTCTAAATTAAAATTTAATGTGAGTTTACCAGTGGGAATCATATTAAATACCAAAAGCAGAAAAGGGATTTTATGTCTACTCTTAATATTCATTCCATTGCAATGAACCAAATAACTAAGTTTAACATATCTGAATTGACTATTTTCTCTTATTTTATTTCGTATCATCTATTTGCCAAAATTAACTAGTACTTTTTAAATCTATGACATTTTATGAGTCGGTTATCTTCTTTATCCACCTGAAATGATCGTTCCCTTTTATAAACAAAAAAAAAAAAACCTTTCTTGGTTGATATTTTATAAAGGTGAATTATGGAAATCAACAAATATAAGACAATTCATAAATCTAAATGTGATCTGGTATTAATACCTGTATTTATACCATGTTTATAAAAATTGGTTATGGTAATATATAGAATATACCTTTTATAAGGCAGTATAAGGTTCTAGATATCCAAAATATTAAAACACAAGACACATATGTAAATTTATAACAATAACAAATGTTTATTATACTTAAATAAGAAAAGAAACACACATATGTAGTATCACAACAATCTCAAATATTATATCCATTGTAAAAATAAAAATTTAATTTCTTTCCTAATGAAATTCACATTACAACTACGTTTTTAGATTAGCACGAAATCATTCTAATAAGGTATATTATTTTAAGCACTATAAATAATAAATAATAATAATAATAATATATATAAACAGAAAAATATATATATACCTTCATATTATTTAAAATTAAAACCTAATCATTGTTTGACCCATAGTTCAACTTAAAAGTTAATGTGCTCAAGCACGGAATTAGAATTACGCATTTAAATATAAATATGATATTATCGTATAACTTTTACCCAACAGCCTATTCAATTTCTTGGCCCACTTTACTACAATAATGATAAATTTAACTACTCTAACAAGCAATAAGATATTTTATTTTTATGTGAAGACAATATTATATCCAAATTTTCTGACTATTCATTAATTGTAAGTAATTGTTTGAAATATAAAACAATAGTTTTATTTCCATGCATACTAAATATTCACTGCTATCCCCCTGTAATCCTGATCATTATGTTACCAGTCTAGCAACGGTATTCATCTGGATAGGCTAGTATGTAGCCACAGCTTGACGATGTCTAATTTTTTACCTTTCACAAATTTTGACTACAGATAGGTCATCTCCCACATCAACACATACATCTGATTATAACCCTAACTCTGCCATAGCAACTTTTACACTACCTTGCAAAGACCATCCATACAGTCTCTATCACTATGCAGCACTTCAAAATGCACTCATTAGTGCCTTTGTAAGGGAAATTAAACAAATTATTCCTAACTTTCAAATGTTAGCAAAAACCAGGGAACTGCCTTCTTCCTGAGGCTAAGCATTATGTGAGGAACTAGTCTCTGCACATTTACTTTTAATAGGCATGCAAAACATTTTACCACAATCACATAAATAATTCCCTACTTAGATAATAAGTACAAATGGAGCTGGGATCAAGTTCTTGATCTCCAATACCTGCATACATAGTAATTAAAGGATGAGATAGCTATTCCCTCTCTATACCTTCAAGATGGTATGATAACTATACCTCATCAATAACAATATTTGCAGCTTCACACATACACACAGGGTTATCATAGTATTGATGCAAAATGACAAAGTTTTAACCGACCATGAATAAAATCCATGAACTACATTAATTTTAAAAATCAAGCACCCAGCAACAGTCATCCAAGATTTCTGATCAAAACAGATCGTATCTACTTGTCAAGGCATAGCAATGACTATTCAAATGAAATTCACAAATCTAATAATAAACATATAATTTTGCTTTGAAAATTTGTTTTCATATGACAAATATATAAGCTTTCATGCTTTTTCACTTTTATTATACATTAACAATTTTTTAAAACTTCAATAGTTTCTTATGGGGTCAAAATCATTTTTTTTTTTTAAATTTACTATGAATGTTAACTATCTACTACACATAACAAATACATAAATAAAAGGCAAAATAAATAAATAAATAAAGTATTACGTATTGTCTCTTTGGGTTCCTTCGAAGCTAAATTTGAATATTTTGCAAGGTTAATATCAATTTAACAGAAAAATACTTGCGTATTGTACATAAACGCTATTTACCATTATTTGCTTCATGACCATGGCAAACACACAATATTTATCTCACCTTAACGCTTATAGTACATAAAATATTTTTATCCAGGATTTAGTTACATTAATAATTGGTATTATTATATTTAATTGCGATAATTCAAAACTGTTGAAAAATAGTCATGCAGGTTACTTTCATTTTTTTTAAAACCCTTTTGTTCCCGGGTTCGAATCCAGATGCTTGGTTTCACATTTTTAGTCCATAACTTTATTTTTCTACAGTTCATTTTCTGACTTTTCTTTTAGGATAAATAAAAAAAAAATTCAAACAAAACCAATGTTCTAGATGCTATATTCTCATGTATATTCTTAGGTTTGTTTTCATTAGTGATGAAGAAGAAATGCTACTTTATTTTCAGCAATTATTTACTGTACATTTGAGAAGTGTCCCTTGCATATTTGAGTGATTCAAATAAACTATATTGGCACATTAGTTTTTACTGATGTCACAATCAAAAAAAAAATTAATAAGAATGATGAGTAATTTAACTACATCTCCAATTAATATTAAAATCCAATTATTCCTTGAAGTTTTAATTAAGCCATGGATAAAATACATAGTATTAAATGTTTGTTCCTGAGATATATTCTTTTAAACAAATACGAAGATTGAAGTATAATGTACTAAAATTTTTTGCTATGACTGAACCTTGTCATCATTGATTTCGAAGGAGAGAATGGAATATCTATCTATATCTTTTTTAGCCCATCATATCAAGTTATAACCATATACTTAAGTTTAGCCAACTGTTATCTGAGGATCAGAGCAGAGAATTATTAGCAGCAGCAGCCCCCAATGGTTCATTTACACTAGCTTTTATAAAAAAAAAGCCACCCGCAAATGTTACCTTCATCTTTTCTATTTACCGATTCTCAACCCCCCCCTCCGCCTTTCGGTATACCTCAGACAACCTTTGACAATATTTATTAAATGTTAGTTTTGGTTTATTGACTTCAGCTGTCATTATGTTTATCTAATCTTTTTCTACTCTTATCTGGACACATTTGTCCACTTTGATCTACGAGAAATATTCAACTTAAAAAAATAATAATAATAATAGCGGGTATTTTATAAAACTGATTTTTAATACATAATTTTTTTCCAAAACCTAAAATCAAATTTAGAACTGAAAACAATTACCAATTCCAGTAAAACCCATACAAAATAAATTCCTTTTTACATTATACTTTCAAATAATATATAGTAACAATGCGTAAATTTCCAAGATCAAAAAAAATCTATATATACATCATACAAGCACTCATGCACACACATATCCATAATATTAAATAGTGATCTACTTGTTTATATTCTTATTAGTACAAAATATTCTTCATAATTTCCTGAAAATTTAAACCTATTCTCCTGTAAAGAACTGACAAACAAATACTATCTATGACAAGTTCAATTTTTATTCGTACTATCATTTTCATTTACAAATATTATGATTAATATAAATCAATATTTTAAGATATTACAGTGCGAGTAATGACTAGTCAATCTCCTTTCCCTCTACATAATAATACGCTATAATTTTAAATAAAATACAAACACACTTTTCTCTATACAATATTGGTCTCTCTAAATAAAGCTTTTAATTTTTCTTGTCTTTAAAAAAAAAAATGTATTTGGATACAGTTATCTACTAATCCTACTATTTATTCCCCAATTAATTAGTTTCTTTACGAAAGAAATTAAAATAATGTAAAATATCAAATCACTCTCCCACATGTTAAGTAATTTCAGCTACTTCCCTTTGATTGCTTGAGATTTGAAGTTTTATATATTTATTCACAGAGGATATAGCTGAAATTACTTTAATGTTTGGGAGAGTGACTTGATATTTTATATTTAATTTCAGCTAGTGGTATACACAGGTTATTTCATATATATAAAAGATAAAATTATGTTATAAAAATTCAAACAAGTGTTATGAAATGGTGGTAGATAATGTTTGTCAAAATAGTTGTAAGTAGAAAAATAAATTTATATTTTAAATCTTATTATTTATCTTATATAAGCCTTTTTAATATATAAGTTTTTACATTTACTGCCATTCATTCCTAGAGAGTAAAATTATTAATCTAAATTATAAAAGTAATAAAAGTTTTCATTAGATGACAAATTCAGGGTTTAAAAAAATAATTATACTAAATATATATATAAATCTTTTCTTAATTCAGAACAACATTACCTTTTTTGTCAGATTCCTTTATAATAATATAATGCTCATGATCTAACTTGTACAAAATGTTTTTCTAGATCTCTCGCATCCTAATTTACTATATTGTATATATATTTCTTATCTTCCAAGACTTCATTTATTAATTTCATTCATCATTACAAATACTAAAATGTTTATCTATTACTATCCATTGAACACAAATGTAGACATCAGCCTAAAAATCAAAATTTATCAAAATGCACTATTGCAATATCTCAGCACATCTCTGAAATGTTCTAATATTCATTGTAAAAACACAATGTGAATAAAAAGATCTGTGTTACATTTCTATATGAAATCAATTTTAAGTAGTAGGGGTTATATTTATAATGTAACATTGAGGGCACTAGTTATGCCATTATTACAAACTTCCTAAGTTAAATTTAGACTCAATTAATAGGGAAATAATATTTAATTTCTGTATGTTTTTTTATTATTATAATAATGGGTATTTTATTTAATGTTTTTTTCTTCTCAAATTCTAAACAATTTTCTTTAAATGATTATCAAACATTTAAAAATAATAATAATATGAATATTTTAATATGTAATTCACTTTGTAAATGTTTGTAAAAGAGAAAGCGTAAAATCGGTTAAATAATTTCTTTTGTTATCTCTCTTCAATAATTTCAACTATTTTTCAGTTTTGATTTTGAAAAGTTTATTCAAACTTTTGATTTTAACTTTTGAAAGAAAATAATAGAGATAAAAGATTTATGTTTAACAGTATTTTTAAAAGTAGAAACGAAGAAAAAATATATATAAGATTAAATTTTTTTTTCTTTTAATTTTAATTTAATTGATCAGAGCTGTTTTTTTCTTTTCTTTTTATTTCCAAAAGAAAAAGTAATGTTTATCAAATCAGCCTGATTAATCTGTTTGTCTTGTAATCATTTAAGCAAGAAAAAAATTAATTAAAAAAGGAATGTCAAAAATTTTGTGATTCCAATTTAAATTTTTGATTGTTTTTCAATGTCATTGTTGAAGGAGGAAAATAACTGAACAATTAATTGTATTTGTAAAAATTGACCTAATTGATTATTACTAATTGTGCCATGTTAGAGACAGAATAAAGTAGGGGGATGGAAAATCAGAATATCTATTTGTCTGATAAGAAGTCAGTCTTAATCCAGCTGCTGAAGAAGACAATAGGAGAAAAGAAGTGCTGCTAAAGAAGAAAGAAGCAGAAATCTTATTTAAGCAGCTGAAGTTTTAACCAAGCTATTATTACAATATGAGTTTAGTTATGAAAATGTTTTCTACAATGAAAACTATGTGCTATGTTAGCTAAAAGCTAATACCATCTTCCTCCATATAACCTGCCTTCACTGGAATAAAATGTAGAGAAGAAAAATGCCTCTAAAATAATCTGCAACTTTATCCTTAACTGTATGTGTTAATCTCATGTGAACATTTTATTATAAAGAAAATGGATAAACTTTTGCTGTTGTTAACCTGGAAATGCTGCATACAAAAATAGAACATTAATCATGTACATGTGTAGAAACCTTCAAGAAGAAAACACATGATAAAACTGGAAATTATTACTAGAAAGGTCTCCATAGATGAATAAAGCCATGGTTAAATGTATTTTTTGTGTGCACACTGTGTTTTCATTTATAATAAAAAAAAACATTTTTTAAAATATAAAAGTAATAATTTTATAAATGTAAGAATTGATAATTTTGAATAATTTTAATAATTTCTTGCGAAACATATTTTTTTAATCCATTCAATTTTTCTTTTAAAATTATGAATTTTTTAAGAAAATTATTTTTTAAAAAAAACATGTTTTTCCTTTCATTCATTTATTTTTCCCTTCATAATTCAACTTATCTCAGATTTTGAAAAATGCTGTTTTCCAACTTTTGTTATTTAAAGAAATAAATCAATGAAAGCAAAAGTTAATTAATTCAGTGAATAAATATAAACTGGCTACTTATAATTTTTATGAAACTACATATTTTTTGATAAAATGAATAAGTTTTGGAAGTTTCATATCATATCATCTTTTAAAATTTTTATTTATTTACAATCGATTATTAAATAATTGTTTAATATATATATATATTTTATTCTTAATGTCTATTCATCCAATTATCTGATACATGAATTGGCAGTGTATGTGACTTGATTTCAATACAGCTTAGAGTTTAGAGATTATTAAATTTAGCAAAGATATTTAGTATAGAAGGTTAAACCTATAAATTATTTAAAATTATGGCACTTTCATCTTAGACCTGCAACACTTATTAGACCTACAGTACCTTTTCACATTTGTATCAATCTGCTGACAACTTTCTAATCTTTTGATCTGACCAAAATAATGTGTACCCTTGGATTTACAAACTTAAAATAATAAATTCATCAAAATGGACCATGTGCACATGATATTTTTGCAAGATTTTCAAAGTTATCAGCAGCCTGAATGCAGATGTGAAAAGGTGCTGCAGGTCTAATATTAAAACAATTACTAAATTACAAAAATACTCTAAAATATTATCAAAAAAACCCTTAAAATTTAAACATATGGTACTTACTGTATAATATTATAAAAATGTGATTGTGCATTTGTAACAATACTAAAAATACAAATTTGACACAAAAATATAAAATATGATGTGGAATATTAATACTAAAAATATGAATTTCACCAAAATATTTGATCTTAAAAAGTACATTTTTAACAACAGTAAAAATATTGATTTGCCATACAAAAATATATAAAACATGACGAGCCAATTATGCATTTCTCAAATGTTACTTTAAATACAGACAAAACAATCACTAAATTACAAAAATAGTCTCTAAAATATTATCAAAAAACAAAATATACATATACGAGTTACTTACCACGAAATATATAACAGGGAATTGTTGCGATGAAACAATCAATTTTCTGGTTCTACTTTATTTTAAGTGGCTAAACTTTTTTTCCAAAATGGAGACTAAAAATAAAATTTTTATTTTTCCAAAATGCACACGTTCTTAACATGTAATTGTATTTGTGGTTCACTCAAAAATGATCATAATCGCCAGTTAGTAATTCAAAACTTTTAATGGGCTTCTAACAGTCGGAATAAATCGTCGATTACTCATTCACATTTTGTTTGACAGCTTCCATAAAAATTCCCATAGTTGTCATGATAAAACAGTCATTGGCACTTTGTAATTCAGCACTTTTATAGACCCTTTCCAACAGTCGGACAAAATCATCTATCCCTCTTCCATATTTTGTTTGATGGCTTCCATAAGAATTGCTCTGCTCTATCATTAATTGTCATGATAAAATACTCATTGGCACTTTATAATTTTAGCACTTTTATAGGCCTTCCAGCAGTCAGAATAAATTGACAATCTCTCTTCCACCTAGCTTGGTTTTGAAAAGGCTGTTGTCAATTTTGTTAGGCCTCCAATTTTATGTTTTCTTTATAATATAAAACAGCATTCATTTCACTAGTGGATAAAAAAATCTTTAAATCAAAACTATGAATAGAAATGAAAGTAAAAATCATTGAATCAAAAATATGAATACAAATGAAGTAAAAAATAGTTAAAAAATGTAATTAACAGCACTGAACATCTTGTGAGAATGAAATCTGAACAATAACTCAGAGTGTAAGATCACAAAAAAAACAACAGCATATTATTGAGTGAAATCGGATCAGCTTGAAAGGTTTATTTGATATAATCGCGAAGTTATGCATTTATCACAGATGTGGAAAGGCATACCATCTCCTAAATATTGCAAGACTAATACGTAAGTATCAAAATTATTTATAATAAGCTGTTATATTTATTTATCTCTTGCTCATAGTATGTGATAAATAAATATACAGAACATAGAATTTTGGAATATATAAAAGTATATAATTTTTTATAATGAAATTTTATAAATGAAAGTATTTAGTGCATAGGATTTTGGAATATACAGAACTGTATACTCAAATTCTCGATATAATTTTAACATTTGAATATGATAAATAAAAGTATATAGTGCATGTGATTCTAAATTGCACAAGAACTGTAAACTCTATCTCTTAAATGTAATTTTAATAACTGAACATGATAATTAAAAATATATAGGCCATACAATTTTGAAATATACAGAATTGCATACTCATCACTTTTCAAAGTAATTTTAACAACTAAATGTGATTAATAAAAGTGTACAGAATTGCATATATTACCATTTAATGTAATTTTGACACCTGGATGTGTAAGTAAAAGTATATAATATATAGTTTTAGAATATACAAAACTATATACTCTAATACTTAATGTAATTTTAATAATTGAATGTGATAAATAAAAGTATACAGTGTTTACAATTTTAGAATATACAGAACTGCATACTGTATCACCACTTTTAATATTTTCAACTAAATCTCTTAAAATAAAGATATATAATGCATAGAATGTTAGAATTTACACATGTTATACTGCATCATTAAAATAATTTTAACAACTGAATGTGTAAATAAAATCATATAATGCATAGAATTTAAAAATATTCTACATTGTATATTCTACCATTTAATGTAATTTTAACAATCAAATATGATAAATTAAAATATATACTGCATAGGATTTTAGATTATACAGAATTGTATATTATTTTATCTTGTGTAATTTTAATAACAAATGTGATAAATAAAATATATAGTGTATAGAATTTTGGAATATATTGAAAGAACGCTGTACCACTTGCCATAATTTTAACAACTGAATTTGGTAAATAAAAATATATATGGTATGGAATTTTATAATATACAGAACCCTATACTTTTTTACATAGTGTAATTTTGACAATTGAATATTATAAATGTAGATGGGAATGGTACATTTTTACAATATCTTTGCATTTGAGAGTAGAATTAAATTATAATATTGTATTTTAAAAAAAAAAATCATTTTTTTATGAAATACTTAAAAACTCCACTTCATTTTCTATTTTTGAAATATATGAATATGAAGGATATAAATGACCCCATGATACACATTTCATGTGAAATCAGCACTAATCAGTCGATTCAGGTCTCAGTATCTTACTAAATTTCACATGATCATCATTCTTTATGCTTAGACAAGCTGTTAAAAGAGAGGCAAAACTCTTTATACAGTAGCGGCACTCTGCAAGCCAGAGTAATCAATGAATGCAGGAAGGATTGTGCAGAAAATCCTTTTCTAGTGCCTACTCATTCAATATACTCAGACTAGTTTCTATCTTATGGCTTTCATCAGTGAGGAGTTTTTGATCTGTGCTCTCAGATATGCCTCTGTATGTCAGTATCTCACATGTTTACATCACCTGTTTAATATTTATCAATATATTATTACAATTTGATTTACAAATGACAATTTTTTTGCACTCACAACTTTGATAGTAATCATTTAGGATAAATAAATTAATGATTATTACTGATAAACTAAAATAAAAGATAATAAAGATATATATGATAGTGACCTGGGCCAACTGATGAGTGCTGGTTCAGCATGAAATGCATCTTGGAAGTCTTTTATTATATCTTTATTTATATGAATTTGAAAAGAATGGGGAAGTATGGAGGTGTTTATTATATCTATAAAGATAAGAAAGCTTTATCCAGACAATCTTTTTTTGTTGTTGTTTTTAATAGTCATCTTAACTAACTTTTACAAATATTTAAATAGAAATAAAGGGGGAAAAGTAAATAAGTATATTTTAATAGTACAAATTATGTGTATAAATTTAAGTGGTCTATTAGTGGAGAAGCAAATGGTTTAAAAACTAATAATAATAATATAAAGTTGTAATTATAAATTTATTAAACGCACATTGATTACGTAAATAATATTTACTGATGCTATAACCTCGATAATGTGCATATAAAATGCATAGTAGGGACCTCTACAGGTATTTTAACCACAAGCTTACGCTAATAGTAACAATGCTATTATTATTTAAAAAAAAAATACTTGAAATTTATTTGTATATTCATGATCATTTTGCATTTATTATAATAGTTACAAATCCCTGAAATATATATATATTGTTAACTTTTCACTATTTTTTTCTTTTAAATCTTTAATATCATTTTGCTTGTAGAAATTTCTTTGTGTTGATGAGAAAAGATGAGGTTTGCACGATTCAATCAATCTTTTATCCTTTAAAGGGCATATGAACAATAGCAGTATGAATTAACCTTTTTGTAAATGAGATCTAATTAAATTATTAATAATATTTTTCTGTGGCACTCTATATATTTGTAAATCTCATCTTTTTAAAAAAATAAATAGGTCTCCCCCCTCTCTTTTGTAGTAATTATCACTAACTCCATTTATCATGAATATAACCATTTTAGCTCTAGAAGGTAAAAAAAGAAGATGAGATTTATAATGAATATAGAATCCAATATATAAAGCATTAATCAGTCTATAAATTTTACATGCTTGTCTTTTGTCTGCAATAAACTTTAGTTTTTGATAAACTTCAAAGTTTACTTAATTATAGTTCTATATTGCCTTTTATCCTCAACCATATCTTCATAATGAAAACAATCTTTTTAATGTGAATGAGGTATGTCTTTTCCATAAAAATTATATTGAAATTCGTTATAAAATGTAGAAAGTCTGTCCTGATCATTCATTTTTCACGCCCAATACAATACAAATGTGCTTTTTAAAGAATAGATTCAATTGTATTACACTCAGCCAGCCGAAGAACATATTCATTGTTCTTCAGATCTTATCATTGTATTTTAAAATCTTATTAAACATTCATTAATTAAAAAATTTCAGTGTTTTTATATTACACCTGTAGAGGATTCACTTCTCTCATATGCATTAATAATATTTCTATAATCAACTTATTTAATTGTAGTTATAACCAATTAAATACTCTCTTTTAATCTGTTAAATGTAACAGAAGCACATTAGAGTCTTACATACCTCAATATCTATTATTTTTTGTACTTTAAAAACTACCAAAATATTTAAATTGTTTATTCTCAAGCTAATAACAATCCAAGCTAAAGGGTTTTGAAAATTTTTTCCCCATCATGGGACGAAATAAAGCATTCGAGTTTTTTGTCCTTAATTACTTAAATAATTTTTTTTTAATATTAGATTCAAAATATTAACATTCTGCTGTTAATTGAAATATCACAATGTAAATCTAGAAGCCAAGTATTAAAAATTTCACTTTTAAACCTATATCAAATCTAGATAGATATGTATTATTAAACTACCTATAAACATATTCAAAAGCTCACTAACATAAAAATGGAAAACAAAGTTGGAATACCACTTTTTTCTCTCAAATGTCTTAGGTTTTTTATCAGTCGTATTAATGTGGCTATCATTTACCATATAGATACCAGCTAAAATAAAACTTTAATTGTAACAAATTGAAAGTGGAGATTGTTTTATCACATATATGCACAAAATTCTTGGAATGGAATCAAAAATTTGTAAAAGAAAAGTTAAATATTCAGAAATTTTTAAAAAATATGTTCGAACAATAATAGGAAAAAAAAGAATTGATGACAAGAGTAGAGAAAAAGTATTGCAAAATAAGGAAAAGCAATTGAACATATTTTTAAAGCTATTTTATATAAGAAGTAACTTTAAAGATATTATTGAATGTATTAAAGAGATAAGCTACATTGAATTGGAGAATAGGGATAGAACAAATGGAGGGAACAAAATATGTGTAATGGTCTATATGTGTATAGTACTTAACTATACATATATGCACATATTACACAAACATATATGCATAATGTATATATTCATAGACACAATAGATTAAACAAAATAGCAGGAATACCATTTAACTTCAGAAATTATTTTACATTCTATCCCCCCAGCTCAATAGCTTTAGTCATATGGGCGAACTCGTCACACCCATCTTTGGGCTTGCTCTTACAACCATAGCCACCACTATCCCATTAGGCAGGATTGAGTTCAGACCCATATGACTATAAAGCTATTGAGCTTAGATTGAAAATATTTTTGTGTTTTCAATTTCTTCTCATAGTTTTGTAGTTAAGTAGAGATAAAGGTGGTTGCATTAGATCCCAAGACTAGAGCGGCCCCGATCCAACCCCCGACGAGGCCACAACCAAACAGCTGGGGAGGATGAAGGCTGAGGTAGCTTCCACCATAGACGACGGGTTGCGTTTAAACAAAGGAAGGAAGACGGAGGTGAAGTTATATAATATTTTAATTATTTTTAAAATAAAATTTCTTCTATTTTTTTTCATTCAAAATGCTGCACAAAAGCTCAATAATATTTAAATCAGCTGATTTGGGGGGAGGGGGAATGTGTTATATCTTCAGTTTTTTTTTTTAAACAATAATGTTTGAATAATAGTAGGAGTTTGATCTTTGAATATTTGGATTATCTGCATTTCCATGCAAAGTTATGATTAGATTAAGGTAATCTCATGATATATCTCACCAAATTATATATTTCCATCATCTTGTTTTAATGAAGATAGTAAAGATTGTTAGCTTTGTTTTTAACTGTTGACAGATATAAACTCTTCTAATAGTAAGGAAAATATCACAATGATTTATCCAGTCCAATAGAGACATTCATTCCTTGGTCAGTTTTACTTCATGTAATCCATTTTTATATTGTAGCATATGCATTAGAAATCATTCTACTTTAAAATGCTTTTTCATATTGTAACAGAATTTTGAATCCAAGCAAAAGAGACCGAAGCTGACCAGACTAGGACTGTGACATCCCAAGTCCGACCACACTTCAACTCGTAAGCTAGGATTCCAAGACTCAAGACCCTACGAATGACCACCTTGAAATTACAAGTAGTATACCTCTTTCCACACGGCCGACATAGGTCACGGAGACGCAATAAGACTGATAATTAAAAGAAAGGTTCTTAATTGTCTAAAATATATCACTCAATTTAACTTAATGCATAGTTTTCACATATATAGACTATAAATAATAATTAGAATTGGATTGAATTAGATCAATAACGAGACAGAGAACGAAATACATTAAACTAATTATACATTTATTTACAATTCTTCTATCCATATTTCATTTATTTACAATTGTATGCAAACATTGGGTAATTCAAAATAGCCTTACATAAACAATCATTAAATTTTCATAGATGGGTTTAACATGTGCCAATCTTATGAATTGCTTTACAATTAATACATAATTAATCACTACGTTATGTCTATAAATCTAGATAAACCAAATCCTATTACATTTGTGGCTGTTATATAAATAATTATATTGAACCTTGATCATGAATTCATTTACTAAAATATACAATATGACTTAATAACGAGCGCATAAACCAGCTCAAGTAACAATCGATCGAACATGACTTTCGAGAGAAAATTTCAGAATGCTGAAAGCGTTATGTTAATGTGGGAGAGTTGGCTGCCTAAGATTTTACAATGCGCTATGGCACAGGTAAACAATAATAGGAAAAGTCGCTCTGCATATGGATGAAATAACTTCAGGGTTCTTGCGACAAATGCCGGTATCCTGTAACCAATCGCAATGCTGCGAGAAGGAACATTGTGTTCAGGAATGGCGGGGGACTTACGTGCTAACATGGCGTTGGCTCAGGCTTCGCTACTGCTCTACCCTATAAGAGATGTGCTGTCAATGCCGTGGCTCCATCTTGATATACGTATCATACGTATAGCAGACAAACGAGAATAATTTTATAAAATACAATATCATATCCGCCAAGCAAAGAATAGTATATTTCATACTATGAAATACGAGACAATAGCATATTAGCTCTATCAAATTGAGACCAACTCTTGTGTAGCCTGATAATAAATGTCTATGCTACTAAAGGGGATATTAATAAATCTGTACTTTGACATGCTCGATCTATTAGGTTACTTATAGATTAAAAAAAATACTTTAAGGAGGTAAAGCATATTTCTATGAACTTAAGAACTTAAATGACAAATATAATTATAAATATGATCAAGGCTAAATTTAATTCTTACTAAAACTATAAAGTTAAGTTTTTAAATAGTTGATTGAAAGAGCCACATTTCATATATTAAATCATCATAAATAAAATGACAATGAGTGCAAAGCAAGTCGTTATTATTTTATAAAATAGGATTTTGAAACAGCGCAGAAAGTTGATGCTATAAACAAATTACGTGAAGATTTTCAAATAATATCTTCTTAAAAATATGAAATTAAGTGCCCACTGTTTCGAAATATTGGCATATAAAATATAATAAGCATTTTAAATAAGCAAAGAAGTATAGACACAACCGCAGTGATATAACTTTAAATTAGACGCTTATAATTTACTTTAAATGAAAGGAAAATATAAATTAGTCAGATAATTTTAACTTCAACAACATTAAATTTTGGTAGCAATTTACATATTAAATACTAATTGGATTTAAATTATGGTTACATTTAGTTTTATAATTATTTTAAAAAAAGAGTTAGCTAACTTATATAGATATATTTACACAGAGCTCTGCGGTTTGAAAAATAAAACGGTACCGGTATTATTTATCTGGACTGCAAGTTCTTGGCTGTAGGTTTGGTGAGTTTGACTGGGCGGCTGGTGACATCATCTTTCCCATTCTGTGAAGCTTGTCTATTCTATCGGCATGATGGTGGTTCAGGCATTTCGATGAGAGAACCCCTCGTTCTCCCCGCCGAGTAACAGCAACAAAATGCCCTCGTTTAGCCGGACATATTAAACATTAACAATCACGAAGACTGGCTGCAATTCTCTCTAAAAATATGGCTGTCTTTTTCCTTGTTAAAAATACAGAGTATTTATATCTTTTCCTTATCGGAATCTATCGCCTCAAGACTCACTAAACGCAAAAATTTAATTAAATATTTTTCAATTTATAATCCAGATTTTTAAAATCTTAGATAACTTATGTTAGAAACATTCCATAAGCTATTATTATAATTAAGATTTTTCGTTGCAAACAATTGTCCAATTTAGATTTTAAAATAACTTAATCTTATCTAAGGAGATTTTAATTAATAAATTTTGGACTAGTTTTACTTTTTACGGATTCCAGGTGTGGTCGTTAACGACACTTGTTTACAACCAGAAATCTTTTTAATTACTTAACCAGCTTTTATTTTTAATCTTACATATAATAGAAACTCTTTTTATTTAAAAACAATCTTTTAACATTTTTTTAAAACGCAAACCTTTTTAACATATTTATTTAAAATAATTTACAAACATATTTTGATATAGCTTTTAAATATATTTTCGAGAAACTTTTCCCTGAAATATATTTAAAACAAGAAATCTTTTAACAATTTTTAAAGAAACATTTAATATTATTTTTAGGTAATGGCTTTTACATATTTTAAAATCATGTCTTTCTTCTATATAGCACAGATTATATATCCACATACGAAATTTCAATATTAAACAACAAAATTAATAATTTACTCTTAACTTAAATAATATAACGAACATTTTTAGAAATATTAAGTAAATTTAGTACGCTATAGTTTTCCTAATCCTATCTAATTATAGCGTTGGTTCACACGTAAATATATAATACTGTTTAGACAGACATGAGCGAATTTTAAATTTATTAACATTTAAATAGGTTCGAACTTAGCACAGATGAGTGTGTCATTAGGTTTGATAGTGAAACGATAGGGGCTTGGAAAGTTATCGTTTCAATATATACATGATCTGTTTGAGAAGCACATGATGGATTATTTCTGTGGACTGTGGAATGGTAAGATATTTTTGGCATCCTTATTTACAATATCTATCAATCTTTCAACAATCTGTAATTGAATGAAACCTATTAGAATCTTCTTACTACCTATTTAGGTTTCTTATTAGAATCTTCTTATTGCCTATTTAGGTTTCTTAAAAAAAGTTATGACCATTTTTGTGTTTTTATGATGGCAAAAATGAAATGCTAATATTTGTCCATTCTCTGGTAGGGTGTGTATATATATATATATATGTTAGTGCTGATTTGTTTAAAATAATATAAATAACTATGTTGATTATAAGTATGTTGAATAATTAACTTCAGGTAGCATTAAAATTATAAGCTAATGAGGAATATATTAGCAAATATATATGCTTTTGCCTTTTATGTTTAATGTATGTTTTTTAATTAAAATATTTACTTCATATATATGGTATTATCAGTAGTAATAGTCTTTTACCACATTATTAAGAAAATTGAATGAACAAGTGCATTAGACTTGGATAAATTTCTTTTTACTGTGAATGGAAAGTGTTGATTATAAGTTATTAAAAGTTGGTATAGGAACACTAAACAGCATCATAATAATCTTACAGTTAGTTATTCAGTAGATGATGTGATGTTTGAGCATCAGTATAACAAGTGCATAAAAAGTTTCAAGTAACTGAGATCTAAAAAAAAAATAATCTCAAGTTAAACTTGATTAAAGAGTCTTTTACTCCTGGTTCAGTCAGACTACAACTGCAATAAACCTAGACTAAAGTTGTTTTAATCTGAACTAAAAGCTTTCTTTGTTTGATACTGGCAATAGGGTTGAATATTACACTGCTACATATAATTTTTTTATTTCTTTCTTTTTGAAAGTCTTTTCATGTGAAATTATTTGCATAGTGGCAAAACTGAAGAAACAAACATAAACTATTCTGATGATAATACATTTGTTTATTGTAAATAGGTTTTCAGTTTTTTCTAATTTCTTAATATTCAGAAGAAACTTATGAACTTTAATAAGTACTTCAAATATATACAAGCCTTATTGTTCAATATTCACTTTACAAATGAATAGTGATTTTACCTTTCATAGCAATTCTCCGTATAAGGGTATGCAAGTGTTTGCTTATTTCAAAAGTTATTAGACAGATATAACTTAGCTCCTAACTACCGAGTTATTTCTTAAAAGAATATCGATATTTGAGGTGTATATTAATAAAACAAGTTAACTTTTCTTTTGTGCATATCGTTTATCGACAGTCGTTTTCACATTTCAACTGATTCCTTATTGGTAATAATTGAAAGTTTGCTAGTCTTTCACATGAACGATTATCTCTCAGACAGCCAATCAGATTTTAAACAGCTGTCTTAAGAACAATCCTTTTCGTGTCAAAATCTCTGTCATGTATCGAAGCCTGATCGTTCTTAAGACAACTGATAAAATCTGATTGGCTGTCTGAGAGATAATTGCGCATGTGAAAGACTAGCAAACTTTCAATTATTACCAATTTATTAACAACATGCGATTTAGACAAATATGATTCCTTATTATTTTATCCACTATAGCTCTGATTTTATCCTTTTGACATCATCTTTTTTTATAAAATATGTCTTGTTATTGCTCTAGAAATCCTAACTAACTGCCATTTTGACTTTTTCTTACATTGTTTGCAGTGAAATTCTCTTTGATCTGCTAATTTCACTGTGAGTGAATAAGATAATGGATGATTACTATTTTTTTCTTCTACACTTATATTGCTTTGTTATTACCAGTTGTGATGTGACAAAATGTGGTACACATCATTGTTTTATGTTATTTTGTAATGGAAAATATTTAAAAATTATTCTAACAAAAAAAAACCGATGTTTTTTTTTACTGTTACTGCACTTAAAGTTGCTCATATCAAAACTATACATTTTTATAAAACTGATTCTTTATTAATAAACTCAATTAATTTGATCTATGTCTATAAGCACAAAAAGTGACAAACTTTTCCACTAGAATTAGTACATGGAGACTAATTATTCAGAGACAGGACAAAATCACTGGCAAAAACTATAAAGTTTAAAAACTTTAGGCCTGGTCTTGAACTCATTTTAAGAAATGAAACAATAAGACACTTGAAATATATGACCCATGTAGTGTGAAATGATTTTCTTATAGTAAGAATGATTTAATTGTATAAATGTTTCATACATGCATTTGTTAGCATAGGTGTAAAAATATAGAAATACAAATTGAGTATTGTCAATATTTAATCTGTTTGGAATTGATTTTAGCTTTTCAATGGGATCTCTAATTGAGAATTGTGAAATAATCTTTAGCTTTGTATGTTAATTATAAACAGTCTATAAGCTGGAATGATCAAGAGCATCTCATGTTATCTTGGGGGACAAAATATTTGTTCATTAAAAACACTTTTTTCAATATAAGCAGTCGTTTCTATTTTTTCTTTGTATTTCTAGTTTCATTCTTTCTCTCTCTCTCTTCTTTAAATATCTTGCTGGTGCCATTAACATATATTGGTATAGAATCTATTATCAAGAACTTCTCATGCCAATTAATCATGTCTCTGTAGTAATTGAGATAATGGTATTATATAATGAAGTAACCATATTTTTATTAATTTTAAATCACATGCGCGATGATTCTTATTTTAACTATGTCTTTTTCTATAAGTAATTATCTATGATTATATAAAATATATAAAGCCCATTGGCTTTGAGAACAACAGGGGTAATATTACACAAGAAAATTTAATCAGTAATAACTTAATAGAATCTGAATTGGAACAATAGGCAGCTCTATTTAGTGATTCTTTTGATTCACAAATATCAAAGGATATAGATATGGTGATCTAAAAATAGCCTTTCTCATAAGGTCTGAATAGGTTTCTGCAACAGTAGAAAATAGTTGTACTATCAGCAATAGTAGCAATCTAGAATCTGATATGGGTAATAAATATTAGTTTCAATTTTTTTTGTAAATATTGTTTTATATTTTTTTCTGTCTTGTGATTGTTTACTTGTAGATTAATGTGAGTTTGTATATTTTTATATATGTAAATGGCATTGAGTATGTTTTGTTTTCGACATTTTTTTATTACTTTGAATTGTGTCTGCCATAAAAACATTTATAGTTGTTTATATATATTAAAGTGACATATTTAATAAAAATATATATATTTATGTCATAGGGTTTTATAGAAATTTTTGTCATTTATAAAACTTATATTTTTAGCTATGCCATATCTGACACAGCATATCGTTCCATGTTAACAGAGAATAGGGACCAATGTGTATTAATATCTGGAGAAAGCGGAGCAGGAAAAACAGAAGCTTCAAAAAAAATACTTCATTACATAGCTGCGGCTAGTCATCATTCCAAGGAAGTTGACAGAGTGAAGGACAGGCTTCTTCAATCCAATCCAATTTTGGAGGCTTTTGGTAATGCCAAAACAACTCGTAATGATAATTCCAGCAGGTTTGGAAAGTATATGGATATAGAATTCAATTTCAAGGTATTGGTATAGATTTACTTATTTTTCCATAAAATAATCTTATGTACACAATTAAAATAATATTTAGGCACAAGTATTTCTGTGAATGTTTTCAGGTCTTGTAATGCTAACATCTTCAACTAGTTGAATTCATTCATTCTTACAAATGCACATCCTTATAATACATTCTTATATTTAAAAAATAAATTAACACAGCTCTCATGCTTAAACAAGCCAATAAAATATCAGCAATCTATTGTCAAGTCTACATTATAATTAGGCAGGCAATGGAATATTGTAATGTTATTTAATAACAGAATGATAAAATTCTATTAGTTTATTTAAGCATGAGGACTATGCTATTAATAATTTTATTAATGAGAAGGGGAGGGGGCGAAGATTAAAGTTGAATTTTACTGAGGTTTTCTTTGATTAAATTATCTATAAAATCCTCTCCCTTAAAGATTGCATTAAGGAGAGAGATTTTCCCATCATAAGAATCTTGACTTTCATCACATATTCCATATGGATTACCTGATGTAAACTAATATTCAACATCCCACAAATGGATGCCCTTGCAATTTTCTTTAGAACCTTCAGGAAAATCCAAAGTAAAGACAAAATTCTCTCTACTAAGTTTATCTATGAGAATACATGGAAACTTTTCCAAGATTCCCAGTGACTAAAATTCTCAATATTTCCATGCTATCTACACTGAATTATAAAAACTCTTTCTCTTCATCTAAATTTTACAAAAGTGTCAACACTGATAATTCTAATTCCCAAGTAAGATGCTCCTACTGACACATGCTCTTGATCTGAACATCACAGTATATAGCCATGTATTACACTAATAAAGTTTCTTTGAAATGAAATTATCTATGTTCATTAAATTCATTGAAACAATAAGATTTAAATTGTTTAAAATCAATAAAAGAGATTATTCATAATATTAATTTTAATAAATTATACTTATTAACAAAAATTTTTTTATAAACATCAAAATAAGAAAATAAACATTTATTTTTTTTAAAAATATTTTTGTTAGGTTTCAGTTTTTTTTTTTTAACATGTCAAATGTGTTGACTGGGAAGCAAACCCTAGGCCACCAATGCTTGACACATGTAGGACTTCTTAGCAGAATTTATTGTTTTGAAAAAAATTTATAAACTTAATTCTCAAATATTCTTCTCATTGCTGAGACTTTAGCAATTTTTTCCACACAATAGTGTCATAACTTTATCTTTCTTATTGCAGTGCCAAATCAATATAATAGTAATATCATTTACTCTCTTTATTAGTTTTATAATACTTCATATAATTATAACCCACTATTGACAGTTTCAATTGCCCCAGCAATCTTCTTTAGAACTATAACAAATACAATACAAATACATGAATACAAATATACAAGAACTTATAATTTTACATGTTCATGTATATTTGTATTCATGTATTATATTTGTTATAGTTCTGAAGAAGGTTGCTGGGGCAATCGAAACCATCAATAGTGAGATATAATTATATGAAGGATTGGAAAAGTAATAAGAAAGTAAATGACATTAATATTACACAATAGAGTTACGTAGTGCAGGCTCTAATAATCAGTAGATGCTAGGGGGTTGTCCATCATAATTCTTAACCAGGGCTTACCTATTTAGTACCCCCAGACTAGTTTCTAGATTTGACTTTCATCATTAAGGAGCTCTGAATCTACGAGCAGTGTACCTGGATATTTGGATTTAATGGCTCTCTCCAGCATCCATCTTTTAACTTTATGGGTAACCATAAAGCTATTAGCGAAATTGAAAACACAATAATGTTTTCAATCTGAATTAATTCACTTGTATATTCATATGAATCTAAATTCAGTTCTATATATTTTGATGTCTTTGGTTTTTTAATAATTCTAGGCACATTATTTTTGTCTAGGATTGGTATTAAACCATTAAAACATCACATGATCACCTTTTCTTCTACTTACACAAACTGTTAAAACAGTAACAATTTTTTCCACACAATATTGTTATCTAGTGCAAGCTCTAATAATCAGTAGATGCTAGGTGATCATGTGATGTTTTAATGATTTAATACCAATCCTAACCAAAGGATAATGGTGACTATGGTTAATAGAAAAAGAAAGACACCAAAATATATAGATACTGAATTGAATTCAGATCTGTATGAATATATAAATGAATTATCTTGGATTGAAAACCTTATTGTGTTTTTAATTTGAGCCAATAGCTTTATAGTTAACCAAAAAGTAAAAGGTAGGTGCTGGAGGAGTGCATTATATCGAAAGATTCAGGTGAGCTTATCCCTAATCCAAGGCTTTTCATTGATGAAAGCCATAAGCTAGAAATTAGTCTGGGGATAGATAGGCAGTGGATAAGGATTATGTAGCTCAATCCTCTACCATTTATTGATTACTAGAGTTTTGCACTAGGTGGCACTATTGTGTGGATGCATTTGCTACTGTCTTGTAGCTTGTGTAAACATAAGAAAAGATAATCATGTGATATTTTAATGGTTTATCGCTAAGACTTAATTAAATTTAACATCTTTCAAAATTAATTCATATTCACCACATTAAAGATAATCAATTTATTTAAATTATGTTATTTATCAGATGTTCTCTTATTTCAAATTTATTTTTCTTTTAAAATCAGGAACACACTATAGCTGATAGTGTATTTAAAATTTACTTGTCATTGATTCATTTACATTAAAAATTAAATATCAGATTTTAAATTTTCTTTTAATATTTAGCATTAGATATTTAAATTTTACCCTCTTTTTTATTTTACTTATACATTTCATGTTTAATACCAAGTTTTCATTGACCTTTTTTTACTCAATAGTCATTTAATAAATTTGGGTATTTAACCATTTATTTTGCTTTATATTCATCCTATATTTAATCGTACCATTGATTTATCCATTGTAGTTGACATTTATTTAATATTATATATCAGGAGTCAGCAAGTTTTTAGTAGTGTCGTGCCGAATCTATGTTACAATGTTATTCCACGTTCCAACATGATTTTACCAATCTTATTATATTATATACTATCAGAATTGGTTCAGTTATAATGAGCTTCAAAGTTATATATAATATTATAGTATATAATATATACTACTATATAATATATACTTTTGAAGTCCATTATAACTCGATCTTATATTATTGGTCATTCAATATTTTAAAATACATAGAATCATATGCGAAAAGTACCTTTTGTTAAATTTGTAATTTTTAACATGCTTATTAAAAATTATATTACAAATTATAAATTACAACTTTTTATTTCTACAAAATATATAATTTAAATAAGAAAAAATTATCATGAATTCTAATATGATTAGCCATTTTTTATTATTAAAATAAATTAATGTGAACCTTGTACCTCTTTGATCAATTGCTCAGTGTCAGGTGTGTAATTGGTCACTTTTAGCTTCATGCATGCTTCTGAATGTTCAGGTGTTAAGCAACTTCTTTGTGAACTCAAAATATTTTTCATATGTGAGAAAATTTGTTCACATAAGTAAGTTGAACCAAATGCTGAAAGCAAAGCACAAGAAGTTTTTTTCAAAGAATTAAATCTTTCAGGTAATGATGTCCAACAATTGAGAATGACAGCTGACTTTTCTAGACAATTCCTTTCAAGAGTTTTCCGCAATTCTACAAATTTAGTTTTCCACAATTCTGATGACATTAATTCGATTAATTCCATTTCAAAACTATCATTATTCATCCACTCAAAAAGAGATAAATCAAATGGAGTCATCTTTAAATCAATTAAGTCAGGTTTGATGAGGAAAGAAAATATGGGTGTGTGTATTTAAGTCTTCACATTGTTTGGAAAATTCTTTTTTGAGAGCTTCAATGTATTTCTGAAGTTCATCTTTGTTAACGTTAAATTGATTTGCATGAGATTTTACATTTGGAAAATACTTGTAGGTGTTAGTAGTAATATCATGCCAAAATATATCTAATTTTGATGCAAATCCTTTCCAATATTCAAAAAATTCTAATACTGTTTGACACCCTTCCCTTGCAGATGCAAGTTTAACTCATTCAGGTGTTGAGTTATATCAGTCAGAAACATCAATTTGCATAACCAGTCTTCATCATTTATTTCTAGATAATGTTGTTCTTTTTCATCAAGAAACATCTTGATTTCTTTCAGACATGATACAAACCTGTTCAAGACATTACCTTGACTAATCCAATGAACATTGTTGTATAGAGGGAGGTCCATATATGCACTATTCATTTCTTGCAAAAGGGATTTAAATTGCCTATGTGTCAATGAAGAATGAGAAACTATGAAATTAATTATTTTAATGACAGTGTCCATTACAGAATTCAAGCATTGTGATGAGATTTTTGCAACTAAATTTTCCTGATGTATAATACAGTGGAAACTTAACATTCAATGTTTAATATGATTTTCAAGAAGTTTAACAAATCCCTTTTCCTGTCCAACCATTGCACAGTTGTTATCAGTAGTAACACTAAATATTTTATTTATGTTAATTTTCTGATTTTCAAAATAATTGAAAAATGCAGTGAAAATATCATGTCCCTTTGTTGTATCAGTAAGAGGAATCAAGCAACACAATTCTTCATAAATATAATTGTTGTCACAGTATCATGCAACTGTTTCTAGGCGTGTCACATCATTTACATCAGTGCTTTCATCAGCAGCAACAGTGAATGCTACAGCTTGTTGTAAAGTGGTTTTCTGTTTTGTTGTTACATCTTCGGCTATATCAGTTATTCTTCTTTGAATTGAATTTGCAGAAGCTGGTATTTCTCGAATTCAAGACAGTATCGTTTGTTTATTTGGTAGATCATTGAATAAGATTTCAGCATTTTTCAAAAACATTTCTTTGATGAATTGTTCATCTGTGAAAGTTTTGCCTTTTGAAGCCACACAATGAGCAATTGTATAACTACATTCAGTAGCTTTATTTTGGGTTCCAATTATTTGACTAAAATAAGTAGTTTTTTTCTTAAAGTTAGAAACAGCTCTTTTTATAGCTTCACTTTTCTCATCTGAGTTTTTAAACGTGAACAGATGTTTAGTTTGATAATGCCTTTGTACACTTGAGGTATGACACACAACAATTTCATAGCATAATATACACACAGCATGATCCTTTTGCTGTACAAATTCATATTCATTTGTTCAAGAGTCTTGAAAAGAGCGAATATCACGTTTTTGTCTTTTATGGGACGTTTTGGGAATCTCTCAGTCAATATGCCAAGAAAATCTCTTTTTTGACAGAAGCACCACCAATGAGCGTCGATTATTTACCATTCAACTACCGAAAATAGCTTTCTAGAATTGATAATGTAATAAGCTTTTTATTTGGATTATGATCTCATTTTTTAATATTATCAGAAATAAAATGTGAATATGTAGAATTTATTTCGCTTGCAAACAAAAATATCTTTTAAAAGAAGTCAAGTGTATTATTTGCTGATAAATAATGATTTAATCATAAATTCAATGTTGAACATGAAAACAAAACAAAAAAAGGTGCTGTAATTAAAAATATTTTTTTTTTTACTATTTAAATTCATTCAGAGTGCCTTTGATAATCGTTGGCATGCCAAGCATGGCATTATGTCATAGGTTGCCGACCCCTGTTATATATTATTTCTACATTTTAAAAATATCTTATTGTAATTGCACAAAACATCATTAACTTCCAAATAATAATATACTATTATTTTTTTTAAAACATCAAATAGATGAATTTTTTTCTACAAACACTATTTATCCATCGTAGGGAGCCCAAAGTCTTTCTCATCAACCATCTTAGAAAAATTAACATGTACAATTAGTAGCATTTAATAAACATATAAGTAAAGATTTAAAAGGAATAATCTTATTTTTTAATACTTTCAAATAGTCTATTAAATGTGAATGTTCAATAAAACAGAAATGTGTAGATAATATTGGCAAGTAAATAATGAACTATTTAAAATAAGCTTTAAACAGTGTATTTATTTTCTAGGGATTTCATATTAGACTTATTTTTAAAAAAAATTTTTTTTATGGAAATTTTTTTGAATTAGGCAATTATGATGTGGTATTCTATTTTCTTTTTCTTTATATCTATAAAAAAAAAAAATCTCTTCTTGGAAAAGTATTTTAGCATACAGTTAATTTTAATAAAAGTTAAATTAACAGTTGGCAATCTTTCATTTGAATTTAGTGACTCATGAAGTTCTGTAGTAAAATGGTAAACTTATAAAAATAAAATAAATTGATTTTTCATTAGATTAATAGTTTAGCCATAATTATTTATTTTAGCAATTAATATTTAACATAAATGTATTTTAATTTGCTGATATTTTACCATTGATCCAAAGAATTTTGAAGAAAATAAAGTCATACCAATAATATTCCACAACTTGGAAATGGAGTTGAGCAATTTTAAAAATTCTTTAATTTGGAATAATAAATTCAAGGAAATTGAAAAGATTTCTACATATACAAATAAAATTATATTGGAATATTATGTATCTGTTCCTAAATAGTTTAACAATGAAAAAAAATTAGCACAAACTATTTTGTTCTAAATCCTTTAAAATATCACTTTATGTGTGACAATTTAGGATCTTTTATTTGCATAAAAGTATCAAATTACAAATCAGAATTAGGGATTTTGTGCAAATAAAATCAACTTCAAGGAATTCATTGATCCAAATACTGTTATTTTAGCTTATATTTTTATTCTTTTGTATTTTTTTAAAATCGATTTGACAAAAGAATGTTTTTTTCACAGATGAGTTTGCATTATAAGATTTTTTTTTTTTTATATGCATATTAGTGCATTTTAATTATTATTATTTTCCAAATTATATATAAATTTTGTTTATAATCATCACTTTATATTATTAATTTGTTCATTTAATCAGCAAAGAATATGCTAATTATTTATAAAAAAAGTAATCCGGGTTAAAAAAGGTTGCAAACATATTATTCAAATAATTTCCTCCTTGCTTCTTTCAACTATATGTATTTTAACACTAAGATTATCCTCCACCCCCATCCCCCAAGCTTAATATAAATTTTTATTAACTAGCTGGAGTAATCAAAATTATATAAAGTTAAGCATTTTAACAATGATGACTTGTTAGAATCCATTAAAAATTGACAAAAGTTTTTAAAGTGCACATTGTTGATAAGGTTCATTTTTTATTGTAGAATAATATTTGATATTATATAGTTATATATATTAATAAAATGTAATACTATTGGTTCATTCTGTTCATTTTACAAAAATCATACTAATGCTTGATGAGTTTTCAGTTTATATAAAAAATATTTATTAAAGCTACTTTTTGTTGAAACAATATTTTTTCTTTTCTTTCCTAGACCACATTTAGCTTTTTCTAAGAGTCTTCAACAATGAAACTAAATTACATAAAAAGTTTTTAATGATGTGATGTTTATACTTCTATTTCATGGTAAGATGTGCACTAATATGCAGCTGAAGAAAAATTTGTTCTTTATAAATTGAAATATAAAAATAATGCTGAGCGCTTTCAAGAGTTACACTACTTTCATGATCATCGCTGGGTTCAGTTATAAAGTAATGGAGTAAAAGTGTGTATCACTATATATATTGTTGTGAAAATTTAAATTTATGCTGTATCAATCATATAGACAAAGATGCCCGATGAATCTCGGGCATCTTTGTGTACACAATTGGCACAGCATCAATCTGCTTACAAGAGAGCAGCCATCCTGTTGGATTGCAGTTCAGTGTTTTTTGAGTATCAGAAATTAACCGGGCATTTATTCACACTATCTTCAGCAGCAGTTCAGTATATTGAAAGAGGCCACTCAAAGTGGAAAATTAGGGAAGCATATTACATAGCCAATTCCACCCATGCTATTAATTGCAAAGATTCATCCTTCTCTCTCTCCAAGAAGTGGACGTTCTGATTTTTTTTATTATTGTTTTATATAAATTTAAATTTTCACAACAATATATATACTGACACACACGTTTACTCCATCACTTTATATCTGAATCCAGCTATAATTATGAGGTTAGTGTAACTTTCGAAAACGCTCAGAATTATTTTGATATTTCAATTATAAAGAATAAGGTTCTCTTCAGCTGTGTATCAGCGCACATCTTAACCCATAAAAAGTTTTCGTAAAATTTATTATAAAAACCATATAGAAATAAATGAAATTGTTCTTATTTCTGGACTTAGAAAAATTGATTCCAAATATATTATTGGACATTTAGTTTTACTACCTTCTATAGCACGCTCTAAAAATAGAACTTTTTTTTTTTACAAAGAATATTTTCATTAAAATCAGTTTTTTTTTTCCATATGTCAAAGCATTTTTTCCCACACTTTTGAAGAATGAATAAAAAGGGTTGTCATCTATTGAAAAGAGGACACAAGAATATATTTAATACTAAAGATGAAATTAAATTCATTATTGTGTTTATTTAAATTTTTTACTTTTTGTTTTTTTATTTATTAAAAGTCATATTTTGTATTTGCTTTGTTTTATTTTTAATATTCATATCTTTAGTCAGCTTGTTGTCTTTTTTTCTATATATAAAACTGAATTATAACATTTTAAATTCTTAAAGATTATTTACATATTTTTAAAATTTTTATCTTTTTATTTTGTGAAACTACTGTTTTTTTTAAAATAATAGATTTGCCTTTGAGTGTTTTTCTAATAAAAGCAATATATATAGAGATTTGTTCATATTTGAAATCATATTTTAATGAATCAATTTTCTTTAAAAAGTGCTATATTTTTTAATTTTTGATTGAAATGTTTTATATGCACTATAGAATTATGAGTAAATTAATTTTTATAAATTTTTGTTGCAATAGAAAATCAGAATTTCATTATCAAATGCTGTAGAAAAAACTTCAAATACATCTTCTTAATGAAGTCTTTTCTGCTTCTGTTTGGTATTCATATATTTTTAAAAATTTATTATTTGATGCATAAATGATTTTTTTTTGTAATTTTTTTTTTTTTTTAGGGTGCACCAATTGGAGGTCATATTTTAAACTACTTATTAGAAAAATCTCGTGTTGTCCATCAAGGCAAAGGTGAACGTAATTTTCATATTTTTTATCAACTTCTGAATGGTCTTGATAATGAATTACTTACAAAACTCTACTTGAGCAGAGATCCGAGCCTTTACTTCTACCTCAATCAAGTAAGCAAATATTGTTTGAAAAAATTTATTTATAATATAATGGAAATAATAGTTTGGGTATTCCAAAAATATAGTAGTAATAAGGTCATATGTTGAAAACAAAATTATTTGAAAAAATTATGATTAATAATTGGTCAGTAAATCTAGCTAATAATGTCTAGTTATTTTTATAATAATCCTAACCAGATTTTATTTCTATGGTCACCACAACTCTAAGAATTGACTAGGTTTATTTATCTATAAATCTTTTAACTAAACACCCACACACCACAAATGTTATAATATCTTATAGCCAAAGCTTATCATCAACAGAATAAAGATCTTGAATCAAGAGAATAAAGAACTAAGATGAATTCAGTAATGAAAGGATATTTGATTAACAAAGGATAATAATATTGTCAAGCGTTGTTAGCCGAGAGGTCATTGCAGCAGCCTTGCAAGCAAGTAGTTGGTTGCGGTTGCAGACGGTTGTGGGTTTGCATCCTGGCCGATGCTATGACATAGGGGAAAAAAAAAGGTTAATAATATTGCATATACAAATTAACTATTTACAAAATAATTTCATAAACAAAATGTCTTTATAAAAATAGACTACCATTTAATTACTTATATTGTTAATATTGTCTTAATTCTCAAAATAATATAAATAAGTCTATAATAGAATAGATATTTTAATTCAAATATTTTTTATTCAATGAATAAAATATATTGTTCATTATATAAATAAATATTTTGCAGGAATGATATCTGAAAAACCATTATACTGTAATTATAAAATAAAATATGTCTGTAGAAAGAAGTTTACTCTTAACTGGAAAAAAATTCTTTTGATTCCTTTTTAAACATTTAAAGAAACTGAGCAGGACAAATTTCTAATATCCACTTAAAATGTTTATGTCATTGCAGCTATTATTGCTATATGACTATTTTATAGTAAGTAAATGTGGAAAGGCTACTCTCTAACATGCATCACCTAAAGTGGCGAGTTTATTGGTTTTACACCTTTGAATTTAAGACCAAGACACATTATTCTTCTATACAGAAACAGAATCAGAATTAAAACCAATTCTTTTTTTATGTTGCAGTTCAAGTATACAATAGTCAAATATGTTTAAAAATACATATATACAAGCAACAAAGATTACAAATTATAAAATTATTATAAAAAGCCTTTTTCGGCAAATTATGTTTTTTTGCCCTTTTCAATATGTCTCCACGATTTAAAGCACATACAGCGACATCTATATCAATACATGAGAGAAGATAGATAAACAAATGGATATTTGACATGATCTATTATGTGATTTTTTCCCCCTCAATTCTACTACAAAATTACTCTGTTATATATATTGAATGGATATATATCCACATATATTAATTAATTAACTATCCATTCTTTATCCATTAACCACTTATTATTTAACTTAATGGATGTTTTGTATATATTCATACAGTTGTTTTTATTATACATGATGTAGTTTGTTTCATATATTTTACGTCTATTAACATTTTTAATATAATCAAGAACACTTAAAATAAATAAAATAAATTGTATTGATAATATAAGTGTTCTTGATTATATTAAAAATGTTAATAGACGTAAAATATATGAAACAAACTACATCATGTATAATAAAAACAACTGTATGAATATATACAAAACATCCATTAAGTTAAATAATAAGTGGTTAATGGATAAAGAATGGATAGTTAATTAATTAATATATGTGGATATATATCCATTCAATATATATAACAGAGTAATTTTGTAGTAGAATTGAGGGGGAAAAAATCACATAATAGATCATGTCAAATATCCATTTGTTTATCTATCTTCTCTCATGTATTGATATAGATGTTGCTGTATGTGCTTTAAATCGTGGAGACATATTGAAAAGGGCAAAAAAACATAATTTGCCGAAAAAGGCTTTTTTATAATAATTTTATAATTTGTAATCTTTGTTGCTTGTATATATGTATTTTTAAACATATTTGACTATTATTCTTCTAGAGTGCCTAATACTTTTTAACAGAAATATCAGTTCAATTTTTGAGAAGGCAGGACGAATTTTTGTATGTGATTCTTTTTCATTATAAATATTTACAATCATGATAGTCAAAGCTAAATTATAACCTCTTTTCTCAGATGGCTGTAAAGTTTCCAATCAAGGTAGCAGTTGGAAATGGATTAAGATTATATTTAATGTCTTAATATTTTTTTCATCTAAGAAGCAGTGTTATTATTGCATTTAATTTATTAGAGATAAAATATTTAAACAAAATGAATTAATCAAATACTTCTTGTTCAATTAATCTGAAGAATTTCTGATTCTTATAACTGTATTTCGTTTTAAAATTGAAATAAATAAATGAAAATACATTTGAATCTCATGTATAATTATTGTTATATACATTAAATGTACTGATCTGCATACTTAAATATTTAATTTAATCCTCATCATGGAAATAAAATTGTAAGCAATGAGCTATTATCAACTTAGTATATAATGTTTTTCTTTTATGTAGGTAACAATGTAAAAATAGCTTTAAATAGTTTGCCACAGTGCAAAGACTTATACTATGTTGAAGGTTTATATTTTTCATCATTGTTTTAGCCTTTATTTATGAATAGCTAGATAGCTTTTTTTTTTTAAAACTGAAAAGTAAAATAAAATAAAATTTTCACCTAAATTTAAACTCCAAATTGAGGAGATACAAGGCAGATACTCTTATCAGTTCTCCCTAGGTATATAACCAATAATTATAGTTAAGATATATGAAATTCTAACAGAAATAAACCAACTTCCAAATAAGCTATGGATAAATAACACTTATACATCAACCAACAATGGGAATAGAGTGAATCCATATATCTATTAAGCTTTCATTCATTATTAACTGACATTTCTGGAAAAAGAAATTATATATTAGCTTGATTTAAATGTGACATGATAATTTTGAAAATATAATATTATTAATAGAGAATAAAGACAGAACTTTAAATATCATTTGTAATTAAGTCAATTATTTTTGTAAATATCAAATAAGCATAGATTAATGCACATGAAATTTAAACAGGAGAAAATTAATTCTCCCTTAATTATGGATAAATAAAAGTCATGCATTAACAAATAATAAAGAATAAAGTAAATACAACATATAACTTTAAGCTTTTAATCATTATAAGCTTTCTTCGCTGAAAATCGAGAGATGACATTATATATTAGCCTCATTTAAATGTAACATAATTATTTTTGAAATTACAATTTTGTAAATAGAGGACCAGACTAATATATAATTCCTTACTTTATTTCCAGCAATATCGGCAAAAAAAGCTTATAGTGATCAAAAGCTTAAAGGTTAGGCAGATTCACTCTATTATTTTTTTTGTTTATTGATGTATGAATGTTATTTATCATAGCTCTCAAAGGAATGATTTTACTTCTATTTAAATTTTGTATACATTAAGCTATATCAATTTTATATTTATTTATTTAACATGTGGATTTTTTTGACAGCTTACTATTAACAAAACATCATAAAGGGGCTTGTAGAGATTCTAAGTAGGAAATAAAATGATTAGTGGCTTTATTAAGTTCTTTATTTCTGGTACTCTAGTCATAGATTTGACAGTCATTAACTATGTTTTGTTTATAATTTGCATTTCCCCACATTTTTTATAAATCAGTGACTGATAAATTCCATTTACGAAGCAAATAAGAGCAATGATCATGGTTTTTTGAATTTATTGATGAGATTGCAGTTGTGTCAAATGCATCTGGTTTTATTATTTGATATGAAAAAATAAATTTATTTGGAATGTCATGAGACAATTTTCTTTTATGTCATAATTCTTTGATTGTACATTCTTACATATCATAACATTTTCAACTTTTTTATACACTTCAAACAATACTATTTTTTATCAAACTTTATTCTTATAGTTTTGACTGTCCTGCAGTCATCATCAAAACTACAATATTCAAATCTATAATCATCCAATTAATATATTTTATATACGTATACACAATCAACATCCACCTTAATCGGACTCTTATATAATAACTATTATCATATTAATACATTTTATTTATTTTAGTTTTAACTAATTTTAATTTTCACATTTATTTTTTTTTAAAAACTATTTTAAATCTGTTTACTATAATTTTTACAACCTTTTAAAAAACTTTTAACTTTTAAAATTCTACTATTTAATATATATTATTTTTATTGTTATCTTTTTTTACTTATATTCTTTTTTAATACATAAAATCATTTTAAATTACTCTAACTTTTTCTTATATTTACTTTATTTTAGATTTTAATTGGCTGATAACTTTTTACATTGTTAATTAGTCACCTTTTTAAAATCTACTCCTTACATATCTTATTTCTAAGCCCAACTGACAAATTTTTTTAAAATTTTTGTATTTGTTTAGCTTTTTTATTTCCTTTAATCTTTTATATACAAATTACTTTTGGTAATAAGAATAAAGTTTGATAAAAAATAGTATAGTTTGGAATATATAAAAAAAGTTGAAAATGTTATGAGAAGGAAGAAGAGAAAATTGTAGATTCTTGTTTAGTATGCAAAAGAGGATTTTGATTTGAGACAAGTCTTAGTTGGTAAAGCATAGTTTGCATTATGACAAGTTCGATCTACTTAACAGCTTTTTATATATTTTTTGTGAAGCACCTTTTCTTCTGATACTTGGTAGATGAATATGTGAAGCCACTGAGAAGGAGTTGACTTAAGTGTATCATAATATTTCTTATGGTTTAATTGAGTATCCAGAAATTTAGTATAGTAACTTTGTTCCAAACAGAGGTACAGTATTCACCAGCAAAATATGTTAGTGCTATACAATCCCAAAATAGGTACCAACTAGTTTTTCAAGGAGATTATTCCTAGAAACTAATTTTGATTAATCTTAACTAAATGAGGAAATAAGTTAGGCTACTATTCAAGGTTACTCCTAAATAGCATGATGTAGGATTGTATTTCAGTCTCTCATTGCCAAATGTTTTATTTATAAAATAATTCCCTGTTGTTTAGATAACAAATTGAGCATACTCTTTTCATTGGATTAAGAATAAGACCTCTGTATTTGAAAAAGATTCCAAATCTTTTTATCTTTTATTGATAGACTTTTTTATTTTAGGAAAGAATCTATTTGGAAAGTTAAAGCTATGTAATCAGCATAAATGAATATCCTGAATTCTATTTTGAGAAGCTCATTGATGAATATATTAAATAAAACAAGTGAGAAAACAGAATCCTGGGGAAGGCTCTTCTGTAAAATTTTATATCTGCTACGATTATCATTTGATGTTAAATTTTCTATTGGAAAGCATTTTGCCAAGTGAATTAAGGGTTTTTCAGTATTTAAGAACTTCAGAAACTTTTAGAAGATCATTTTTTCTAATAAAATCATAAGCGGAGTCAGATGAATAAAAGTATTTATATTTATAAACTGATATTTAATTCTTATATATATGTATAGAGAGATTATTAAAAAATATCTTTGCCTCTATCCTCTATTTGCAAAATTGTAATTTTGAAATGATTATACCCTATTTTAATCAGGCTAATATATAATTTACACTCTTTATTTCCAGCAATATCAGCAAGTGAAGGTATATAACAATCAAAAACTTCAAGGATAGATGCATTTGTTGATGTATTATTTATCCATAGCTTATAAAAGGATTAGTTTATATATTCATTTGAATTATATATATATATATAGATATGTTTTATAATACATTCAATCCTTTGTGTATAAATATATGTGGCCACACATACATTAGAAGGATTTGATTCTGCATGAAGTATTTTAAATTGAACTGTTTGTTTTTTATATATAGGAATTATTCTAATTGTTTAATTTTATTATTTTATTACTATAGTAATGTATTTTTTATATTTTTATTTTTTTATATCTTATTTTAATTCTAGAATGATAGTCATTTTGTTATTTCTATTAATGATGCTGAAAACTTTAGAGCAGTTGAGAAAGGATTTGCTGTCCTGGAATTTTCTGTTAAGGAACAAAAAGTAAGATTTTTAATTTTTTTTTTCTCTAGATTTAGTTAATTCATATATTACAATTTTTCTAGAATAATTTTAAGTAATTGCAATATATATATAATTTGATTCTTTTAATTAAATATTCAATAAACATCAGATGACCATGACCTCTTATGCTTGTGTATAACTGTTGTTAAAACAGGCAAAAACTCACTATATATATTTTGCCACACACAGCCTTCTGGCATCCATTGATTACTCTAGCTTGCTGTGTGTGGCAAAATATATGTAGTGAGTTTTTGCCTGTTTTAATTACATATTCTATAGTTTTATTTTAAACTAGACTATAATGACATTGTGTGAAGTATAATTATTAATTCATATTATTTAGATATCAACGAACTGCATTTCTCTTTTTTAATAATGGTAGTATCTAGACTAGAATGTGCATAGAAAAATGTCTTATAGATGTGGATAACCTTTTGTAAACTGAATTTGCATTACTGATACATTGATTATCTTTTCTTTTTAAAATGATTTGTCAGTCTTTTCAAACTCAAACTAGATTATGAAGAAAACTTTTTTATTGTGTGTGATTGAAGACATATATCATATGAGCATGTGTGAATGATTGATTCATATTTGAATAATTAAAGATGTGAAAATTAAAGTTTTTGGAGATATTTTTACTGGCTTAATTATTATATGTATTTAGTTATCATTTATTAGGTTAAAGATCAAATTTAATTTGTGGATTAAAGGTAAAATTAATTTTTATGTAACATCAGGCTTCATCTTCTAGTGTTATTTTAATTTATATGTCAAGGATTAGTAGGTTACATTAAGCATTATAGACATTTCTAGCTGAATAACTTTTATGGATTATATTGAGAATTTTGAGTTTTGGATGTAAAAACTTTAATGACTTATTTTATAGTTGGTATTTATATTTTGGAATTTATTGTTTAAGTCTAGTAATCCTATATAGAGAAAAGTTTATTTATATCTACACAAATTTAATTTTTAAATTTATGAACAACTGTTTATGCATGCATTTTTAAATCATGCTGTTTATTTGGGGTTAAGATAAAAATATACATATTAATCTATAATTTAGTTTGGAACCTTTTTTTTTTATGATTGTACAGAGATAATAATATTGCTATATGAAAATTGCTATATGAAGTTCAGGATTGTATTCTGGTCCTTTATCTTATTCAGTATCTAATATGAATATTAAAGAATGTTTTACATAGAATTTATTATCATAGCTTTTCAGTTCTTCAGGAAAAATCAAACAAAAATATTAAAATAAGGACCAGAATAAAAAAGATCACATTCATTTTTTAGTCTGTGTGGCATTTTGTGATTCTTGCTGCATACACTTCTGCACAAACTTCTTTCGGAAAAACTTCAACAACTTGCCTAATCCATTGTATTTTATTGTTGGTCATATTTTTCATTGAAAGCCATCTTTTCCAAGAAACCATTTTCATAGTTCACCATAAAATGCTTATAGAAAAACTGTAATTCATTTGCTTCATGTACTAATCCAATTATGATATGTCTTTATATTAATAGGTTTATTATTATCACATTCTGTAAGCTGAAAAAATATATTAATTAATAATTAATTAGTTTTATGATCTTGCCATTATTTTTTCAGAATCTTATAGAATATTCTTGAATGAAATGTTTCCACTGCTTTTATGCTACAATAATAGGGGTCCATGTCTCACTTTCTTATAATAACTTTAATAGAATAACAAGCCTTTATGCAACTAATTTCTATGAAATAATTATTTCACTATATTGAAATATATTTAGTTTGATTAGATGCAACCACATTGAAATTGCTATTCTGCCTAAAAAGCTACCAAAATATTTATAATAATTCATGTTCTCAAGAGATAACCCACCAAGTTAAAAACTGCTGAATATATTTTTCTATAATTGCTGATAAAGGAATTATAGTTTTTTGAATTGACCAGAATAGTGATTCCAAAGTTTTATATGGATAATATAAATTTGTGGCTATTTCTAACTGTATACATATAGTAATATAGCATTTTCGTGCAATTAAATATACATCTATAAGGAATAATGTAAGTTTGTAGATAATACCAAATGATATATATTTGTAATTATATACCATTCATACTTATATGCATTGTGTATATATATTAAGTCAATATTAAAAATAAAAAAAGTGAAAACAATAAAGTTTTTTAATATACGTATAGACTTATTTATGTATATATAAATATGTATGTGTATAGCATTAATAATACAATTGTTTAAAAAAATTATGTATATACTTAAGATAAAAAAATAAAAACCATACAGTATTTATGTTTAAGAAAAACTAAGAGCAAATAATTTAACAAGAAAATAATGAATATTATTGTTAATGATAATAAAAAGTTAAGAAAAAAAAAAGTTATTAATTTTTTACTTATTTCTTTTTACAATGAAAATTGATGTTAGTAAAATGCATAAACTATAAATATATAAGTGAAATTATTATCTGTAATTATATCTTTTTTTTCCCAAATACTAGTCATAGGATATGAAATTTTGTGATTGATCACTGTTCATAGTGAATCAGTGAATAGAAGTCTTTTTGTGTTGTAAATCTATTCGGCAAGAACCTATATAATACTTTAGATAGTTACTTTGTTTTATTTAGATATTAAAATGCAAATTACATTAAATTGTTTGGCATCAGCTTTTATTTCAGACACTTAAAATTTTCCACTACATGAAATAACACTCTCATACTATCATATAACTTCAGTGGACAATTACTAATTTTAAACATATCTTGATTAACGAAATGAAATGGCACAAGAAGTGCAGGTCTCTACTAAAGTGCCATCTATTACAAGCTTGAGAAATCATATTGTGTGACCTAGAAAAATAAGTGAATTGTTTTTATTAAAATCAATTAAGATAATATATAAATCATGTCCTTGTTCACAACTTTGCACTTGTTTGACTATAAACACTATATTTATAGTATTTCTTAATTTTTTAAAACCATACTGAGTTTCTAATAACCATTCATCTATGATTGGAAGAAACTTAGTCAAGAAAAATCTTAAAAGTAATTATCGGCATTTGATTAATTATACTGCAGATTAGGTAATATAATCTCACAGATCAGTATATTCTTAAAAAATTTGAAATTAACAGATGATCACATTTTAAAATTTCAAATATTCCATAAGGATCTGCAGTTTTCCATTTTTACGATTACCCAAACATGTTTTGACTTCATTAAGCCAGATATTTTTGTTTAAATCTAATTCTATAGATAGAATGGATATATCAATAAATCATTATTTCAAATATGAGCAAAATTCTTTCATCATTTGTCTAAATTATCATTCAAATGTAAAAAAAAATGTTATCTCTTAATTAAATACAATTCTGATATCATTTTTTAGATCAGTATATTATTTTTTAATTCATAAAAAAAAAAAAACTAAAGCAATCAGGATTAACATTTGATTGGATTTTGTTTGCAGTTTAATCTATCAAACATTTTAAAGTCTTCATATCATTTGTGAACTTTCACTTTTCCATTCTTGTACTGCTTATGAAGTTTCACATTTATTCTCCTATTCTATTAAACAGGGCCAGTGCTCTCTTTAAGCAAACTAGGCAGCTACTCACAATATAGAAAAGTGTTCATGTTTAAAGACCACAATTCTATATCTAGATATTTTTGCAAAAGATTATTAATTTTTTCTACAAAATAATTTTTCTTAAAAATCAAAATTTTAGTTTTTTTTTGGAATATGGAGTGTAAATAGTCAGCTTTTTCTAGAGCATAAAAAGGAAATGCCGCAAAGTTCAGTTATATTTATAAACTCTTATTTCCCATTTCATTATTTTAGTTATAACTGCCATGGAGATGTACTAATATTTTCTTTTTTCACTCTTGTTTATACCTGATTTGTCCTCAGAATAAATTCCTATTGTTTAATAATCTGTGCAACTTCATTTGTGTTCTAAAATGGCCTTTTTTTTTTTTTTTTTTTAGATATTACAGTGTCATAATATTTATGATTTAATTAAAATATTAAATAAATATTTTTAAAAATAAAATATATAATTGCAATAAATTAAAATATATAAGTTATATATATTAAAATAAATCATTTTCTTTTATTTAGCATTATAATAACAATCTCATTAATAAATAAAAAGTAAGTGAAATTTTATACTAAAGTTTTAAAATAATATTGCTCTAAATTTTAAAATAGGAATCATAAACATACATGTACACATACACATTTTAAGCAATAGACTAAAGCTATATTAAATATTTTTAAAAATCATTTTGAAGTATTTACCATTTAAACGTGAATATTAATTTATTATTGTTATTACAAAATCATTCATACACACAAAATATCATTTGTTTATAGTATATTAAATTTTATTAATTTCTAACAGTGCACATGTTTGAAGCAAAAAATATTAACTTCTAACATCATTTTACAAATTAAAAATTTTGCTACTATATACAAAGTTGTTACTGCTAGTGATCTGCTAAAGTTTTAACAATCACTGCGTAAAGCATTCAATTTTAATAATATCTTAAAATAAGCCATTAAATTTTTTTAGAATGTAAGTATTATTAAGCTTAGATTACTCTTATATATCGTAATATATATGATTCTGAAGCAATTAATTTGTCTAAGAGTAATGTATAGTATTTCTTGTTTTTGTAAAGTTCAGAGTAGTTTGAGCTTAAACGAAAGAATAAAAGTTCGTAAAGGTAGTATTAGAAATAATTATCTTAGTTCTGTTTTATATATCCATGGAAGAGATACAGGCCACTATTAGTTTTGATGAATCTATGATTGTCTTCTCTGAAAGAAATGAAATAAAAAGAAGACTTAAAAGCGTCATTATTATTAAACATTTATGATTCTGAAGCAATTAATTAGTTTAAGAGTTCTTTTAATAGTAAGCGTGTATGGGATATAATTGGAATTGTGGATATTAATATATATTTATTAATATGTTTTAGTCCTTTGCACTTTATAAGTCTGCTTTTAGCAATGAAACCAATGGTTGTGTTATAGGTTTATTTTCTTTGGCTAGTCTGATTTAGTTTTGAATTTGGGCTAATTTTAATTATTTTATTGACTAGTTTAGCTTTAGGCTTTTTATTAATCTAGTAAGGGCATTTAATAGAGTGAATTAAATTACTTGATTGAATATAGTAAAAAGAAATTATAGATTGAAAGGAGAGAAAAGACATTTCTTAGTGAAGTTGTACTTCGAACCAGAAAATTTATATAATTTGCAAGGTTTAGTGCTCTTTTAGCAAGAGAAATAGATATAGGAAAGAGGTGTAAGACAGAGGTGTTACCTGTCTTCTCTTTTATTTAATATATAATTAAAATGAACTTTGTTTTTATAAATATGGAATTAGCAGTGGAATCGTAGAGTTAATTGTATCATATTTAATCAGTAATGATAGATAATAATCAGGTTAATGAAAAATTATATAAGATTAACAGAGTTGTAGAAGGTTTGTGATGATAATAAACACAAATAAAGGGGGAAAAAAAGAGATTAAGAATAAGCATTGAATAAATAAAACAAAACAATAGAAATAAAAGGTTGAGGAGATTGAAAGTAAGCATTGACATAAATTTATAGAATGGAATAATATTTTTATATATTTGGAAAATTGATCAATTGATGATAAAAATAGTGATAAAGAAAGTAGATATATGAAAAATTATTATTCATATGTCTAGTTTGGAGTTTTAGCCTCTTACAAGCTTAAATGTGGATAATTAAGAAAAGTAGTAAGGAAGTATTGGAGCCCTTAAAGATGTGAATTTTTGAGATCAGAAAGAATAAGATGTAAAGTTAAGATTTATAATGTGGGAATATAAAATGAGTAAATGATAAGAGATTATTCTTTTGAGGAAATTATGAATAGAAAGAGAAACTATGTTGTGCATATATTCGGAAGTGGTGAATTATGAAAAAAAACATTTGGAAGGAATTGCAGAAGACATGAGAAAAATAAATTGATATTAATCTTAATGAGGGATATAACAAGAAGTAAAACAAGAAACAGAAAAGTAAAATATAAATAATAGATATAAACAAGTTAAAAACCTAAGAGAAAGTAATGATTTACTATTAAAGTTACATAAAAGAGAATGAACATGAATATTGTTGAATTAGAAGTTTTGGAAAAGAAAAATTACTTTGCTTTAATAGAAACAGTAGTATTTAATCTTTTTTTTTTTATTGCTTTAAAATAAGAAAGTATTTACCTGTTAAAAGAGCTGTTAATTTTGTCTTATTCTTGTGGTTTGTATTGATAAAAGCATGTTTAATAAATTATTTTTTGTTTCAAGTTTTGCATTGATTTTTTTTAAAATTTAAGTATTGATCTTTTTTAAAAACACTCTTAGCTGAACTTCTTAAAATCAACACAAAATGTTAAAGTATATTTCTAATTACTAATATACTAGTTATATAGAGGTAGAATTTATGTGTTTGTGTATGCATGTAAATCTTTATGTATGTAAATATTCGTATTTACACAAATTTATGTGCTAGCTAATTTTTCTGATATCCAATTCCAAGGTTTACTTTCTATAGAAATTTATTTTAACAAAAGATATTTAACAATGAAATTAAAATATTTATTTGTAAAATTAAGTTTTAAGAAACATTAATGTAAAAATAATATTATGATATCCAGTGTATTATCTATAAAAAATATTATGGTGTAGAATGAGTGATTAGTTAATAAAAAAAAGGTCTTATTCATAGTACACACACACACACATATATATAGGTAGGATGTTATAGTGATGTCCATACATGTTTTGACATACCAAAACAAAAAGTAGATTGCAGTGTTTTCAGGGAGTTAAAACTCAGCTGAAATTGCATAAATAATTATATATGTATGTACATATGAAATAATAATATTAACAAGAATAACTATTTCTTTCCATAACAATTTGAAGATAACTACAAGCAGAGCGAGTCTAAATTTCTTCTCTTGCTATTATCATTTACAGTTCGTTAATTATTTGCACTTAGTTACCACCATCATTAGTACATTAATACGCCTTTATATAATCCATTTAGGCTTATTTTCTGCTTACACTTTACTACTATTTTTTATATGTTCATCGGGAGAAAATAACAAACAACAACAAGAGAAAAACATTCTTTTTTACTTCACTCGATTCATCAACGCTTCTATGCTCACCACTCCCTCTAGTTATTATTTTTAGAGTTAATCAGTCCATTCAGCACATAGATATAACTATGTGAAATAAAAATGATTTTCTTTTAATTATTTATTATATAGAAAATGCATGGTATTCCTAAAATAATGATCTATTTTTAGAAATGGTAGGAATCATAAAAAACACCTTTGATATGAATTTATATATACAACAATCCTATCATATTTGTGGCAAAGTCTTTATGCGGATGCTCGAAACTTCACATAACAGTGAACTCTGTATAATATACTTTTAAAATATATATACAAATATCTATTTTTTTAATTTAAAAAATATATACATTAAGACATCAACAGAAATTAATATAATAATATAGTTATGAAATAAGTTGAAAAAAAGTAACCAGGTGATTTAATAAATTCTTGAGAAGTGGAAATAAAAATAACTAAGAATTGAATTAAGCAAATAGTTTATACTTTGTGGCTAATTATGAATCAAAATATATAAAATACGCTAACACGTACTCCAAGTCAATTTATTATATTTTGTAATATGGCTATGATTATGAGGGCTTGAACCTTGAAAGTGTTTAGCCATTTAATGAATAGATATTAAAATAATATATATTTGCTTTATTTGTTTTTAGCTTTGTGTGCTTGTGCGTGTTAGCGCATTTTATATATTAAGAATTGAATTATGATGCTCATTTTGATATATGTATGCAAACTTCATAAATTTACACTAATGAATATCTAATTTTTGATTTTTTTACATTTTTTCAAATTGCAAGTGATAAGAGTGCAATATAACAGGATTGCTAAATATTTAAACAAAATACATTTTATATGGTTGCAATTTAATGATCAGTTTCTATATGATGTCTCTTTATCTCTACAAATTTTAAATGATTCAACTGTTTCACAGAGCATACATTCAAATATTTTTAATTTTAATCTTTGGAATCATTTCAATAATATGATTTAGAAAATCAATTACCTTTTTTATTCATATTTAATGAAATCACAGGCAAAAAGAAGTCAAGATATTAAGCCAGATGAATGATTTCTCTGTGATTGAGATTGCTATTTGAACAGAACCTTTCTTTTGAAAGTCCAGTTTTTTTTTCATCAAATACAGGTTCAATCTTTTTAAATTTGTTTATTAATTCACAAACAGCCTTATTAAAATAAAATTTAAAATGGCATAAGTCCAGCAAAATAAATACTATTGAATTTGATAAACTTTTAGTATGAAATTGATACTTTTTAGGGATGTTAGTTTAAATATATTTAACGTGTGAAAAATTAAAATTTAAAATGCTGTGGATATAGCAAAAGAATTATGATTGAATTTCATAAACTTTTATCATTTTCTTTTAAGTATATCTCACATGATAAAGTAAGTTTTAAATAAATTTAATTAATAGGTGAGAAAGAAGATGATAACTTTTTCAAACTTTTTCGAAGTTCATTGATTTTCATGCTTTTTATTTTGCATATTCTTCCAATTTTAACATCATTGATATGAGTTTAAAGAAAGAAAAAAAATGAACAAAATGTTAAAGTAATGAAATTTTTCAATTAATTAAAAATTTTTTGGCCTATTTTGGGGCAAAAAAAAAAGTTGGAGCAGGCAAACTTTTATAAATACATTAATTTGAATAACAACAACACACATATTATTATGTCAATATTATAATCTTTTAAAATAATCTTGATTTCATTGAAATAGATAATCATTTTAGTTAATACCCTATATTAATTATATATATATTCAATTTTATATTTATTTACATTTTGGTATTTAAATCTAGGATTTATTTTCAATTGTTGCAAGTGTTTTACATCTTGGAAATATTGAATACTCTGAAGAAAACAGTATAGCTAATGTAATCAGTTCCAAGTCTGTCAGTTACGTGGCTTCAGTAAGAATTTTTTATTATTATTTGTTTAAATGTCTTATATTTATATATTTATACACTCTATAAAAGAAATCTCTTGAAATATGCATGATCAAATAAATATCTTTGTTGCATGTTTTTTGAATACAGAATTTCTTTATCTTTTTTTTTTTCTCCACCCTAAACACAAAATGCCATGCTTGATTTAACACTTTCTCTTGTTATTTTAATTCATTTAAATTTATCTATTTACATATGTATCAAGTATTCTCTTTAATATATATATATATAATTACCCCAAATTCACAATTAGACAAGACTAGCCAAAGAAAATAAAGTCTATAATACATTCATTGGTTTCCTTGCCAAAAGTAGACTTCTCAAATGCAAAGAACTCAAAACATATCAACAATATATACTGACTCTTACCCACAATTCCCAATTACATCCCACACCTCCCTAATATTAAACGAATTCTTAAACAAGTTAATTACTTCGGAATCATAAATTTTTAATAATAAAGATTCTTCAATTCTTGTTTTTATTTCATTTCTTTCAAAAAAGACAAACTTAGCCTCAGAAATTTATTTTAGTATAGTCTGTATCTCTTTCATGGATACAAGACTATTAGTTTTGATGAGGGCTAAAGATTGTTTTCTTTGAAAGAAATGAAATAAAAAGAATTAAATAATGTTTATTATGAAAAATGTATGATTCTGAAATAATTAAGAGTTCTTTTAATATTAAAAGTATGATAGAATGAAATTGGAAATTGTAGATAATAATTAATATATATTGTTAATATATTTTTAGTCCTTTGCACTTGAGAAGTTTGCTTTTGGCAGGGAGACCAATGATTGTGTTATAGAGTTTATTTTCTTTGACTAGTCTTGCTTAGTTTTGAATTTGGGTAATTTTAATTATTTTATTGACTAGGGTTTAGCTTTAGACTTTTAATATATATGGTGAATGCAATAATTTTTATATAAATATAAATATGTACACTGTCCTTCATATTTTAAGACTAAAATATAAAATAATATTTAATATTATTAGATATTTAATTTTTTTTTGCAGAAAATTTCACAAAAATAATTATTACTTACAAGCTGTTATTTGAAAATTCAATCTTTTTCTCATTTTCAAAAGAAAATGATTAAAAAAAAAGTTCATACTATAAACTTGGATTATAACATGGTCATGATTACTGGATCTTGTTTTCTGATGAAAATTTATTTCAAAATCATATTTATCTATTTTGATAACTTATGATTAAAAAACAACAATAAAATTCTATTATTACATCCAAATCTAAAAATCACATAACCATTATTCTTGATAATAACTTATATTTCAATAATAAGTATAGAGGATTTGAACTCAGATTTTCAAGCACCCTTCAACTATCCACACTATCTCATACAACTGATATGTGTGGTCATGTGTATCAGTTGTATGAGATAGTGTGGATAGTTGAAGGGTGCTTGAAAATCTGAATTCAAATCCTCTACTTACAATTAAGCTCCCAGGTTTGTGAAGAGTGCCTGGTTTTCAAATATTTCAATAATAAGTTTATTGAAATATAATTATTGTAATGACTAATGGTTATGTAGTTTTTAGATTTGTATTTAATAATACAATATAATTATTGCTTTTTTTTTTCTTGAGCAGTATATATATATATATAGTAAGTTGAAAGTTTCTTGATACATTTTTTTAGCATAAGTCAGGCTAGTGATTAAAACATGTGTTTATTTAATATATATATATGTAAATTGATATGATGAAATACTGAGCAAAAAAAAGTTGAAATTATTATAAAAGGTTTGAATTACTGTGACTCATCAAAATTTAAATGTAATTAAAAATATAAATTATAAAAATGTGTGTGTAGTAATAGCAATATATGTAGCACATGTATGAGTGCAAAATGAAAATTTCAATTTATAACTGTCTTTTATGTAATAGTTAAATAATTACTAATATATTCTTTTCATTTTGAGAATGTTTAAATGCAGAAAAAAAAAAAAAGAGAAATTATTCTAATCATTAAAGTTAATTTTAAGCTTTACGATGTCAGGAATGTGAATATTAATTTAATTTGATGACTCCATATGCACTTGGGAAATAAATATCTTTTATTATTATAAAATAGAAAGAAAATGTGTATTTAAAAATAAATTTAAAATAATTTATATCACAAATATTTAAAATTATATATGTTTTATAAGTTTGCCAAAAAAAAAAAAACCAATAAGAAAACTAATTATTGTACTTATTAAAATTAATTAAAAAGGAGGCAATTGACAATATGTTTACCCAACATCAGTGCCATAGGAAATTGATTTATTATAAAAAGGAATGTTGACTGGGATATTATTATTCAAGCTTTTCAAGATGTCGTTATATTAGAATTGAATCTGAATAAAGTTTCTGAAAGAACTGTGGGAGGAGAAAGTCAGCCACTCAAAGTTATTCACAAGATAGTTACTTACTGTCATATACTGAATTATAAGTATCATTATAATTATCTGTATTCCCACCATTATATAGTTTAATTTTATGGTTAAAATTTCCAGAATGATCATCTTAATGGCACTTTCTTTTGTGTTTTTCTGTTTCATTTCCTAATTGTAACATATATTGAATGTATTAAACCATTAAAATCATCATATTGATCACCATTACTTTATGCTTACCCAAGTTATTAAAACAGTAGCAAGTTTTTTTCCTACAACAATAGCATCATCTAGTGTAATTTCTAATAATCAATAGACGCTAGGGAAGGCACCGGATAAGAATTAAAATGCACAACCTACTAGCATCTTGATTAGTTTAGCTTACATATTGTGTGGAATATAGTGAATATGTAGGAAAGACATCCAGATAAATCTCTAAATATCTAAGAAATAATCACCATTGCCTACTAAATTAAAAGTTTGGAAAAGAATTGACCTGTCTGGAATATATTCCCTATAATAAGATTTTGAATGAAGAAAATATAAACAGCTGAAATAATACTAAAGAATTTAGTATTAAAATATACAAGACTGTCATGAAGATCAACATTAAAAATATGTATTAACCTGTTCAGATAAAAAGATGCCATGTTGAATTTTTAAAGAATAGATTTGCAATAACTTCAGTTTTAACAATATTAGAGCAAAATGATATATATCATCAGAAAATGGAGATCCAAGGGAAAAAATAAGGCTAAAGAAATAGTGATTTCTATTAAAAAATTGAGAAAAAAAAAATTCAATACATTATTCTGAAAAGATTATAAATGTAATAAAATATTTCTCAGCATTGCTTTCAACTAGGTCAGTCATATTCACTGTGGCCAGACTTAATATCACATTTTAAAAATATAGATTTAATATTAGGGTCTGCTTTAGCGCGTTTATATATATATGTTGTGTTAATCTTATAGTAGTTGGTATGAGTCTTACCATAATAAATTGCGTTACATATTGGTTCATTATATTTAGTATTGTTCAAAATTGGATTGAGGTTAGGAGGGGTTCTAAAACTAATATTGAAATCGTTTGGATTGTTTTCATCTTTTTAGATATATGTGGTACAAAAGGAAGGTTGATCCATGTATTAATATTGTTATTAATGTTCTTACTATTTAAAGATGAATATAATTTTTTAAAAGTTTTAGTTAATATATTAATATTATATCTTGAATTGACTCAGTCTTTTGTATAGTTTTCAATGTTGTCTTTTTTGTCTGCTTCAAACTTACACAATTTATAGTTTCTATACAAAAAACATTTGAAGCCAGTCTGTTTATGTGAAATTGGAGTATAAGAATGTTGGTTAATTATACCATGAACATTGATGGGCTTTATAATCATTTTATAATTAATTTGTAACTTTGATGTTAAAGAAAATAAGATTTTTTTTGTACTCAGATAGGAACCAGTTATCTTAGATAATCCTTCATTATGTTTTCAGTTAATTATATTACTAAAATTATTTATCACAAACTATCTTCTGAAGTAGTGTTTGCTTTATATATAAACTACAGTAGATGTTTGTGTGTTCTGTTGATTTTTTAATTGAATGTATCACTTAGTAAGCAAAAATTACAGTAGAAGTTTAATTATCTAACATAAGCAGGACCGGCAGCAGATTAATAGATAGATGAAAGTTTCAAATAAAATGGAAATAATATTTTTTGTTAAAAGAAAAGAATACCAAGGGGAATTCCACCATAAGTTTGAAATTTTTATTGCTACTGTCAAGTAACTATATTAGTATTCTAGTAATTAAATTTTAATAAATATATCTTATTTTAAAAAGATGAATAAATATATTTTAAGGAAAAAAAATTCAATTTCTTACTTAATTTTATGTAATTGTAGGAAATAGTATTTTGAATACAGTTGCACACCATGGACAAATTAAAATATAAAAAAATTAAACAATATATATAAATAATAATTTTAATATCTATTTGATATATAAGATTGTAATGTTTTTTATATATTGAATTATAAGTTTGCTTTCAATTTGGGATTACAGTATTTATAAGCAAATATAACTAACATTAACAGTTTTTTGTTCTAACATTTCTTTATCTGTTTTTCTTTTTTTTTTTGTGGTGATATTTATTTTCAGTAAACATAAAAAAAAAATTATTTTAAAAATTGGAATGATTAAATTTGGTTTCCAATTATATTCCTTTTTTTCTTAATAGAAAAAAAAAAACAGTTTATTTTTCTGCATTCATATTTGTTTATTTTTATATGTATTAATTTACTGATAACTAAAATAACATCTGTATTTCAATATATATTTTTCAATACAGAATAGTATGAACTGTTTAATTAATAGTACATATGGATTAAAATTTAAATCTGAAAAGTTTGAAGATCAGATAATCAGGTTCTATTGTATATTTTACAGATTTTTACATATTTACTTTCTGATTATTTTTCATAATTATCTTCCTAAGTATTTGAGTGAGAATCAGCAACGAATCTATATGTATTTATAATAAAATACTAGTTTTCTGCTTCACTGTTGATTAGTAAGTAATTTAAATTGCGCTAAGCCATATAACTTTTTAATAAGATTGAGACAAGCTTCACTTTTTTGCGTTAAAGCGCAATTTAAATGTATTTATAATGTGTATATTATAGAAACTACATTTTATTACATATGCATTTTTTTCATTTATCTTTGTTTATTTTTATGGTTTTAAACATTTAATGTTACAACCATGAAAAGAAGAAAAATACATTTCTCATTTACCTTTCCATTCTTTGTTAGGGCTTCTATATTTTTTTCATAAAGAACAAAAAAGTTTGTTCTCTTTCGATTTCAATACTTTTTTTTTTCTTTAGTCAGTTAACTAATCATGATAACAAGCAGGAAATTTTCTGTAAAATAAGTACAATTATTTTAAAACTATTTAAAAATTCATATTTGGTATGCATGTGTATGTCCACACATGCATTCACAAGTGCTCCTAGAGAGGAAGAAAGTAAATTCCATAGAGAATCTAATATAATTTATTAGAAAAGTTTGTATTGTTTTGAAAAATTGTGTTTCAATCAACATTAAAATGAACGTTTTTCATCATGAATGTGAAAAATGGAAAAACAAATTTTGGAAAATATCATTCATAACTGCAAGAAGAATACATAATCATAATAAAATTTAGATGTTATAAAAACAGAAATTGATCTTGCATACATTGTAAACTTTTATTGACTTTGAATTATATTTTTTTTTGTTGTTGTACAAGTTATTTTAGCTCAAACTAATAAACTATTTTATGAATCTTGTGAATAATAATAGAAAGATAATATAATTTTGCTGACCTTTTTTTTCAGCTTCTTGGTTGCAATGAAGATGATTTTAAAACATCATTAATAAATCGGGCCATTGAAACAAGAACAGAAAAGGTATTTTGATATTGTTTTTGCTAGTCGTATTTATATGTATATATTGCCAAGCAGGTAGGAATTTATTCACTGTCTTTAGTTGAAATTTTATAACAATAATTCACTTTACTAAATAGGTTTTAAGTCAATTATTTTATATAGCGCAATGTTTTTTACAAACTGTAATATTTTAAACAGCATTAAACTATTGCACATGCGCTTTGGATTTTAACTATAAAATGAATGAATACTAACACTTCAAACACATGATAAAGTCTATCTTTTCCAAAGACTTTATCATGTGTTTGAAGTGTTTGTATTCATTCATTTTATAGTTAAAATCCAAAGTGCATGTGCAATAGTTTAATGCTGTTTAAAATATTAAGTAGGTTTTAGTAAAATTAAATTTTGAAATTATTAAAGTGTTTTTTTTGAACTGTGATTTTGCAACTACATAAACTACATTTATTATTAAAATAAGGTGATTTTTATTTTAACCTAAAGGACAGTGGAGAAAAATGATATTAATTTTTTAATGTTAGTTATTCACTTGTTTTTCTGACACAAATAACATCTGTCTTAATGATATTAATTATAATTAATATTCTTAAATTCAATAATAATCAATCTAAATAAGATTGAAATAAACAACTAATTCTATTTACAATTATTTTGAAATAAACAACTAATTCTATTTACAATTATTTATCTATCAATCCGGCTTTCAATCTCTTACTGAGACCTTTTCAAGATATAAATTATCTTGAAAAGATATCAATAAGAGATGAAAGTTGGGTCGATAGTTAAATAATCGTAAATAGAATTAGTTGTTTATTTCAGTCTTATTTAGATTGATTATTATATTAAATATATGTATATAAAATCTTTGTGGACAAATAGTTGTTATATTGAATATTTGACCATTGTATATATTTGAGTCATATAGAGTTCTTGGATGACAAATCAGTTTTTTTTTCTTTTAAACTTTTATACCATTGCAGTTGACATGAATATATTACACATTATATTAATTATTAATATTTTAATCATTTGCTGACATTTTTTTAAGTAACATTTGGCAGCGGTATTTTATATATCTATATAGTCATTAAGCAAATAATAAATAAATTTAAAAAATCTCAATTAAAGATTTATATTATAGAAGTGAAATATAAAATTAATATTAATTATTGTTAATTATTATGAGAATAAATAAATGGAATGTAATCAATCTATAGAAGATAGTAAATTTAATTAAACCATTAAACATCACATGATCAGCATTTCTTATGCTTGCTCATAAGTTATTTAAACAGGCAAAACTCTCCATACTGTAGTACCCCTCAGTGCAAGCTAGAGTAATCAATGGACGTCAGAAGGCATTCCATTGATTACTCTGGCTTGCACTGAATGGCACAACTGTATGGAGAGTTTTGCCTATTTTAAATTTAATTAACATATGAAATTAAAAAGTAATAGATATCATAGTGGTTTATTAGACAGAGTGGAAGAAAGATTGAAGAAGGTATAAGAATTTATATTCTAAAGATAGAAGAATCATGATGGATTAAGTATTAGTTTAGATTCAAGAATATGAAAAAGTTTATTGGATCTAAAAGCTTAATTTAGAGATTGGTTATTCAAATATCTAGGTCAATCAGTAATCTTAATGATGATGAGGTAAAAAACACAGTTGAAGAATTGAAATCTAAAAATAGTTATGTAATGATAATGGATTATTGGAGTACTGCTTAGTTATACAGAGGGATTATAAAGTTATAGGAGATTATAGATTAGAAATATGTTTTTGTAAGAAAGTACTGTAAATGTATTGTTTACAAATCACAAGAGTTTACACATAGAAAGTTTATATGATTATGTTTTGATTCAAAATAGTTTTAGAAATAATATAAAAAGTATATATTCTCATTCTGGAGGTGATGTTGATTCAGATCATAATTTAATAATGGGGAAGTGGTATTATTTTTTAAAAGAATAAGATTGAGAGAAGAAAGAATGAGTAATTGATAAATTAGAGAATTTTTTTTCAAACTTGTTGAAGATAAATAGAAGCAGGTTAATTAATAAAGTGTATTAAAGTAAAAAATGAGAATTTTCAACCAAAATTGAAAATATGGTGTATAGATAACAATTGGATGTGATAGAAGTAAGAAAGCAGAAAAATTCTGAAGTTAGTAACAAGATTGTAAATAAAATGATAGTAAATATGAAAAGATGGGAAAATACAAATTCATCTCTAAAGAGAGTTTTACTCTTGATATGATGGTTAATAATTTATCATTTATGAGCATATTTGGGCCTGTACAAATGAGGAATAGGTTAACCTAATAAGTTTTACTGTGACAATCCTAAAATATTCGATAAATTATAAATGAGTGGTTTACAAACATCACTGCGCCACGTCTTATAGATAATATGAGAATTACGCATAAAAGAACTCGCAGTGCTAACTATAATGACAGTGTTTAAAATGGAGAAGATGTCCGTCTTTGGACTGGAAGGTTTTATCACAAATATGATTCCGCTTGTATTTATCACAAGGCGATATTCGAAAATATGAGTGGTAAGGATTCCATGGCACGCCCTCCAAACGTTTCACATGCAGAGCCTTAATACTCTAATGTTTATCCTGAGATCGGTTATACCAAACCTCATTCCTATACGAGTTACGTGAAGAAAATCCGGATTTCGGATGAGTAAATATGATAAAGCAAAATATAATTCTTTAAAATGCTATCATAAGTAAGCAACGCGAATATGGCTTAAGTCTTAAATGACTAATGAAATAATTTAAGCTTAAATAAAGCAATAATAGCATGCGTAATGCCATGATAAAATAATAACCCACTCAGCATCGTACGTATAACTTTAATAAATTTAGGATGTCAAATATAGAAGAGGGAAAATATTATTTCCCATTTAACAAGTCCAAGTATTTTAAACGACAATATATTTTAAGCAATTTAACTCTTAATGGCGTATAAATAATAAATAGTTATTAAAATATATTAATAATCAAATTTATTTTAAGAAGATAAAATGCATTTAAATATCGATAGTGACAACAACAAAAGGTTTATCTTATGCCATAATATAATTTTTAAACAATCTGCCATTAAAGCATATATTTCAAATATTTAACCGGGCGAACAGCATTCAGTAAGAAATTTACGTTTAACTATTTAAATATTCCAAAATATCGGAATGATGATTGAAATAATATAATTTCGCTAGATTAAAACATTAGCACACTAAAACTAATTTAATAAGATATATATTTAAAATAAGTTTTGCCGCATGAAATAAAATAATTAGAGTGTGAAACTTAAAAAGCTAATGATAGATTTAAAGTACATAATTCTGTGCTTAGCGTTTCAAAGAACAAGTTTAAAACTTAAGAGAGAAAATCACAAATTTAACGATAATTAAGTTTATAGTCAGTTATAAAATAAATAAAGATTACATTCTGATTACAATTAAGATTTAGGAAAGAAATGAAGTGAGGAGAATTAAGAGTTCATTCTTCGGCAAAACGGATTACCTTTAGAAGTTATGGTGGCCACTTATAATAACGTATACGAAGTTTAGCAAGGTACAATATTAATAAAATAATGGTAGGCATCTTCCAATATTCTTTTACAGTTAAACATAACAGTTCTCAAGTAGCGATGGCATAGCAGGGAGGCAGAACAAAGGCGATTTAAGATCAGGGAGGCAAATTCCTTTTACTCACAGTCCATTTTGTTTCCACTCTACACAAATACCAGAGAGAAGAGTGATTTGAACTCCTTTTGCGCGTTCCTAGAACTTCTGCTCCTCCTATACTTGAAATTTGGCAATATTGGAAGATGTAAACAATACGTTCCAGAAAGCATTATTTAAACGTATTTTTAAAATTGCAAATAACTTTAAAATATGATTTTTGGTTTGACTTGAAATGAGAATGACATTTTTAAATTGTAATAATACTTTTTAGAATTTTCTGGCATTGCTTTAGCTCTACATTAATTGTATTTATTTTTATATCTATAATACATATACGCACATACACAATTATCTAAGTGAAGGGAATTTACAAGCTTGGAAATAAAATATACTTAAGCTAAAATAATAATTCAACTGGTTATACATAACCATTTTGAATAAACAGGATGGAAGTTATACGTGTATATGTGTGTGCTTAACATTCCTGGATGACCAAATAAACATATAAACTGGTTCAAACCCTACTTTAAAGGTATGTAATGTCATCAGGCAGTGAAGTTAAATATGTACTACAGATTTACCACTTCAATACAAACACAAAATGAATGTATACTGTCCTATTTTCATATAATTTAATTTTAGCTATAATTTATAGTAATTGTGAATTGCTTAGTTTATTATATTGACTAGTTTGATTTTTTACATTTAATATAAAATACTTTATAATTATCAAATATAATTTTAGATTTTTTTAAAAAAAAAAAGCATTAAAAAGTTATAGTCATCTTGCATTGGTGGTCGAGAGGTCAGCGTGACTGCTTTGCACTTGCAGGCAGTTGCCTAGGTTGCGGGTTTGCGTCCCGGCCAATGCTATGACACTTAAAAAAAAAAAAAAGTTATAGTCAAAACATTAAATTAGTTTGGATAAATTATATTAGTCCACGGCAAAATTAAAATTTATTTTATTAATCATTTTTTATGGTGAGTATAAAAAAGTGGTACACATATAATGTAAAATTATTAAAAATAAATTATATATAATGGTGAATACATTTTTTTCATTTGTTTTAAATCAATTTTTGTAAATTTCCAATGTCAGTTGTCAGTCAGAAGGGAAGTTTCAGCCAGACCACTTTCTCTCTCTTTGCTCTTCTTTTCATCTTATCTCTCATATGTCTTACACATCTTTCATTAATTTTACATGCAGCTTAGAATTTTTTATAAAATAATCTTTATACATTATCTTTGTAATACTTTAACAAATAAGTGTTTTTAAAAATATGTAACAATTTTATGATATATATCTGTATTATTATTTTTATCTATGTGGTAACTGTTTAAACAGAAATTCTAAATAATCCTATTTATTTATTTTTTTCCTTCTAGGTGTTAACACCACTGAATAAAGAACAAGCCATTTATGCAAGAGATGCTTTGGCTAAAGCCATATATGAAAGATTATTTATCTGGCTGGTCCAGAAAATTAATAACTCCTTGGCATCCAAGGTAAAGAAAGTAAAAGAGGAAATTGTGTTCTCTCTTATTATTGTATTTATCTGTATATGTGCATTATCTGTGTGTTTAATGTTTCTTAATAATTCATTAAATCTTTAATTGTTTTTTTTTTTAAAATAATTTGTTTTTCCTTTTTATTTATTTTTTTGAAAACATATTATGATGGTAAATAATATTTAAATACTTACGACTGGCTTAGATATATAGAAAGAAAAGTTGAGAGAAGGGTGGCCGCCCTTTTCTCGTAAAATCTTTGTTGTGTGTTTGGGTTTGATTGTCGTTTCGACAGCTATCATGACATCTGATTGGCTGTCGGATAGGTATTTTAACAAGTGCAGTGAGATTCGTCAGTATCTCAATTTATTTCAATTTATGATGGTAAACAAGCTTTTATCTACTAAATAAAATATAAGAAAGAAAAAAACTAAAGATCTAATGATATATTATTTAATAAGACTTGTTATTAGATAGTTGTTGCAAAAAAAAAAATGTATTTATTCATTAGCACTCATTTGCAAAACGAATATGGTCATCTTGATTTCTGAAAAAGAGGCCAAGAAATAGTAATATAAAGAAAGGTTTTGTGGTGAATCAAACTATATAGGAAATCCAAATTTGTTCAAATATTGATATACTGCTTCTTTAGTCTGTCATACTGCGTATTAACTGCTCACAATAAACTTTTATTTCAGAACATTTGAGCAACATGTCTAGTTATAACTCTACTGTATTCTCAGCCATATCTATCCATTCAATGAGTCATTGTTGAATCTCTTTAAAGTATCTTTGAAATAATATTTATAATGTACATGAATTCTATCTTTTTTATACGGAGTATGTTCGAGTTTATCATATAATATTTTCTTAGAAAAGTTATTTTTTATTTATTTCATTATGTCAAATCCAATGATAGTTTGCTTTTATAATTGTATATTTACTATTATTACATCCAGTAAGCTGATGAACATATTGATTGCTCTTATGATCTTGCCATCCTTTTTGCAGAATATTACAGAACATCTTTAAAAACTAAATTTGACGGAATAACATCTATGTCTGAAGAGATAGTTGTAAATTTTATTAATTATTAGAATTATTGATGTTTGGCAACGCATACAATAATTGTATTATGTAAACTTTAAGGAATTTTGGCAATAATAAAGTTAGATTATAAAAAGGCAAGTGCTGTATAATTATAATAATTAAGAAATTAATCTAATTCTGAAAATCTTATTTCAAAAACATCTCAAAAATAGAAAGGAATTAAATAAGAATAATTAAAATTAGAATAAGGTATCTGTTAGATAATGAGTAATATCATTAGCTTTTAAAAATAATATTGTCTCCAGAAGTCAGTAGCAAGATTATGGATATGAAAAAAAAGATTATGATAGGAAATGAAAGCATTAACTCTAGACTATTAGTTCTTAGAAAAATCACAGACGTTTTAAGAGTAATCTATTCTCCTAGGGGAAAATAATCAGCTCATACAAAATTTATTATTATTTTATGTAAGCCTTGGGGCTGATATTATGCATATGAACAATTCTAGTAATATATAAATTACACTCATGCTGTTAAATAATAAATAATCTCATTCTTTAATTAATCTTTTTTCATTGCAAAAATGTGCATGTAAATTAATGTAAATTAGAACTTGGGTTGTTTTAGACCATTACTTTAGTTAAATAAAAAAATTATTTATAGGTAACCTTAAATTACAGAATATAACTTTATACCAAGGTTAGACTATTAGGGTTTAGTTAACTTAGGGATTGGGTTTTCATAGAATTTCAAAATAATAAAAACAAATATAGTTGCAGATAGGGGAAGAAATTCCACATCAGACACAAATATATGATTGGGAAGGTCTCAAAAACGAATTTGAGAAAACAAATTTAACTCTTGCGTAATAGAGTAGATTCAGATCAAGACATATTCATTACCAAATTGAAATGCTTGCATAATCAATTTCAGTATAAAAAGTACTAGTCACTGGCCAATATACAAAGTCCACATGTAATTGTCAATGATAAGTGAAAAAATGCAGCCATAATATGTCTTGCTCAAATGATCTTTAATTTGGTAAATAAACTTTGCAGTCCAAAGAACTCTTGAGGAATTGATTGAAAAGCTGGACAAATGTTTTAGCCCACAATACAGAAATGCACTTAGAAATCTATTGCAAGACAGGGGCAAAAAAAATTACATACTGATCTTATATTCTGCGAAGTTGAGTAAATTATGTTCTTATGAGGTTTTTTTTTTATTGAGATGCTATTAGAATAATTCATATGAGGAATGGCAAAGAATTAGCTTCATCAGCAACCATTATCTTTAGAAAACTTGTCTTATTATAGAATTAATGCAAGAAGAGCCTAGGGGATTCTTTTCGAAATCATTATACAACAAATTAGAGATTTCCAAGTTTCAAAAGGATCCAAACAATCTCAATGATTTGAAGGGAAGTAATGTACTATTAATAAAAATAATGAATTGAAAGGTTCTTTTTGCTGAAAATCTGGTCATATTTGTAAACAAATGCAGATGAAAGACTGAAATTTGCAGAATTTGTGAAAAAGAAAGGATATCTAGATGGAGTTTGCAAAGCTCTAAACAGAAATAAAACTATGTTAGGTGAAATATATATAAAAAAATTCAAAATTATAATAATCAGTTAATTTCTAATAATATTTTTGTAATTGTAGACCATTTATTTTCCCCAGACAAAATATATTATTCTAAGGGGGAAAAGGCAATATTGACACATGTACACACAAAAAGATTAATCATTTACATTACTAAAACTGTAATAGACAACTGTATATTTATTGATATGATTTTTATTGAATTGATTGCATTTGGGCCCAAAAAAAATTTAACGTTTTATTGGTTAGATAATTACGAAGAAAAAAAAAACGCTAACAGGACATAAAGTATAGCAATAATAAATTTTTAAAATGTACTTTATATTGATTTATTTTTTTTATTTTTGCTACATATTTCATTTTAATTTAACAAGTCATGATTTGGTTAAATGTTAATCTCATTAATGTAGAAATCAAAATGAGGTTGATTATAAATTATTGTTGTTTTTTTTTTTAAAAATTTGCAGCAAGTGAAATGCTTTTCTTATATACTGAAATGCTTATTTACTATTTTTTCCAATTGTAATTTTGTAATTGAATTTTTACTGTTATATTTGAAATTTAGGGTAACATATTAAATTGTTTGCTGTAAGAAATCATTGTAATTTTTTTTTTATTGTACAAGATTTTTGATTTACAGGGTATTTTGGGAATCAGTTTAATTTACTGACTAGATAAAGCTGTATTATCAAAAAGAAAAAAAAAAAATATTATTTATCTCTAGCATGTTGTATTCTAAAACGGTGTAAAAGTTGTATGGCCCATGCAAATTCATAAGTGGAAAAATTGATGCCTGGACTAAAATACATTAGCCATTACATATCTAAAAGATGTATATTAATAGAGTTCAGTATGCTAATCCCACCCAGTAACAAAGCAAACCTTCTGGATCCACGATGGCACCCAGGAATAGTTAGACTAGAACCATAGCTCATGGTTATGTCTAATGGACAGAATTAAATATGAAACTGGGAAATTATATCAAGAAATGTGAGGTAATCAGAAAAGAAGAAATTTTATAGTGAAAGAATAAACACTCTGGTCTGAAACCTTGCAAAGAAAGCATGTAGACCATGCAGGATCATTCAGAGGATACACCTTCTTTGTCGCAGTTGGCTAGTTTTCTAGATGAATAAGCTTCTAACTGGCCAAAAATACTAGTTTGGGAAAAATCGGGGGGGGAGCACAAAATTTTCTCTTACCATAGAATTCTGGAAGTGCTAGTCACAGATAATGTTACTGCCTTCACAACAGTAAAATGGAAGAGATATTTGAGAGAAAAGAGCTACTTCATGTGTCAATACCACCCTATTTCTCAGATTCTAATGGTTTAGCCAAGACAATAATGCATCAGTTGAAAATAAAGCCAATATGATCAATGTACATGAAGTCCTATATTCAGCATTATTTAATCAGCATACTATGCCTATGATCTTTACTGGAAAGATATGAGCAGAACTATTAATAGATAGAAGAGCCCCCAAAACTAAGTATATGTACTGCATAACAATGTGTATTTTGTGATTGCCTAAAATAAATTTGAGTAAAGAATTAAATAATTATATTTCTTTCAAGAAAGATAATGTTAAAGAAATCAGAAAATGAGGGCAATGGCATATTAATTACTTATAATAAACAAACCTCAAGAAAAATTAGAGAATGAATTTACAATAAATCCTGGAGTGCTGACAAACCAATAAAGGAGTAGCTATTCATAGCATAATAGCTGATGTACCCAGCTATGATCCACATTATCTGGAGCTAAATCAGAATGAAACTTGAATTCTTCAATTTCCAAATAAAATGTAGAATTTTTCTTATTCAAATAATATCTACGTAATTATTTGAGGTAGTCAACCATTTCTGGTTTGGCAAGTGATTTAAAATATGTTTCCAGTTGTGTTTTTATATATACACTGATAAAAGACATAAAGAACAATATTATTTTTTTTTTAATATGTTTACTATATGAATGAATCCAGAAGTTGAATTATTCATTGTCTTATATAGAAACATTATACAATTTTTTAATTATATTTTCATCTTTTCAAGCTATACATACAACATAGGTATTAAACAATTTACATATTTCTTATTTTTATATAAAAAAAATAGTTTATTTTTATTCCATTTCATTGAATTTATAAATATTATAGTAGATTATGATCCCATTACATATTCAAAACATATTTTAATCTATTAATTGATTTTTGTATGGAATGAATGAAATTTTCTCCTTTTTATCGCAGTTAAGTTATAGTAGAAATAGCACTTATATGTAATACCATTGAAATCAATTAATTTTTTCTTTCTAAAATCATTATTACAATTTATATTGGACTAGATTTTTGAAATAATTACACCAGGAATTACTTTTTAATCTTTATTTTTAATGAAATGTTTAAATATTAAAAGAGTGTGTGATCTTATATTTTTATAAAATAATCTGCAAAAATAGAAGTAGTTCATGTGAATAATTGATTTCTAATTTTTTTTTTTAGGAGAAAGGGAAAAAGTCTTTAATGGGACTTCTTGATATTTATGGATTTGAAATCTTCCAAACAAATAGGTAATAATGTATTTAATGTATATAATTAATTTTAACAATTCTTTTTTTTTTTTTTAATATATTTTATTTTATATTTGTTTTTATTACATTATTTGATGTGAAAAGCTGAAAGTGTCTTATAAATATATATATATATTTACCTAGTTTTGAACAGTTTTGTATCAATTACTGTAACGAAAAACTTCAGCAGTTGTTTATTGAATTGACTCTTAAATCTGAACAAGATGAGTACTTAGCAGAAGGAATAGAGGTAAGATATTTGTGGAGCCATAAGATTGAAGTCATCTTGGTTTTATCATTATTATTTTTTTGTTAATACTTTATTATGTATTTTAGTGGGAATCAATTCAGTACTTTAATAATAAAATTATTTGCGACTTAGTAGAAGCAAAGCACCAAGGCATCATTGCCATTTTGGTAAGCAGAATCTTTTATCTCTTTTCTAAAGTCTATTACTTTTAACTTTTGATATATAATGATGTAATTGGATTGTGAAAAAATATTCTTAAACTCTGAGGTAAAAAGCCAGACTGAAGTGGAGTTGGGCTGGACATATTTTTAGAAGAGATGATAACAGATGGACAATTAAAATTTTAAACTGGATTCCAAGAGATTGTAAAAGACCCAGAAAGAGACCACATGTGAGATGGATGGATGAACTAAGAAAGTGTGCAGGTGTGATGTGGAGAAGAGAAGCCAAAGATAGGAAAAGATGGATTGAACTTGGAGAGACCTTCATCCTGCAGTGGATTGATATTGGTTGTTGATGATGATGAATTGGATTGTGAATACAGATAATTTTTAATTTATCTAATTAGTTTGTTTTATCAGTATTTGTATAAGTCAATTTTTAAATATATCATGTTTTTTCTTCAGGTACACATAAATCATTATCCATAGTATAGAATATGAAAATATTTTTAACAATTAAAAAAAATCACTTTATAATAGATCACAAGTGTTGTTCCTGCAGCATGTGGCAGATGATAATTTAGGACTGCCCGATATACTCATCATGAGTTTTTAATGTTTTGTACATTGTATATACCAGAATTGTTTATATAATGTTATATTTATATAAGTGGGAATCTGTTTGAATATTAATTAGCAATTTGAATTTGATTGAAAATATTGAATATTAAACACTTTGAAGCTTTTAGCCGTTTTTGTCACAGTGATATCTACTTTCCTGACACTGTTTTGGAGCAGGCATTGATTGAATTATCTGTTATTTTCATGCTAACACAGGCATTATCAAAGATATCAGTACTAGATGCTGGAAAGGAAGAGTCATATGTTCATAGTTTTAGTTTAGACATAAAAGTCATTTTATTCAAATTGTAAGTGATGTTAACTAATATACATTATTCAGAGAAAATAATCTAATAGTTTCTGTTTTAATATCTTCAAATAAATATATTAAAATTCTTTATTTTGATGATAAAACCATTGGCAGTAATGATGCCATTAATTGCAAACAAGGATTGTTGGTTTGTTCTACATTAATATAGTCTTAGTTGTAACTTTTACATATAATTAACATATGGGGATTTATTTTTATTAAAGATAAAAATAACTAATTAAAGTTAAATAATTATAATAGAAATAATTATAATTCCAAACAAAGCCGCAGAGATTAGAAGTTAAGAACAATCAAAAACGGGGTTTTGGAAAACATGCGATAAAGAATGTGAAGAGATGTAGCGGATAAGACTAAAACAAAAGAACATAGAGGGATATAAAAACTGCGAGTGAAAAAACATTGCGCACTTGTTACAGTTTGGTTTACCAGAAGGAGTTGGATACGTGTATCAAGCTGTTAAAGCTTTTTGCGTCACAACTGTTTAAGAATTGGTGTTTAGTTGTGTAGCCGAGTTCCATATATTTATCTAAATTTCTTGTCCTCGTTTTGTGTTTACATATCGGATTGTATGTTCTTTTCTACCCTCCTGAAAAACTTAGGGGCGAAGACATTACAAGATGGGTGCTATGTTTGGAATATGAAGTGAAGCAAGATGTAATAATTAGGAAATTATTTACATTTTTTTATATTTGAATGAAATTTTAAATCATATTTGAGGAATATTAAGGATGGATCACATTTACAATCCCCCCAAAGCATTACTTTTTAATATTTTTCAGTGTTTCTAAAGGAAAACTGATTCTAAAGTAGATAAATTTCAAATAAAGAATCATAATTTGTGTAATAGAACAGAGCATCTTGAGGATGTAAGAATTCATTAAATTTATGATGTAATTCTAAAATTGAAATACTACAAGATATTCTATTAAGAGATTAGCAATCAGACACAAAATTATCACTGATAATGATCAAATGCTAATGTTTAATAATAGTATTCTCATCTAATAACTTCCTGATTTCAGGCAAAGAACTTAATATACAATAACAATGTAATGAGTTTTCAATTTATATTGATTATGTTCTATAACGTCTTAAGAAGTTCTTTTTATCTCTAGTCTTCTATTTAAGGTAATATTACTGACATCTACTATTCATTTTCTTTTGTTGTTGCTGAATACTGTAAAAAATAATGGCCGTTTTTTTTTTGTTTATTTAATAAATGAATTGACTATTTGCCTATTAAGGGAGAAAATAAATCTTTATTATTATTTTGTTATTTATTAAAAAAGTTTAGTTAGCACAATAAATTTCCCTAAAAACTTTAAAAGATAACAAACAACTCTAAACAGTTAAAAAATATAATTAGTTTATTCATTTAATAGAATAAATATTTCTATATTCCCTGCTTGGTTTAGTTCTGTAAGGGATGGAATGACAAATTCTCGAGTTAAAGCTCTATGGATTGCAGTTCTGCTATGTATGATCTTTCTGGTGCTTGATCATTATATGATACCCTCAGCAATAAATCATTTAACTATTTATTAAATTTATTTAAACACACATTGATTACGTAAGTAATATTTACTAAGGCTTTAACCTCAAGATTTCTAACTATAAGATCTTTCCATTGACTCATAAATCGAAAGATTTCGCGAGTAGAAACGTGGACTTAATCAGTGAAGTATTTAATAGCTTCACGCTCTTAGATCTAACTGCTTCAGCTTCACCTATTTAAATAGAAAGTAGGTTGAAGTAAAGAAGGGTTCCCTTCTTTTTTTCCAAAGCGTAAGCTTGTAGTTAAGACCTGTAGAGGTCTCTAATATCGCATTTTTACACATATATTACTTAATTATTTATTATAATATTTTTTATTAGTCAAGATGAATAAATTATATGATTATAGATTACTTTTTTTGGTTAGAGGATATTGATATAAGGAAAATGTTTATTTATAGACATAGAATTATTTTTATTGTATTTAGTATATAAATGGAAAAAAGTTCTACAATCTATAAATTTTATCTTTATAAAAACGTTATTTTTGTTTACAGTAAGAACTCATCACACTGGAAATTTTTTTTTATATAAATAAAAAAAAAAAAAAGTATTAAGATGTATGATAAATTTTTTGCCAGTACATAGATTAACTAGATATCTATGTTCTAAGCATTATCACTTAATCATTGTTAGAACTAATTTGCAGTCTTTTTAACATAACTTACTATACTTCAGTTTATATATAGCTAAAAATGTTATATTTATGAACAAGTATATAAGTAAAATATTCTTTAAATATCCTATTTATTGTAAAGTAAAATAGCTAGTTATCTATTTACTAACCAATAATTTGATAATTAGTTAACTTGATTATTTGGAAAAAGTCATAAACTTGTCTTGGAGTCTAAAAAAATTTGAAACCTAAATCATAAATATAAAGGTGAATGCTTTAACATTCTTGTCAGGAAGCTCTTTATTTATATATATTACTCATTTCTACAAGTAGATTTTTACTGAAGGAAATGTTAATAATATTGAATCAATATCATTAATATTAGCATATATTATTAGTTGAATATTATTATTTTTAATTTTAAGATTAATAATAAAATAGTAATTTTATAATTTAGGATGAAGAGTGTTTGCGTCCAGGAGATGCATCAGATTTGACGTTTTTAACTAAGATGGAAACTACTTTAGGCCATCATCCTCATTTTGTTAGTCATGGTCTTTCAGATGCTAAAACAAGGAAGACTATTAAAAGAGAGGTTAGTTTTTTTTTTTTTAATATATAGAGTATATGAGCACAGATTTCACATGACCCACCACTCTTCACACTATCTCAGAACACTGATACACTTGAACACATATATGTTGAAAAGATAAATAGTCACCAATATACATATTTCATGCTAAACCAGCACTCATCAGTTGGTCCAGATTACCATCTCTACACATATATGCTATAAGTGCTCAGATATATATTAAGATAGCCAAACCTTATTCTTTAATGGACAGGCTTCAATCTACTTCACACTCCAACTCTTCACTAAAAATAAATTTATTGTGCAAATATTTTATGAGATAGAAATATATATTCCATGCATTAATTTCCAACATTTTTTGTAGGAGTTTAGACTTCTTCATTATGCCGGTGAAGTTACTTACAATATTTCAGGTATGTTTAGTCAAATAAAAATTAGAAAAAGGAGAAATACAATCTAAGAATTATTTTTTAAATAATTAAATTTTTAATATAAGTAACAATGATATTTTATTAAATATTATATTTTCATATTGTTTTTATGCTTAATAAAATAACATATTCTTTGTTATTATGGTAAAATTTATAATGTCTTTTATTATATCATTGTTCTTTAATTATATAACAATCTTCTAAAGAGTTATAATTGGAAAATCTATTATAAACTCTCACATATATAAACAATTATATTACTGTTCTATATATAATTGTATATGTGTATATTTATATACAGATGTATATATATTTCATGCATTTTTGTACATGTGCTCATATGCGTATATTTGTATCTTACATCTGCATAAATAAAATATACATATTTTTATATTGTGCTATCTTTATGACTATCAAAACCTTTTTTAATGTATAAATGAAGTAAAAATAATGATCCATCATCAAACAAATTTTATTAGCAATTATTATATTATATAAATATCGATGAATCAAAATATATTTCTATACATATATAAACATTTTTAAAATTATTATTATACTGTTATTATTTGTTTTATTTATAATTTATGGTTTTATCTTAAAGAAAAAAGTATTTTGAATTTTCTTTGTTGGACTTTTTTGTAATTATTTTTTTCTTGTATTACATTTCTAAGAGTTTTATTTATAATAAATATTTTAATTTTTTATATATTATTTAATAATGTAATTAAGTTTTGAGATGTTTAATTTATATAGTGCTATGTTTTTATAAACTGTAGTAGTGATAATTTATCTTGTGTTTGGAGGTGAGAGTATTCATTTGTTGTTAAAAATCCACAAAGCGCATGTGCCTTAGCTTAATGGCTGGTAATTAAGTTTTGTAACTTACTAGTTATAATATATAATATATATATTATTTGTATAATAAGATCTAATTTTCAAATAAAATTGTATTGTAGATGTCTCTTTCATGATTCTCTTTGTCAGTGTTATTTATTAATGTTAAATCTCCTTTTTGGTGCAGTTTTATTGCTTAAATTATTAAACATTATTCAAATTTATTATTTATTAAATTTCAGTAAACATAAAAACAGGAGCATCAGAAAATGCTGTAAATAATTCTCTTTATGCTTACAACATTTATTATGACAAAACATATAGTATTATGAAAGAGACTTAAAATTTTTCTTTAAATCTACTTATAATATCTGATATTGATTAATACAAAAATATTATGTATGTAATAATCAACAAAGCAAATCATATGTAACATAACATTGCTTTCAAAAGCTTGTATTTACAATTATGTAATTTAAGGAATGTTTCAATAGCTCAAACAAGCTCTTATTTAATAAGTGCAGTAAGAGAAAATATTTAAAATCTCTAGAATATTCTTGTCCCCAGACCAATTGTTTTCGAGTTTATGGCTTATCTCAGTGTCGAGCTAGATCATTCAGACACTAGATCTAAATTATCAACTCCAAACCCAGCACTTATTTAATATGAAACTCACATACAAAAATGTCTTTAAATCAAGCTATCTAATACAAATAGCTATATGGGACTGAATCAAATTCAGATCTACCATATATTAATAGCCTTAGCATTGCCAAAGCCTTAAAGTTAAAATTATAATAATCAACAAAGCAAGTCATATATAATGTGACATTGTTTTTACAAGCTTGTATTTATAAATATGTAATATAGGGAGTGTATCAATAGCTCAAACAGGCTCTTATTTAATAAGTGCAGTAAGAGAAAATATTTAAAATCTCGATCTAGAATATTCTTATCCCCAGACCAATTGGTTTTGAGCTTATGATTCATCTCAGTGAGGAGCTAGAACATTCAGACACTAAATCTAAAATATCAACTCAAAACCTAATACGAAATTATTGAGAAGAACTATTTGAGTTAGATAATTGGACTTAAAGACATTTTTGTGTCTGAAAATTTCAGACTTTTTTTTCCAATACTTTCATGTTAAATGAGTGCTGGGTTTTGAGTTGATATTTTAGATCTAGTGTCTGAATGTTGTAGCTTCTCACTGAGGTGAGCCATAAGCTCGAAAGCAATTGGTCTGCGGATAAGAATATTCTAGAGATTTTAAATATTTTCTCTTACTGCATTTATTAAGTAAGAGCTTATTTGAGCTATTGGTATGTTCCCTATATTACATATATGTATGTAATATACCTTCACACAATAGCTTTGTAATTTTGCTACAAATATAAAGTCTTATATCGATTGTCTGATAAGAAAGTATTAAAATAATTGTTTCAAGAGTGCACCAATTGAAAAACATTCCCATGATTAAAATTAATCCAGGGAATGAGACTATTAAGGATAAGTAAACCATTAAACCAGCAAAGCATATGCCTGTTAGGAGGGCTAATTGTCTTATTTTCAATATATTCCCACTGAAGATGTGATGGGGGATATTGAACTATATACACAGGCCTATCTAGTTATTTTAGCCTGCTTTAGGGCTTATATAACAAAAGAAAATAAATACATTGTATATCTATATTATATTTATGGTACATGTCTTATGAAGACTTCTTTTGATATTAAGGGAAGGTTTGTTTGTATATATATATATGTTTTCCTTTAGATTGATTTTCACTTGAGAAGGTCTATTTGTAGTAGATGAAACCATGGTTGTGTAAGGATTTTGGTAAAATTTTTAAAATTTAATCTAGTATTGTATTGTTTTATGGTTTTGCATATATATATATATTGGAATTTAACTATGTAAAACCAAAATTATATGTTATTATTCATATTGTATATGATTTAAATTTACTGGTTTGAAGTAAAAATGTTTAAATTATGTTACTCTGGTGCTTTCATTGTTTTTATTTTATTTTTGGCATTCGAGTCCTTTGTCTGTCATACATTTGTATAATTGTTGGGGGTGTGGACAAAACATAGCAACTGACACAGCCACAGTGTTCTCAAAGTTTTAAACTTCAGGCAATAAGAATCTGAAATGAAAATGATAATAAAATAGAGTCAGATATGATGTCATCTCAATGGCCTATTAATGACTTGAACATTCACAATCTTGCAGCTTGTCAAACTTCTGTATATGTCTAGGCAAATATTATTTTTGATTCCACAAAAGCCAGTGTTAAGAAAATTGCCATCTTCCTTCCATTTGCTATTTTAAGGAAACAGCAATATCAAATATTCTTTATGAACCTAATGATCCTGAAGTAAATCTTATGTAAAATTACTTTGCAGTTCAATTTAGTTCTGAACTCTCGAAACATATAGTGCATCTACATCTATAAGAGGGGAGAATTGCAGAATTCAAATTTAAATCGAAGATAATAGCATCATAAACAATTAAATCTCTTTATAGTAAAGAATAAACTAAAATTGTTATTATACTTAGTAATTAAAATTACAATTGAAAGAGAAATACTAGACTAAATATCCAAAATTGTTTGGATCAGGGTAAGGAAAAATTAGGTTCAGTTATCATTAAGCTGCATGAGAACCAAAATCTCTACTTTGCAAAGCATAAAGCATATCTTTTGCACTGAGAGAACAAAATCTTAATAAACTTTGGATGCACTTGTAAAAAAGAAAATATTACTATCTGTTGAAAATGTAAAATGGACTATTAATTATTATCTCAAGGATTAATGGGAAAATTTAAATATGCAGTGATTACTAAGTGACTATTATTAAAGTAAAAAGTCTTTACAGTTCCCAATATAAGATTCTAGCTAGTTTGAAAATTATAAAATTCTTTGCAAAACTAGACCTCATTGCAGCTTTCTATCAAATACCAGTAAATTGCTAAACTCCTAACTATTGTGTTTTAATAAAGGATTGTTTAGATCATCTTTTTTCAGAATAACTATGGCTCTAAACATATTTCAAAACAAAATTGATGTGCTGTCAAAGAAAATAAATGGTGTCACACTTATTTTGATGACTCAGAAAAAATATTATGGACTAGAATTTAAAAAGTATGCAATTAATCTTGTGATTTCTTGGCTAAGCTCAACTCTAGTAAATGCATATGTTGTGCTAAGAAAAATAAATTCTTAGGTTATATTATTTTGAGAGAAGGCATAAAGTCTGACCCAATAAAGGCAAAAGTGGCAAACTCTCCATATAGTAATGCCACCCAGTGCAATATTAGTAATAAATGGATGGAAGAAGATTTGTGTGTAGAAGTTCTATCTAGTTCCTACTCATCCAATACCCCAGATCATTTTCTATCTTGTGGCTTTTATAGATCTGAGAGCACTGTATCTAGATCTTAGTAATCGAATGCAGCCCTCTAGCAGCCACCTTTTATCTAATTAGTTAACTATAAAGCTATAAACCCAAGATGAAACACAATAATCTTTTCAATCCAAGTCATTCACTTATATAGTCATATAAATCCGAACCTAGTTCATATTCAGCTTATAGCTTTATAGTAAGATCAAGACCTGTGCCCATATATATGACATAATTAATGAAGTTGTTGTCAATTTATTTTGAATAAAATGTGCATGGACAAAGTAAAAGAAAGACCATCAAATTTTAATAGATATTTTATTTATTTTTCATTTTATTATATTTTTAATTTATTATTATTTATATAATTGTTCAATATGTTATATTATTTTAAAGTTTTGATTTATATATTTTGCTTTTGAATTATATAGTGTGTGCATGTTTAATATCAACACATATTAAAGTTTTACGTATATTTTTAAAATAAATTATTATTTTTTTAATATTATTTAAAAGTTTCTGATATACATAATTTAGAAGTATCTTGTGTTAGTGTGGCTCTCCTATACATATTAATTATTAATGCTATCTGCTTGGCCCAATGAATTTGGCATGCGTGCTTTATCAACCACAAAACTTGTAGCCTAAAACTATTTGGGGTCTCAATGTTATGTGATTGTATTTAGGTTTTTATTCTTTTATTAGTGGCAAAATATTTTTAGCAAAGTATTGGAACAAGCAGATAATTTGTGTGTGAAACTCATATTGTGATTTTTGCTTGGAGTTATCTGAGGTCTTGCATTGTTTTTTTTTTTTTCATATGTCATAGCATCGGCCGGGATGCGAACCCACAACCGTCTGCAACCAACTACTTGCTTGCATGGCAGCTGCGTTATCGCTCGGCTAACAACGCAAGACAGGTCTTGCATTGTTGCAATTAGTATTTTTAATATCATCATTTTTTAAACATTGTCAAACAAATAAAAAGTTACACAAAGTCCCATTTTTTATTAGTTTCAACATTTGTTAGTAATATCTGTATTTAGTTGCAATTTATTGACTTGTAAAACAATTATTTTATTAATACTAATTTTTTTTTACTTATTTATTATAATAAGAATATGTGAAATACATATATTGACATTTAATTAAAAAGTAAATAAATTATACTTTTTTTTTTTTTAAGGATTTTTAGACAAAAATAATGATCTTCTGTATCGAAATGTTAAAGAGGTATTGTATTATATTACTATTAAAATCATTTAGATTATTATTTTTATTGCTTTAGTAACTTTTTTCATTTAGTTTTTATTAATGAATATTTAAGCAATTATTCGAATACAACATATAGAGTATATCTGAAATTGAATTAATATCCTTTAATAAAAAAAAGTATATCATAAAAAAATTAATACAGTTAAATTGTAAAAATATAGAATTAAACCTAACATTTTGGTAACAAAACTGATATTATGAATATTTAAAAAAAAGATAATTTTGATGAAAAATAATTTAAGGGAATTTTTTGGGTTTAAATATTGTTTTTGATTATATATATATATTAAATTTTTATCAACTCTAGTAATTTTATTTTTTAAATTAGGTTATGGCTTCTACAGCCAACATCATTACGTCTACTACATTTCCTATTACGGAATTGAAAAATAAAAAGCGACCTGAAACAGTAAGCAGAAAATCTCTTTAATGTTTTTTATTTTTACAAGTATGCATGTGTACATATATGAAAGTGATAACTTAATTTCATTTAATAGTTCATATTTACATTTTATTTTTGATCAATAATCAAATATTCACAAACAACAAATTACAATTATTATCTCATTGTCACACGGAAACATTATAAATAGAATGATCAGAATTACATGTGTATCATGATCAAATCAAATACATTGGAATTATGTAGAAAAACAGATTAATAAGTTATTAAGAATTCTTGAAAGACTTAAGATATATAATAGTAGTAATAATATCATAATATTACAAAATTTACAATTGTTAAGACTTTCCTGAACAATAATAAAAATAATTGTATGTAGAGAATAATATAAAATTAAATTAAAATTGATCATTAACTGTTAACAATATTATCCCCAGGTTCTGATAAAATTGTTTTACATCTGTTGTTAAATATATATGTCATTGAATAAATAGCAGCGGAGATATGCTTTTTGACTTCGATTGTGAGCTTGGCAAAACATTCAATTGCATATAAATGAGGCATTTATTTATATAGCGCTATGTTTATAAATTGTATAATGTTAGCTTGAAAGGCCAATCTTTAGTTTATTTCAATTGCATATAGTCAGGGAGACATGTAACTGTCAGAAGTATCAAAAGTAATACACACAAACATATAATCAATATATATTCTTATTATACTTCTATAAAATTATATTTAAAAATTATATCTTTCATTGTATCTAAGCATTATTACCCATTATAATACATAAGATGAAAAGAACATGTCTCTGCTTGAACCTCCTCATAGCATGACGGCATAGAACAAAATATCTTGAAGGGATGTTTTTCAGATTAGTAATAATGTAGTAAACCGAAAGAAATTTTGATAAGGAATATAATAGATAATTAAATTTGCATAAACATTCATAGAGGACATTAAGAAATAATGGTTATTCATCTATAATTGTCAATTAGTCTTCTATATCCTTTTTAAATAATAGAATGATAAGAATATATTTTAAAATCTCAAAAAATGATATTGATTAGATACGTAATTACTAGACAAAGTATAAGTAATAACATTTCAAATTAATCTCCAAAGAACTTAGGTTTCTTAAGTTAAAAATTAAATATATATCTTCATCTTCAGTAATTGCAATAAATCAAGTGATAATAATTTTTTGCCAACTCATGTATTATAACCATATCAGTTTTATTATAACCATATCAGTGATTATTATATCGTGGAAATGAAGGACAAGATTATATTTGTGTCTAAAATCAAAAAAATTTTCAGTGATTCAGAGTGCTCTAGAGTGCATTCTAATTATCAGACTTTTTTGTTTTGTGGCTCCACCTAACAATAATTGTAAAAAGATCTAAAAGTGTTTTAACAACATGTATACTAAAATACTTCTTGCTAAATAGGATTATGAAATGGAAAGTTAACAAAATGACAAGTAAATCCTTGCATAATTTTACTGCTTTGTAATTAATATAGAATTAGCAAGTAGCTTAGTAATTCTGGAAATGTTAAGTGTAACATCTAGGATTTTAGATTCTGAATCACTTTATAATATATAAAAGTCTTATGCTTGTTGAAGAATGTATGATTTCTATTTACATGTGCATTTGTACATGCACATCCATAGATATTTACTAAAGCAATAAACCTAAAACATGTGTGGTTGAAAATGCGAAGATAGGGACCCCTACAGGTCTTAACCACAAGCTTACGCATTGGAAGAAAAGAGGGGAATCCCTTCTTTACTTCAACCTACTTTCTATATAAATAGGTGAAGCTGAAGCAGTTAGATTTGAGAGTGAAATCTTTCGATTTAAAACATATATAAATGTCAACTAATGAAGTAATATTGATTTCAAACTTCTTTAATTTCAGAAAATTAAAGAATAAAATATAATTTCAACAACAGTAATTCAAAAACATTTTCCCATTAAATTTTCTATTTATATATACAGTAAACTTTTTTTACTTCTTGATTTCTTTATGCATTCGTTAATTAGTATATAATAATTAAACAAATACTCCTTTTTACACCCTTTTTACAGTGACACTTTTTATTCTTATCTTTACAAAATCTTCTTCTTACATTTTTAACTGACCAGCAATCTTCTTCAGAGCCATATATATAAACACATAACTATTTAATATATTAAACTGTACATAAGGTAAACATAAACTAAATATAATAAATTTTACAAGTTAATAACTTTCCATTAATATATACCTTATATATACATATATATTGCTTTGAAGAAATACAGACATCGAATTATAATATTATTACATATATATGATTGTGTATTTTTTGTGATATAATATATTGTATAAAATATATGAGTGTGTATCAGAATATTTGTTAAGAGCTATATGATATGCTGCTTAGTATCAGCATTGCATTACTATGGATGTGTATTATTTATAAACTTTACATTTATAAATAGTAAGAGCGTATAAATATCAGTTGAGTTTCTGTGAAGAAAGGATGAGTGTGTGTTTCAAGGAATTTTTTTAAAGCAGATATTTACAATCATGAAAGATATTACTAATTATGAGCATTAAGTCAGCAACCAAGGCAGCTGAAAACGGAGAGTGCTAAGAATCCCTTGATTGTAGAACCAGATTGCCATTTGATGATGACTTTTTATTTAGGTACTTGCAACTGCATATCAGTTTCAAATAAAGGAAGATTGCACAAATTGAGAGAATTAATTCTCTATTATTAAATGATACATTGTTATATTTTGTGAAATTAGAAGAAAAACGTAAGAGACAATTGATTCAAAATTGAAATGTACTTTATTACAAAGGAACAAATATTGGAAGCATAATTGGAGAAGGACTTATTATAAATAAAAAATGGAAGAACAACGTTGTGCAGATTGATGGTATATCATACAGAATGGCAGGATTAGTTATTCAAATTAGTAGAAGATATTAAATTCAGATTTGTGTCCTACAAGTTTTCATTGTGTTGAAGAAGTAGAAGATGTACAAAGTGCTTTTGATCAGACCATACAATATTTTAAAATTGTCATAGAAGAATTTAATACTGATATTGGTAAGTGATTGAAAGATGAAAGTTGTGCGGGTAAATTGATTATGGTGGTAAAAATGAGAGAGGACACAGAGAAAAATACTAAACAGAAACGGAATGGAATCATTCAAATGAAGGTACAGTAGAATTGGATTATATTTTGACTAACAGAAAATATTATTTCAAGATAGTAATATTCTTAATAAATTCAAAACAGGAAATAATCATCAATTAGGGAAATGTAAGATATATGCTCATGCAAAATTAAAAAGAATGGAAACTATTAAGAAAGATATTTATAACAATTGATATTCCTAATCTTCAGAATCACTGCAATGAATTTAAGTTAGAATTTTGCAAATTGTTTTAAAACATTATCAGAGATTGAATATGATTTGCACTTCCTATAAACAATAAGAAGATAGTTGATACTCTATTAAGAATTACAATTAAAGATAGCTGATACAAAAAGGCAATAGTTTATAAGTAAATTTTCTACTGAAGCAAGAAAATATATGAAGAAAAGAAGAAATATGAAAATTTTAAAAAATGATTCCTTAAGAAGAATTCAATGTCTAGATTTTTATAAAGAATTAATTATGATATAAGAAAATATAATTGTGACTTGACAAGAAAAGCTATAGAAAAGAATAAAAGACTCAAAAGTATAGATCATTATCTTGGTATTGGAAGGAAAATAAAAAGAAAAAATGGAACTATTATTAAAAAGATAAATGATATCATGAAATACATGAAAGAGTTCTATAAAGAATTATATAGTAATAAAGAAGAAGAAAACAAAATATCACCTGCAATTACTACTTTTTTTGAATTGTTCAGCATTTTAAATGAAGAAGTGAGATGTGCAATTAAAACTATAAAAGATATCCTAAAAAAGTGGTTTTAACACAGTGTATCACATCCAAATACTGATAGAAGTTATAGAAAGAACAATGGATATGAGGTGACATTACATTTTGTATTTGTAGATTGTGAAATGCATTGACTCATCAAGATGTAGATCCAGAATTTTGTCATATTCTAAAGGATATTTATCAGAGTGCAACAGCAATGACCAGATTACAAAATAATACTCAGAAGGTTAACATTGAGAAGGATGTATGATATGATGATTACATATCTCCAAAACTTATTTTAGCAGTTTTTCCAGAAATGTTTTATAGATTAAAATGTGAAACTAAGAGATTAAAAGATGTTATTTATATCATGACTTCAGAGCATTGCAAGAATTATCAATTGAAAACAAGACAGAAGGATTAAAGATAAATGCTAAAAAGATTAAAGTAATTTCCATGTATTTTTTTTCAAAAAAAAAAAAAGAAATTATAGATTGATAATCATGAAATGAAAGTTAACAACTCTAATAAATTAATCAGATTATTAATACAGATGCAAACATAATGAGCGAAATTAGTCATGGAATTAAACTTGAATGGAGTGCTTTTGATAGAAATAACAATATTAAAAAGAAATATGCCTATGTGTTCAAAAAGGGAGGCTTTTAATAGATGTAATTTATCAATTCTTACTTATGAATCTGAAATTTGATCACTTAACAAATACAGAGATTTCAGTGTACTTAACAATGTATGGAGAGATTTATATTAGATTAAACAAAGTGAGATTGAAAATGAAATACATCCACAAGAGAAGAAATATATATCTCTAACATCATTGAAAGAATTAAAGGATTGAAATGGATCTGGACTGGACATGCTACTAGAAAAGATCATAACACTTGATGGACAATTGAAATTTTAAGTTGGATAACAAGAGATTATTAAAAACCTAGAAAGAGATTACAAATGAGATGAATGAATGAAATAAGAGAGTTTGCTAGGGTGTTGTGGAGAATAAAGTCTAGAGACAGAATAAATTAGATTAAACTTGGAAAAAAATTTCATCCTTTAGGGATTGTAAATGGCAGAAAATGATAATAAACAATTTAAATATTTTTTTCATATTATTAAATCCTCAAGGGTGTGCACAGATCTTGTAAGTATATATTTGAAAATCACAATTTGAAATGCATTATTTCATTTAATGTTTCATTTTCTATCTTTATGTGATATTTGTAATCACATATAATAATTTATTTATTACAAAATTATTTCAATGAATTTATTTAAATAGTAAATTAAGCATTTGTTTCATTTTATTCTTATATAAATATTGAACAGAATACTATCAAATGCCTAATACTGGTCAATAATGGAATTTAGTGTGTATACAGAAAGAGTTGTCTATATAATTCTTTTTGAAATTGTGTAGAAAGCATCTAAGGAAGCAAAAGTTAAATTGATAAAAAATCAAGTCAGATGTCACATGACATAATTTTAATAAAGCTCGTTTACAAATGTTATATATAGAGTTCGCAAAACAAACTCTTAACCAGCTTTGAGAAGACTCTCAACCCCAGACCGGTTTCTGCATCTAGCGTTGTCAGTGAGGTGTTATAAAATAACAAGTGAAGTATTGTTAGGATCAATTAAGTTGACATACATGATTTTTTATTTATAGACTTACTGTATGACTGAAGTGATCATCTTAATCATTAGCACTTACATATAATTGCCATCAGCTGTTTTAGTCAGATACAAATAAATGGCTGTCCAATGTGAAATATGATGATAGTGATAATCATCAGACATCAGTTATATACATTTATGATTATTTGGCTTCTGTTGATTATTATCTTATTTCATCCCATTATAATATATATATATATATATTTGTATGATTTTTATCATGCTAGAAAGTGATCTTTTTCCCCTTCTATTTTATCATCAAATTTCTTATATTATTAGGACATTATTAATAATATACTTTTTATTATTGTTTCCTATTATTTAAATGTAGTAAAGTGCTACTATATTCAAATGTATGTGTGTTTGGCTTTTTTTTTGATTTTCAGGCGGCAACTCAGTTTAAGCAAAGTCTTGCTCAGTTGATGGTAATTTTAATGTCCAAAGAGCCAAGTTATATTCGATGCATTAAACCCAATGACCTTAAACTACCTGGTAAGAGTTTAATTTTTATTTGATTTATCAATTTTTTTTCTAATATATAAACTAATAACATTGTTGTTCAGATCGTTTTGATGACAAAATTATTCGGCATCAGGTTAAATATTTGGGATTGATTGAAAATTTGCGAGTAAGGAGAGCTGGTTTTGCATATCGTCGGCCTTATGAAGTATTTCTTAAAAGGTTTGTGATTATTTTTATTATTCATTTTATATTAAAGATTTTTTTTACACTAAACTTTTGTATATTTATAAAATTATAGAATGGTGATATAGGGAATAATTTGGTTTTTGGATTATTAATGCAATAAATGTTAAGTCTTCAGTCATTATATACATGTGTTGGAAATAGAACAAAATATCATTACTGTGTAGTACATTCTTTTTATTGTAGTGTTGAAATATTTTGATTATTCTAGATAAAAGAGAAAATAAATATCTTGTTTTTAAAGATGTATATCTTGTTTTTAAAGACGTATATACATTTATGTATAAAATAAATAATGTTGTGTATATTTTTTATATACAAAATATATGCATGTATATGTATTAATTCAAGTTGTTTGCATTATTGTACATGATTGTGGATCTGAATTTGTCTAGAATCTGGTTACATTGACCATAATTTTGGTTCTTAATTCAGAATATATCCAAACTGACAACTTCCTTATATTTCAGGTTCTGTTAAAGTAACATATTATAAATACACAAAATAAATTTATTTACTTATAAATTAACATTGTTGAAAATTGAAATAAATGAATTGAAAAAGTTAAATAAGCAAAGTATATGGTAAATAAATCATCAATTAACATAGTGACATTTCCAAGACACTTGAATGTTAAGCAATATTTCACTCTTCAAATTTATATTGATATTTTTCTATAATCATAATCAAGCATTACAAAGTTTAAGTAGTGTTATATTCCAGATATATTTTTAAATATTTTTTGATTTTTTTATCAGTGCATCCATCATCTCAACTCTATTATATTGCAGCTATCCACCAATGCGGCCATTCAAATCATTCTCTTTCATTGCTTGTAAGATGAGCTAGAGATATCAAACACCCGAATCTCCACGCATGGGTTAATAGCTTAATATTTTTCCATTATACCACTCTTAAGTAAAGACTGACTTTTATCCACTTTTAATATCTTATGAAAGAATGAATATTCATTGCATTTTAGAGATATTTTCAAATTCTTTTTGGGTTTTACTAATATATCCATCATTTCAACTTCATCATATCGCAATCATCAACTAATGCAGAATCAAGATGTATGTCTTCTAGCTTGCATCAGTAAGTTATAATCACTCCTAGAGTCCATATAATCTTAAATTTCCACAAATTTAGTTAATCCATTAAACATCACATGATCACTATCTCAAACTAGCACATAATTGTTATTAAACAAGGCAAAACTCTCTCCATACAGTAGTGCCACCTTGTGCCAATCAGAGTAATCAATGGATGCCAGAAGGCTTGTGCATAAAATCCCTATCTAATTCCTACTCATCCAATATCCCCAGACTAGTTTCTGGCTTGTGGCTTAGATTGAAAATATTATTGTGTTTTCAATTTCATTCTCATAGTTTTGTAGTTAAGTGGAGATAAAAGGTGGTTGCTGGAGGGTTGCATTAGATCCTAAGATCTAGGTGCAATGTTCTCAGATCCAAGGCTCCTCACTGATGATGGCCACAAGCCAGAAACTAGTCTGGGGATATTGGATGAATAGGCATTAAATAGGGATTTTATGCACAAGCCTTCTGGCATCCATTGATTACTCTGATTGGCACAGGGTGGCACTATTGTATGGAGAGAGTTTTGCCTTGTTTTAAATTTAGTTAATGTTAGCTTCATAGCTTTTATGGGTAAATTTGTTCAGAAAAGCTTTGATGTATCTATTTTATTAGGTATTGCTGTATTTCACAGACTTTATAACATTGATTCCTTGTGCTTTTATCAAATATAATGGGTTGGTTAGATAATATAGATAGAATTTTTTTTTTCTGAGTTTTGAAAAGTTACTGCAATTATAGTAATGATAAATGTTTGAATATGTAAATTGATCATTTGATATTAATCAATCTAAGAGATAGTCTTGTATGATTCTAGGAGCACCTGTTTTTATTCTATCCAAAGTTATTTATTGAAAAATAGTAATGAGAAATGGAGAGAATTTTGAATATTTAGTACAACCCATACCACTCAGTTGATTATGAACATTAACAAAATTTGTCCATTATTTATTTGAAATTGGAATTAAAAATTTTTTTAAAAGGAAAATATTTCAAAAGCTAAAAAATAAAAGTTGACATCAAAGGATTTGAGCACAAACTTTTAGTTCCCTTCAGCTATCGACTCCATCTTATATAATCAATATCTAAGACATGTGAAAAAGATAAATGATCTCCATTATAAGTATATCAAGCTGAACCAGCACTATCAGTTGGTCCAGATCATCATCTCCAACACGCACATATATAATCAGTACTCGGTTTATATTAAGATGGCAAATCTTCAAAGTTTGATGGACAGGCTCCAATCTTCTCCACCCTCCAATTCTTCTGCCATCCATATTTATTGAAAATCTGATGATGGAATACTCAAAGCTGCCCTTGTTGATGCCAATATTGTTGTCATACCCATGTTGACTTTAAGTCACTCTGACCCTTTATATATGGGATCTATTCTTATTGAAAAACTGATGATGGAATATTCAAAGCTCTTGTTGATACCAATATTGTTGTAATACTCATGTTCACTGATTTCTCATATATGGGACCTATCTGATGATGGATTGCTCAAAGCTTTGGTGATGCCAATACTGTTGATACCCTTGTCGACTAAGTCACTCTGACTCTCATATTAGGTTCTATATATGAGAGGTCAGAGTGACAAAGTCAACATGGGTCTGATAACAATTCTTTGAGAATCATCAGATTATCAATAATATGGTTGGCTGAATAGTGGGAAGGTGGAAAAGATTGAATCCTGTCTATTAAAGTTTGAAGATTAGCTATTTTAATATAAACTGAGCACTGATTATATATGTGTGTGTGGGAGACGATGATTTGGCAAACTGATGTGCTGGTTTAGCATGAAATACGTATATTGGAGAACATTTATCTTTTTCACATGTGTGTGTGATCATGGGTATTGATTATAAAATGGATAACTGAAGGGAGCTTGAAAGTCTGTATTGAAATTCTCTCTAATTACATCTAAAGTTCAGTATATACATTATATTTGTATTCAAAAATAACATCAAGTGTTTTGTGCTGTTTACTAAATAAGCAGTGTTTTTCAAAGTACACAATAATATAAAACACACATATGTTTGAACAAAAGTCACCGAATAGGTTACACATGTAAGAAAGATATGAATTTAAAAAAAGTCATATATTTTTTGATACTGACATTGATAAGCTTGCATCAACACTTTACTAATGTCTTAGTTGTTTATCCAATTGTGTACCTTTTTTTTTTAAACCTTCTTTATTCCTACCCAATTTAAAATAGCTTGACTTGAAGAGGACTTTCCATCATAAGCAGGGATTATTTTTTACAGTATGCTCTTTTGCTATTGAAAATTTATTTTGAATGCATATTATGTGTATAGGTAAAGCATACGAAATATTTTAATTGATTTAATTTTCACGAATATTCTTGAGGTTTACAAAATCTAAAAAGGAAAGGAAGGAGAAATATTTATGGGAATCCTCATTCTTTATGTCTTTATTGTGAACATTCAGCATATTTATCATTGTTCAATTATAGAATACTGATAAAATCTCTCTTTGTTTTTATGAAATGAAAATTGGAACATAATAGACACAAAGTTTCCAAAATGGATAATTACACATTGCATAAGCTTAAAAAAACTGTATGCTCATCACAAAAAATAATGACATTTAATTTAAAAACATGCATAATAAAATATTATACAGGAGGCCATGAGAATTAAGGGGTAATCATCTAAAAGCAAAAGATTATATTAAAAATTTTAAAATAAAAATCACCCTTCTAATTAAAAATTTAATGGAAGTTTAAATTAAAAAAATGATATCAGCATTGAAAAATAGTAAGATTGAACCGAGCACCAATTAATGAAAGATATAACAATTTCTGTTAACAAATACTGAATTAACATTTACCTCTATCCATTCATTAAATTTAAAAAAAAAAAAACGTTTTTTTTTAAAAAAAACTTATAAACAGTTAAAATCCTAGAAATTAATTGGGTTGAAAAAAAAATGGCACTGTTTGTCCTTTTTAAATAAATATTTAACTTTCTTTTTTTATTTTAAGTTAATGAATAAAATGGGAAGTTTAGTGGGGCAAATATTAACAGTACATTTCATAACTTTTTTTTTTCTTCTTTTTTTTAATATAAAATTAGAACTTTGTGAATCTATAATACAATATTAATACATATGCATTCTGCATTTATATTGTGATTTGGTATTAATTAAACATTATTAACATTACTACGGGAATTTTTCCCATTATTCACTAGTTCAATCTTTATATGATACCTATGAATCCAATCAGACATGATGAATGAGGATTCGCTGCATTACTAAAATGTGAGAATACTGGTGACATATTTATTTATTCTTTCTTTTTATGGATATAAATACGCTCAGTTTAATATATCCAATGCAGCTTCATGCCATTTTTTTTTTTATGTAATGGTCAATCATAATGATGTAAATAAATTATTAATCTTGAGTCACGTAATATCTAAGTAGACTTCTCATAATCAATGACAAGCAAATTGAATTTTAATTGCTTTATTTTGGATTGTCAAATGCAATGTTTCCTTATAATATTTTTTACTTGTAGTGGATTATCATTGTATTGAATGACTTTTTAAAAAAAGAATATTGTTTTTCTGTTTAAGTGCTCAATTGCTGGGATGTTATTTTTAAAACAGGCAAAACTCACTATATATATTGCCACACACAGCAAGCTAGAGAAATCAATTGATGCCAGAAAACTTGTGCATAAAATCCCCATCTAATGCCTACTCATTCAATATCACCAGACTAATTTCTGGCTTATGGCCTTTGTCAGTGAGGAGCCTTGGATCTGAGAGCACTGCATCTAGATCTTAGGATCTAATGCAACCCTCCAGCAACCATCTTTTATCTCCAGTTAACTACAAAACTATGAGTCTTAAATTGAAAACATCTTAATGTTTTCAATCCAAGCCCGCTGTGTGTGGCAATATATGTAGTGAGTTTTGCCTGTTTTAACAACAGTTATCCACAAGCATAAGAGGAGGTGGTCATGTGATGTTATTTTTATTTGGAAATAATGAATTTGTGATCTTATCAAAGAAATCTCTGTAAACATATCTTTAAGAAAGCAAATAATATTGTATCTTTTTAGAGTGCCAATTTCTCCCATGAAAATCATGTTCAAGTCCATTACAATAATTGTAGATCTGTTACCATTCACTTCCTTCATATATCCAATTCAAAGATGTGATTTTTATAACAATTAATTTAAATATCTTCACATCCAACAAGCAGAACACACCAATTGGGTTTTATGATATTGCTATCATATTTTCAAAATATTATGGAACATTCTAAAGTGAAATTTTTAGCAATGTCTTTAAATAGAGATGCACATCTCATTTTCATACAATGAATTTGGAAGAACACATAAATAATTTCATTGAAGTAATTTTTTTAACTTATTGAATGCAGAAACAATAAATTGGTATTTTTGTCACATTTTAAATTCTAGATTTGCTTTTTTTTTAATCTAAGAAATTACCAATATATTAAAATTGCTGATGTTTTTTTTCTTATCACTTGTTGATAAAACTTCTATACAGATTGCATTGAAAACATTCTATAAATTAACAATAATAGCCTACTCATCAACATGCTGTAAATTTATAAGCCCAGAAAATATTCTCTTTTTTTTCTTAATCTGTTCAAGTAAAAAAAACTCATCATCAAATATGTTAATATCTTATTATTTGCTTAACGAAGCTGCCATAAACTATTACAAAGTCTTCTATCACAAAAATGGGAAACAAAATTTGAGCTAATACCCGTTCTTGTTTAAAGATCCATCAAGCTATAAAGAATGGAAGGACTTCATCCAGAAACTTGAATTTTCAGCAAAACTGCTGAATATTTCCAATCTAATAATTATGACCAAATTTTAATGCAAAATGTAAAGATGTTTAAAATATACAGCAACAAACATGGATCAGATGTTATAATAGGCAAAACTCTCTCCATACAGTAGTGCCACTCTAAGCAAGACAGAGTAATCAATGGATGCCAGAAGGCTTGTGCATAAAATCCCTATCTAGTGCTTACTCATCCAATATCCCCAAACTAGTTTCTGGCTTATGGCCTTCGTCAGTGAGGAGACTAGATCTTAGGATCTAATGCAACCCTGCAGCAGCCACCTTTTAACTCTATATAACTACTAAACTATGAGAATAAAATTGAAAACACACAGATATTTTTAATCTAAGCTCAATAGCTCAAATAGTCATATGGGTCTGAACTCAATTCAGCACCCATACATTTTGGTGTCTTTGGCTCTTTTACAACCATAGCCACCACCTTCCTATAGGGCAGGATTGGTATTAAATTTTAAAACATCACATGATCACTATCTTCCATGCTTGCTCATAACTGTTGTTATAATAGGCAAAACTCTCTCCATACAGTAGTGCCACTCTAAGCAAGACAGAGTAATCAATGGATGCCAGAAGGCTTGTGCATAAAATCCCTATCTATTGCTGCCTACTCATCCAATATCCCCAAACTCGTTTCTGGCTTATGGCGTTTGTCAGTGAGGAGCCTTGGATCTTAGAGCACTGCACCCAGATCTTAGGATCTAATGCAACCCTCCAGCAGCCACCTTTTAACTCTATATAACTACTAAACTATGAGAATAAAATTGAAAACCCCTAGATATTTTCAATCTAAGCTCAATAATTCAAATAGTCATATGGGTCTGAACTCAGTTCAGCACCCATACATTTTGGTGTCTTTGGCTCTTTTACAACCATAGGCACTATCTTATAAGGCAGGACTGGTGTTAAACCTTAAAACATCATATGATCACTATTTTCCATGCTTGCTCATAACTGTTGTTATAATAGGCAAAAAGTCTCTCCATACAGTAGTAGGCACTAGATAGGGATTTTATGCACAAGTTTTCTGGCATCCATTGATTACTCTGTCTTACTTAGAGTGGCACTACTGTATGGAGAGAGTTTTGCCTATTATAACAACAGTTATGAGCAAGCATGGAAGATAGTGCTCATATGATGTTTTAAGGTTTAATAGATCAGATGTAATGTAGAAATAATCATTTCAAGCTTAAAAGTTGTCCTATTTGGAGAATAATAGGGATCGATGACAGTGTTCAAATGAAGATTTGAATCCTGATAAATGTTTGAACATTGTTTAGTTATAGGATTTAATTCCAGCTGTTTATAACTATTTGTTTAATTTTACATATTGTTTATTTATTTCAGTATTATATTTATACATATTAAATTGAAAAAAATGATAGAAGAATAGAAAGAAAAAAAACCCATTTTAAACAATATGAAATGGGCAACCTAAATGTTTTTTGATGCCATAAGGTAACAAGTCTTTCTTTATGGTTTTTTAAAATTTATTTAAAAACTTATACAATTTGAAAATAACAAAATATGAAGTTTTATGTGATATTTTTTTTTTATATATTAAAAAAATAAAAGAATGAAGTCAAATCTATTTGTTTTTGAATAAATAAAAAATTAGAAAAATGTAATGTTTTTAAAAAATAAAACAACAGAGTTATATTTATTTGTTTAAATAATAAAAAAATGAAAATCAGCCTGGTAACGTTTATCTATTTGTTTTTGACTAGCAACAACGCCTTTGAGCGGGTTGGATTAACATAAGTGTGAGGAGGTTTTTTTTTATGGAATAAGGAATTAGTTCAATAAATTATGTTTGACTAAAATTGGCTTCATGATCTACTAAAAGATTTTAGTTAGAAAAATATTAACCATAATTGAAATGTCTTCCATATGAAAGACTCTTCTTAAAAAGTGACTAATTGGGATGTGCTGTTTTTGTTTGTTGATGTTAAAAGAACTTTCTCATTGTTGGATTTTTGTATATTGTGTTTATATGTGATGCAGGATGGTGAAATCTCCTTGAAAATAGTTTTGCAAGTGAATAATGGTGACATGATATTAAATTTTGTTTATTGAACTTTTATTCTTGTTCAGTATTTATGAGATTATATCATTATCTTTGAACATTTTTTCTAGTCTTTAAATTACATATATATATATATTATCAAGCCCACAAGTAAATCACAGTTTATAAATATGTAAGACTGATAATATAAGCTTATTCACATACTAACATTTTTGTTTTTTGTTATTCTGTGACTAAAATTATGTATATTTTATGTATATGTCTATTCAAGATGATAATCTATTATTATTTGTGTGTTCCATGTTTATTGTTTGGTTGATGAAAAAAAAAATTATTATAAATTAAACAAATTTTTAAATATATTTTTAGTCACCTTTAGATAGAATAATTTATTTCCATAATATTGTTATTATTATTTTTTAAAGATATAAATCTTTATGCCCCTCTACTTGGCCTAAATACAAAGGACCAGTTAAACAAGGAGTAGCAGTCTTAGTTGATTATCTTAAATATCCCAAAGATGCTTTTAAAATGGGCAGGTAACTATATTTTCACTTTTCTATGTGTGTGTGTGTATATATATGTATGCATATATATATAATATCCAGATAATATATCATTTATATATATAGCCTGTAAAAATCTTCATTTTAATATATGTATGAGTAAAAATATTATATAATGAGCATGCCAATAGCTCTTAACAAGCTTTTCATAATATCTCTATCTTCAGACCGGTTTCTAACTCTGGCTTTCATCAGTGAGGCACTAGGATATTCAAGCATTAAATTTAAAATACCAGATCAAGCCCAGCATTTTATCTAATGGTTAACTATTAAGTAGAAAATCTGAAATTTTCAGTCATCCATATTGGCACACTCATTATATATCATTTGTAATACAAGCTTATTAAATTAAGTCATGTGATAGATGACTTGATTTCTTTGTAATGAGTAAAAATAATATTAACAATCTTTACATAGCTTATTTAAGATTAAAGGCTCTCCATCATTTCTTTGCAGAAAAATATTGAAGGAGAAGCTATTACCAGAATACTTGAATGCTGAGTTAATAGTTTACAATCTTTCTTCTATGGTTTAATGTATTTACTGATTAATGATTGGATGATTTATATATATCAGATATGGGATAGCTGCTTGAAAATAAAATTAAGCAAGCTTGAAATCTGAAAAATATTCAAACTTCTTCTGGTCTAGATTTGAATCCTAGATTGTGCCCATGACAAGTGAATGGCCTGATGACTTCACTAAAATTCCAGTTAAAAATTTTATTGCAATTAAATTTTTGTGTGTCTTAAAAAATGGAGTAATTTTAAGTTTTTTTTTCCTGTTTATTCTATAGTGTGAAAATTAAAATTATTGTTGACCCAGTAAATTCATATAAAAGTTTTTTGATAATTTAATAGATGAAAAGATGCATAAAAAGTTAGTTTCAAAACTACTCATTTTTATAGTTTATATTAAATTAGCTTTGTATCTGTGAATACATTTTTTAGCACAGAATTAGGATCATACATTGGGAAATAAAAGAATCTGATTTCAGTGTTTATTAAGCATATAAAACATAAAAAAGTATATATATTACAGCTATAACTTTAAGACTATGTGCCTGAAAAACCGACACAAGATTTATTTAAAAGACATTTGCAGAGGGCCCTACTGTCATTTTTTCAGACGCATAGTCATAAGGTTATAACCTTAATATATATTACTTTACGTAATGAGTATGTGCTTTACAAATTTAATTATTATAAAAAGGTATAGTGAAATAGAAATAAAATTTTTTAATTGTTAATGTGATTTTTGATATTATGCTAATTTAAGAATATTTCTGATTTTATGATATTCATATCTGAAAATGTGATTTTTTTTAAAGGTGTAAAAACAAAGCAAATCATTTTATTTGCATTTTTTTGTTACAATGTGATTGAAAGAGGAAAAGAAAGACCTATCAAATACATCTTATATTTGACTGTTTTGTATTTTCCCCTAACTCACTCAACTCAAGAATATATTAGATTTTATAAATGTAATTAAGATTCATAGATTGTAATGACAGTTTTGAACTTGGCTTAATATTTAAAAAGTGGTGTTTTTAAATTTTTTTTATATTTCATTAATTTAGAATCAGGGTTTTATTTATTTGCTTATTTTATTATCAAATATGAAATAACAGTAATAAAATCAGGTAAATCTTAAAATAAAGATCAAGAACTCTATGGTAACAAGTGCAGAGTTCATGATATGCTTTATTGAGTAAAAATCTTTTTGCGTTGTTTAAACATGAATAATTATATAAAAGATGAAAAGTAGTTTTATCACATATTGTGAATAATTACATTTAAATTTGATGTTTAGAAAAATTTTAATATAGTAGCTTAAATATATTTTACATAAACTGAAGAGATATTGTAACATCAGCATATTTACTTGGGTCCATGTTGTACATTGTTGATAAAGCAATTAGTAATATGTAATGAGTGGAATTTTTTTTTTTTTTTGTGAAGTGCAGTTAATAAGATATTTCCTTGGATTATAATCTTCAATTGATAAAAGAGTTTTTACACCGTTTATTATCTTGATAGTATTAACAAATAAAACTGTTTATAAGATCAAATCTATCAATTTTGGGGAATAGATTTAGGTAGCATTTATTGAGAGCAGTTTTATTGACTTGCTATAATAATTTGATTTAAAATCATTGATTCATTTATAATTCATGTTCATAGGCCAAAGTAATGTACTTTAATAAATCTGCTTTCTCCAGGTTTGTTTATTTTTTTGGAGGAAATTTATCATTGGTAATATGGTTTAGGTTTTATTAATCTTCAGTTTGAATCCATTTAATGGATAGAAAAATTCTAATGGTAAGCTGATTTCTTATCATGTTGTGCAACTGTTGATATTATCATTTAGAATTAATAAAATAGTGATGTAATCTTTGGAGGAGTTGACAGATTTTGATTTATAATTTTCCTTATCATCTATATATTATATATGTAGACACAGCTATGTAATAAGTCTGTATTTCAGTTATTATATTGTAGAGATGTCTGCTCATCCTTGCATATGTATTAAATGGATTATGTCCTGTACATGGGGGTTCAGATTCACTTTAGGTCAACATGAGTGTGACAAGAATCTCGGCCTCAGGGTGGCCTTCGAGCATTCCATTATCAGATTTTCAATTGGATGGACGGTTGAAGAGTTGGAGTGTGGAGTAGATTGAAGCCTGTCCATTAAAGTATGAGGTTTGGCTATCTTAATATATATTTGAGCACTTATAGTATATATATGTGTGGGAGATGATAATCTGGACCAACTGATGATTGCTGGTTTAGCATGAAATACATATATTGGTGATTATTTATCTTTTCAGCATATATGTGCTTGAGTGTATCAGTGTTATTAGATAGGATGGAGAGTGGTGGGTCGTTTGAAAGTCTGTGCTCATATACCCTATATATCATTTATATATAAAAGAATAGAAATTAACAAGAAGCAGTTATTTTAAGAGAAATCTATGCATGTAGCAAGAAGAGATGATTGAGATATACTATGATGTCTTAGTTGTTTTTTTACTTAGTTATTTCAAGTCGAGTAGAAAATGTTCTGACTGCAATTCTTTGAAAATTAGAATTAGATAAGCCCAAATCAACAAATCAAAAGCCATTCTTATCCAATTATAGAACTCAGTAGTCCATCAAGCTGACACATTTAGCAAATAGATGTGATCCTGCAATAAATCATGTAATTAGTAGAGCTTTGATGCATGTTTAATCTGTGATAATTTATTATAAGAGCTAATGAATTTTAAGAAGATAAAGGCAAAGAAAATATTTTCAACTATTATTGCTTTTAGTTTTTCAGTAATTGCTGAATTTTTTTTTTGTAAAAAAAATATAATTGTTTATAAAATTGATGTCAACCAACTATTCTGAAACATTTGATTAAAATATTTTAAAAATATGACACAATTAAATGTCCTAGAAGTATCTAATTTCAGTAATATTTGATTGATTGTGCTAAATGTTTATTTAAGTTGATATTTGCATATACATCTTGTATAATGTTACTGATGAATTCGTACCATGAGATTTCTGTGACACAGCTATTTTTGTGGGATCCGTTGCTACATACTTAATTACTATTTGATTGTAAATGAGTACAGTATTTGCATGAATGTTAAAGTAAATCTTATTAGTTATATCGTAGAAAGTACTTTGTGTATGGTAATTAATAAGAAGCTAATTTGGACTTCTATTTTAAGATTTAGTTGATTTGAGTTTGTCATATTTTACCTTTATTGATTGTTTTTCTAAAGTCAATTATAAATAATAAATTAATTAATGGGATTCTTCATATTTGGACCTATTTATTTTATATTTCAATAAAATATAAAGATGGATTTCTGCAAAATAAGAAATAATAAACTGGAAAAAAGAATACAAGAGTTTACATAAAATATCTGGCTTATATATATATTTTCACTTTATCACAATTTGTTCTTAGAATAAAAATGAAAAACATAGCCCCACATGATCAAGAAATTGTCCAGCATGAAGGATAGATAAAATGATGAATCAGAAAGTATTCCATCACTTCAGTAGAATTGAAGAATTTAAGTAAATAAAGTTATTAGTGAATCTATCTCACGATTGGAATTTCTATAGATTGTTTTATGAAATTTTATACTAATTAAACTATTAAAAAAAAAAAAATCCTTAAGCAAAATACTAAATAACTTCAGCAGAACTAAACCTTTTTTTCAATTCTGTGTTATAGTATAGATTCAGGGAAAAAGTAATAAAAGTTTACTTGCTTTATAAAATCCTAATGCCTTGTGAAAATAATGAAAAACCAAAACTGCTGCTTCCAAAAAGAACTATACATAAATATAAGTTTCCAAAAAAACTTTTATTAATTATTTCAAATTTAAATTTAAAAGCAGTGAATATACAAGTATATTATCTTATTAATTTATTTTTAAAGATTCAGAATATTTATAAAATGATTTTGACAATAGAGTAATATCAAATCACACACACACTCACACAAAAATAATAAAGAAAATATTAGCAATATACTATTATTAATCAGATTCAAGTAAAGTCTATAGATATATAAATAACTTAGAAAATTAGAAAAATTATACGAAAGAAGTAGTTATTGAAGGTTTAAAATATTTTATTTGAGCTAGGATCAATTCTAAAGGGTGATTTTTTTTTTTAAAAAAAGAATATAATGGCAATTTTTTAGAAGTATTGCAATTTTTATTGAAATATAATCTCTTCTTAATTAAATATCTTGAATCATATGGAAATAAAAGCCGTGGTGCAATATCATTTATATTCAGCAAAATACAATTTAATACCATTTAACATCAAAAAGTGAGTATTATTTGATAATTGTGGATTTGTCTTCAGATATGTACTGTGATCTTGTAAAACAGAAAATTGATGAGTAAGTTCTTTTAAAGGATCCCTCATAATTATTATAACTAGGGTTCTAATACAGACATTTTATATTTACTTTCAAATGACAGTTCTTTTCACTCTTAAAGTTATATAGTACAAGTTTGAAGAATCAATGGGCACCGGATAGTATAATACTATAATGTTGTTGTTGATATTAATTTTACTTTCATAGTTTTCTGAAAATTAATGAAAAATAATAATTAAAAATATCTCAATTAAATCTTTCTCATTTATTTAGGAGTAAACTTTTCATTCGGCTCCCCAGAACATTATTTGAAACAGAAGATGCATTTCAACATAGAAAACATGAACTTGGTAATGAAAATGATACTACCATTTCTTCCGCCTTTTATTTTTTTTTTAAAAAAGTAACATTATTCTTTAATTGTATTACTTTTTTTTTTTTTTAGTGACAGTGATTAAAGCACACTACAAGGGCTATAGACAAAGAACATTGTATCAGCAAATGCAAAAATCAGGTAATTTGAATTTAAAGTTTATATGTCTAACAGTATAGTTAGATTATTTTTTACTTTTAAGTTTTCATATTAGAATAAAATAATATTTTAAACATTACTGCTGAGAATGTATTTTGTTTAAAAATAATATATATATATATATTAATAATTAAATTTTATTTTATCATTTTTTTGTCTACATATTTGTTGAAGAAAAACAATTTCAAATGGTATGAAATGATGACTTTGAAATCAGTCTTACTTGCAATTCTTATTACAGAGACATGGATTTTGAGAAACAAACAAATTATCAACATTTAAGATATCAAATAAAATTAATAAAAAAATAAAATCTTTAGAAATTTTAAGTATTCCAAAAATGCAATCTATATGTAACTCCTTAATATATATATTTAAAGCTTAAAAGAAAAAATAGAAATGAATACAGACAAAATTTACATGTATTTATTTAAAAATATAGTCTGGAATAACTGAAGTATTGATTAAATAATAATTTCAATATTTTTAAAGTACTGAAAATGAGATAAAATCATATTTAAAAAGGAATAGTTTATTTAATGCAAGTTTTCTTATTGAATTTATTTCTCATGTAGGAAAAAAAAAAATGTAAATATTTTACTGTAGCAAAGAAAGAGAAATATTTCTGTCTAAAATTAAGAATTTTTTTTTATAATACACAATATTTATAGTTAATTTTATAATCTGTTTTTACTTAAAGAATTAATAATATAGAGAGCATACCAATAGCTCAAACAAGCTCTTAATTCATAAGTGCGGTAAGAGAAAATATTTAAATTCTCTGTTCGGGACGTTCCTATTCCCAGACCAATTGGTTTCGAGCTTATGGCTTATCTCAGTGAGAAGCTAGAACATCCAGACACTAGATCTAAAACATCAACTCAAAAACAGCACTTATTTAATATGTAATATTTAAGTAGAAACTCTGAAATTTTTGGCCATGACAATGTCTTTAACTCCAGCTATCTAACCCAAATAGCTATATGGGACTGAACTAAATTCAGATCTACCATATATTAATAGCCTTATCATTTCCAAGGCATTAAAGGTAAAATTATAGTAATCAATAAGGCAAGTCATATATAGCGTGACATTGCTTTTATAAGCTTGTATTTACAAATATTTAATATAGAGAGTGTATCAATAGCACTTATGAATTAAGAGCTTGTTTTAGCTATTGGTAAACATATTTGTAAATACAAGCTTATAAGAGCACTGTCATGCTATATAAGACTTGCTTTATTGATTACTTAAAGAATTAGTGTAAATTAAAATAAAAAACAGACAATAGTATTAAATTATCTTGCTTTTATTAATCAAGATAAAATAACTTAATACAATTGTCTTTTTAAATTCTATAGTCTATTCTAAATATGGATTCAGATTAACGGATATTTAGAGAGAATGTAGAGAGAGACCAAACCAGCTTTAAAAAAAAATCAATTTCTGCTAATTTCTACATTAGTTGAGTTTGAATTCCTAAAGAAATATGAAGCACTTCTGTGATATGTTATGTCCCATATTTGTGTATGACTACCATTGGTGAAGTGTGTAAGTTATCAAGCTGAACTAAATTAAGGATTTCCAAAGAAGCCATTCCTACTAGTCTTGAGGCTCCAGTGCTATATTATATATTGTAACCATATGTTTTGGCTCAAAGATAGTAGGTTTCATCCAGTGGATAAATGTGTAAAATTTTAATTGGTAATAATTTGTTAAGATATTGAACATCAATGTGTAGAGACTAGTTATAGAGTGAAATGCTTGTAGATTATAATTTTTCCACTAAGCAAAAGCTCACTAAGAAATATCTTAAGAAGTGATGATGATCTTGACTGTTTGTGAGACACTGGAAAGTCTGATGGAGTGGATAAAAATCCCACAAACATTTTATCATATTTTTCCAGTAGCAGCTATTTCAAATGTTGTTTTAATAGTATTAAAATATTGGAAAGCATAAAAATATTTAACACTTTATTTTATTGGTATTGTTAAACAATAATTAAAAATAAACAGCAAAATCAATTTATAAGTCTTCTAAATTTTTTTATAAACAATCTTTAAATATATACTATATTTTAATGTAAATTGAAATACATCAGTTTAGATGATTCTCACTAGAGGGATCAAACTTAATTTATTCACATTTTACAGTGATTGGCTCATTCAGAACCAATCCTGCCATGTAATATAAAGTATATAATATAAAAGTTTGTAGGGGGAGAGGGACTACTCTAAGAAATGTAAATGGAACAAGACTACAACTCCACTTCTGAAGTGAAATAGAAGAAATAAGCTAGAAAATAATAATTTTTTTAAAATTAATTGGGACAAAATTTCATAGATATATGGATTTGAATACTATGGAGTAAACTTAATAACCCTGTGAAATCTCTACACTACTTTTCATCGATCTTAGATTTTTAACTTTGCCTACTGAAGGAAAAACTGGAGTGACCACTATTTGGATAAGTGTTTGCCAAAACATGTACTATTTGGAACGAAAAATAATACCAGAAAATGTAAGCACTTATTTTTGTTTTCTTTATTTTAATCAATTATCAGAACTAATCATAACACAAAAGTTATTTAGACTGAAGAGAAAAAAAAATTGAAGTATTTTAATTTTCGTGCTGCCATTAATTCAGCATTAAGCAGAAAAATCCGTTTGTGTATAAATTAATATTTCAAGAAAATATTCTAAATCATTTGAAGAAAAGTTTCAAGAAATAATGAAGAAATTAAAATTTCACTTTAAATCATATAAAATAATTAGTTTGAAAAGAAAAGTGCATAAAATATTTCTTATTTCATTGGGAAGAGAAATCGTCTGCTCTGATATTCCCCGGAAAGCAGTCACGTATATATATTATTAATAATTGCTTACTATTAAATCAATTCTGCTTAACATTCTTAAATATGAAATAAATTGCCAATAATAGTGAATAAAGAAATATTGATTTTTTTTTCTTGATTATACGACATATAAAGTAATAATATTTTAAGTGTTTAAAATTACCCAGATTATTTAAGATTGTAACAATTACTGTGGACGGGAAAAACAAAGTAAACAAAATTCATAAATGATTTAAAAGTTTATTTTTAAAGATCGTAATAAACTGATTATAATTGTGCTACATTTGGAAAAATATATGTTACATATTAATTAAAATCGCCTAGAAGATCGTATTTATAATTAAATATTCTTTTCAGTATAACTTAAAACATCCTAATTTGCTGATAAAAGGGAAGTGAAAAAAAAAAAAATTTATTTTATCGTTAGTGAATAACTTGCAATGTGATAATATTTTTAAACGGTTTTAAAACCACCCAGATTATTTAAGAGTATAAAAGATCTTCGTGCAGATGAAAAAAAAGGAAGAAAAACAAAAATAGACAAATCAATAGATATTAATTAAACCTATTTAAGTGACTTATTCTCAAAAATGTTTTAATATTGCTTCAGTATGCTTACATTAGTACACAAACCGATAAAGGATTTCTATTACCATTGGAGAAATATTTGAATTTTGTCTGAAGATGTTAATATTGAACCGGATAACCAAAATATATATATTACTCAGGAATGTTTGCTTATCATATCCGTTTCATATTGTTTTACTTATAAGAACGAATCAAACTTCGGTAAAGTCCAATGGTAGAAAATGTAATGTTTGTTTAGTTTGTTAATTGCTATATATAATATTGTAATGCGTTTTTTTTTTTTTTCATGTGGTATTCAGGTATTGGGTTTTTTATATATATATATCAGGGTATAGAATATAACTAAGTAATGATGTAGCTGTGTATAAAGTTATATACATTTATTATCCATATTTATATTATTTTCCCAATGAAGGGAAAGCATAATGTTAAATATTATTTATCTGTCAAGAAAGAGAAATGTTTATTTCTTTCACTGCTAAAACAGATGTTAATATTATATTGAGTAGGGGAACAAATAGACCCAAACTGGTCAAAAATATACACATAATGATACCATTGTTCTATTATATAAAATAATTTAATAAGTATTTTTTTTTATTATTGCTTAATTTGGCTTATGAACGAAAATGTCCACTTTAAATATAAAATGTAGTTTAATTCTCCTTGTTTACGTGTACATGGCTTGCTATAACAAAAGGTATAATTATTATTTTGAAATAATTAATGGTTATTTTACTGATATTGGTGGTCTTTTTATAAAATATTAACAGTTTCTGCAATGTGCAATGGAATATTTATGTTTTCATTTAGATTATTAGTGTTGTTTTACCTTGCTATTGTATTGATCAGAATTTGTGATAGATTTTAGGATGAGTTTGGGCTACATATAAGAGCCTTAGATATAATAATAATTAATATTGTACATGGGATGATGGAGAATTCTCCATTGTTGGTTAATATGAGAGGATGATATTGTTGGGGTTGATTAAGAGTTAGTACTTAGAGCATAGTTAAGCCTAAAAAAAATAGGATGATCCTGTGGTCTGAATCTGTTTTCCAGTGAAGAGGCACTGCCCACACTTTTATACCTATGAAAAGGTATCAGAATTGGCCGTATTCTTATACAACTATCATGTTGTTTTTTGATATACAACTATCATGTTGTTTTGTAGAGCCTCCTTTATTTAGATCCCTCAAGAAGTTATATAGTTAATATTCCACCGTGTATGATAAAGTGTAGTGTTTTTTTTAATCGAATAGCAACGATTATTGAAATAGTGTCTTCTGATGTCGTGTAATCTTCATCAGTTTATAAACAGACCAACCAAAACTTACTAGTGTTGTAGAACTTCTACATAAAAGAGCAAGGTATGTACATGGACAATGTGGTTTGGTTTTCAACAAGTAGGTATTTACTGATGAATAGTAAGATCAGTTAATTAATAAATGGTTAAGCTGTGGACATAGTGAATGTTTTTGGTGTCATGGGTGCATTTAACTGATGATTTTTTTTATATAATAAATTATTACTTGTATTGGAATGTGATAATTGCCCTTATCATATTCTAATAACTCAAACAGCTACAGTTTGATATAATGAATTGTAATTTAGAGGGTTTTTTTTTTTTTTTACATTTAAAAGTTGCGTATATCCAAAGGATATTAATACATTTTGTTTGCAATTTCAATGCTAAGATAGCTCAAATAAGTTTAACTATCTTAGTCTACCTGATAGAATAATAAAGAAACATATCCAAAATGTTTGTCGTAGTAGTTGGTCATTACTTACCACATCAGTAATTTCCATCCCTAATTTTGGAATGGATTGACCTTGTTTCATGTAAATTGGACTAGTTAGATTAGCGGGAAGGCTACAGGGAAGATTATAGTGCCTAAAATGTGTGGTATGATTCAGTTACGATTACAGCAATCTAGGAGATGGTTACAATTGGGATTATGTCACGCAACGTGGTGGCTCGATTGATTGATTAAGGATGATGTAGGTTATATGGGATTATGGCACCCAGAAATGTGTAGGACTGATTGTCCAATGATCAGAGGAGAAGGTTACAATATATATATGCTATTTTTATATATAAATGAAATACAACAAAATTGCTCTCATGCACATGTATACTGTCATGCATGGAATCTAATTTTCCAACACATGAAGTACAAATAAGAAATTGGCTAGTAAGTAAAAATATATTGATAAATTACTTCAAACTTTAACTATATATTAATAAAGATTTATTTCTGTTTACTGTCCAAGAGAAAAAAACAATCTCTACTAAAATATTTTCTATTATCTGATACATTTCAAAATAATTGTTGAATCAGTTATTCAACTAGAAGAGAAAAAAATATAAAAAAAAAGTGATTAAGTTTTCAGATATATTAATCTTTAACTGAGGTTTAAAAGTTTATATCTGTGCTAGAGGATAATCTCAAGTTTCGATAATGATTAATAATGGCCATTATTGTATTTATCTGAAATTGATGGCATTGGAGTTGTCAGTGGAGGGAGTTTGACAATGGTAAATGAAAATATAACAATTTTTAGAGGATACAAACCCTAGATATACTTAGAAATTTATTAGGTTATTCATACCTCAAAGCTAATTTTTTTTTTTGCATTATGGTAATCTTACATAAATGTTGCGTACACTTAGCAGAAAAGATAGACTTTAATATATCGTATACTTTATACACGCTAAGCATGCTTTCATATAGATATGTCATATTTATAGCAATCTAAGTATATTTAATGTTCATAGTGTGACTAAAGTATATGGTATATAAAAGTCTACCTTTTCTGCTAAATATACACAATATGTTATTCATAAAAAAACTATTCTAGAGTTAGATAATATAATTAAATTACCAAGTATGGTTTTTTTAATCTCAGGTGAAAATCCAGATTTTTTTGATTCAATTAATGCATTTGTGTTAGTAATGTTAATGAATAATTCAAATGTATTTGTGTGTTCTCATATTATATATGCATTTAATGTATAATTATTTATATCTTGTTAAAATAGAATAATGTTAGCCTATAGATTGAATTTATTATTTAAAAAATGAACGAATATTTTTACATTATAAAACCCATGATGTGTGTGTGTGCATAGCTATACATATTAAGGTATATCTAAATCATTCATTATATATTAAGAGTGATTTTTCTTGGCTTATTAATGATTGGAATATTTTATTTTATTAAACATGTATATCAGTGTGCTTATGGTTACATCTGTAAAAAAAATTTTGTTTGAAGAATCAGTTATTTATACTGTATATCAAAATCAGAATATGTAAGTATTTATGAAAACTTTAATTAATTATTATATGTATTTTCTATTGCTTACTGTTATCAGGGTCATTGCAATCTCAAAGCTAGTTCAAACATAATGGTATGCATGTATCCATTGTGACATCTATATGGTTCTCATTAGAATTATTTGGATGGTGCTAAAGTCATAAAAATCATCTTTAAATTCCATTCATTTTACGTTATAGGTTTTATGATAAATTTATTGATGGCCAGTACATTCAAAGTATCAGGGGGCCAGTAGCATTGACGATGATCATTACTGATATAATGATCCCTGCATTTTTTATATATATTTAATTTTTAGCTATTTTAGGACTTAAGTATGTACATGCACATGAAATAATGATTGCTTTTATAATATTATGGTCTAAGTTTGGCATTGACTAGATGAAGATTAGCCTAAGATTTTATATTGTATATCCAATCCAGTCAATAAGATCACTTTTGACAATTATTGCTGCTAATGCTATGTTTATTACTTATTTCATTTATTCGATTCTGACGGTGATTCTGTGCTCGTTTACTACACTTAATATAAACAGTGATGTTTATTGATGATGTTGATTTGCATCACCGTTGTTTTCTTCTTGTTCCTTACTGTTACAATATGCAAATATCAAAATATCTCTATCTTCCTTAACCAAACTTGTCAAACTAAATATTGCCTTTTAGTAACTATAATCTGAAAATTATTAATTATATTTCTTGTCACTTTTAAATGATTTATATTGTTCTCATATGTATGTACAATGAAATATATATATATATATGCATGTTCATGATTAATTGAAACATTCAAGCAATTATTTCACTAATTGTCTGGAGTATTCAATATTAATAGGTGTAATTTGATTTATTATAATTTCTAGCTTTATGTACTTAATTTATGTATTATATCGGTTCAGACATCTTTAGAAATAAAGTGGTCTGATCTTACAAGTTTTTTTTTTTTAATAACAATACGCTAAATAATCATTTTATTTTTTTAAGAAGAAAGAAAAGAATGTAATTGTTTTTAATTTTTTATTTGTTTAAATTAATGTAATAATAAATGTTTCCGGATTTATAGAAAATAGTTCCCTGGGAGACGCTACTATTGGGGGGGAGGGAGGGGTGCTTAGAAATAAAGCTTTGGGAGAAAGCTTTCTTGTTTTAAGAAAATTTTAATATTCTGATTGTGAAGGACCTTTGGATTATCTCAACCAGCAAATAATTCTGTGTAACAACATTATAAAATTAAGCTGATTAAAATGATAAGGATAATTTATGAATTTTATCAGTACAGCTAAGATGGAAAACTATACAATAGCTGAAAGTCTCATTACATTACAGTAAAATCTAATTAGTGCACTAGTCAAACCTAAAATTATATAGCCTTTTACAGTAGCTAATTTTAAAAGTGCCTCATTTCTACCTGAATTAACCATTGAGGATATAAAATTAACATTATTATCTTTCATATTGTTTTATCTTTCTATTCATAAATGCATAACTCTGTCATACTATTATTGTATCTGGAGAATAATTCAAGAAAATACATCCAATAAAGTCTTTAAAATTAAACTGTCTTATGGATCAATTTTTGAAAAAGGTTTAAACCTACATTTTATTGAGTTATAAAATTATGCCTTGGTAAGAGAAATTTGTATTTAAATTAAAAAGGCCTCCATAAAAGAAAGAATAATAATAATAATAATATTTATAACAAATATTAAAGTCAATAATAATATGCTGTGAATAATTTTTAGTATTTTCTTTTCTTGCAAATATGTATTAAATTTTTTTTTAATCCTTTCTTAAAATATTTTTTTTTCTTTATGAATGGTAAAACAATTATAATTTATTGATTTCTTGTTCAATTAATATTTTATACTATTTTTTTTATAAGATTAATATATTTTTATTTATTTATTAATGTATATTTTTCCAGTCTTTTATATTAATATAATTAAATAATAATAATTATGTAATTGTTGAAATTGGATGTAAGCATATTGAAGCTCATAAATTAAATACAATGTAATCAAATGAATTTTTTCTGATATAGATACATACTTTCTTAAATATATATGTATATTTTATTATTTTTATTATGCATGTTATATAAGGTGTGTATATATTGTAAATAAATTCATTTTTATTATATTTATATTGTCAATTTTTCTCTCTCATTCCAAACTTCAGTAAACAAAACTATCACACATACTCTGTGACACATTACCATGTTTTCTTTTGAGATAGCAGTAGGTAAATGGAGGGACAACATCTAAGAAGTTAGAGAAATGTTTCTCATTTTAGAAATGGCACCCTAATTTGTAGTATGGCAGATATTTTTTTAAATAATAAATATCATCTATAGTGACAAGAGATAGATCCTCTCTGTACTTAATCATGTTTGAAAATGATGGCAGGAAATATGGCTGGATATTTAATCTGATATTATTAGTTAGGATATTAAGTTTTTAAAAAATAATCTCATTTACTTCAGGGTTTAACTTGTCTTACATTCTAATAAAGAATTGTATGTTTGAAAAGAGGAACAAAACTATAGGCCCAATCTTGCAAAATATATATTTGAAAATAACATGAAATATTGAAAGGATTGTCAACTAGGTATTTAATTTTTGGGTTGTGTAAGTCAATTATTTGAGTAAAGTATTTAAGTGTCCTTTAATATATATATATATCCCTGCACTTAAATTAAAAAATGGCATTTATATATATATATATATATGTATGAGCAATTATTATTAAATTGTAATGATTGAATGTTTAAGTTCTGTGACAATTAAAGGGAACTCTAGACTTTTGAAACCTTGGTCCTGTTAAGGACATTTTATTTTTGAGTAACTAACAGTAATAATAACTTAATTATCTTAGGAAGAAAAAAAAAAGGGGGGGGGGATTCAAATATTGATAAGTTAGTAGTATATTTAAAAAATCTGTCATATATATACCCCCCCCCCCCCCCCCCCCCCCCCCCCCCCCCCCCCCTGGCCACCATGTCCTGTCCGCCCAGGGCTATACATTATATGATAAAATTATTTTTACATATTTAATAAACAAATTAAAATAATAAAAATGAATTATTTGCACTTAAAATGGCTTTGATTAATTTAGCTTGGGAACAAATCCATAATTGCATGTAGGTGTTTTCTATATTTATTAAAGCATTTTTATAATATTAAGATCTCAAGATTGGGCAAATTGTAAAACCTCATTGAATCAATATGTATTTTTTTTTATTTATATGCAGAAGTAAAGTTGGCCAGGTATGGCTTTAGCATTGTATAGTGGCTTTTCAGTTTTAAGTGGATGCACAAAATTCCTAAATACTCTTTTCTTTTAAATTAAGAGTGATGATGTTCACCCATCAGACAATGATTTTTATGAAAATGAATCATGATCTTCTAATGATTGCATGATGCTTTTGGCTAATCAATATTTTCAGATGTTAGAAACATATTTCTCCAAACAGGGGAAATGGGTAATTTTTCATTATTGCTTTAATTTTATATAATAACCCATTTTATTTGAAATATTGACATTCTTAACTTTCAAAATTTTTTTTATTTACAGAAATGCATTTTTCATAAAATTGCAATGAATTTTTAATTTGATTTTTTTTTTAAAAGTGTATATTTTTCAGAGACTTCATATAGCATCTTCATTTTACATTATCTAAAGAGTAATTTAATGCAGCTGGTATTTATATATTTTCATTTGTTCCAGAATGCTTATTATAAAAACAGAAACACTCAGATTCTCTGTAATTGCTACTTATATTTCACTTCTTATTTGATTCATTGTTCTTCAATATTTTTATTGAATTCATTGAACATGTTTTATTAAATAATAATTTCTGTGAATATTGATGAAGAGTCACTTGAGATTTTCATCTTACTAGACTATTTATTACAATGATAAACTGGTGAAAATGAGTTCATTTTCAAAAATGTTGAGTTGTAGTTTGTTACCATTATTTCTTCAAGTGGTTATGAATTATACTTCTCTCTTTTCCTATTTTTGTTTCCAAATCGAAAATAAATATGTATACCTTATAACTAATTGAAAACAAAAATGTTTAATAGTTCTAGAAACTGCATAATTTATCATATAATTTTTTTCTTATCTGTGCATTTGGTTTCTATAATAACTTGTTAACTTTTTTTACTAATAGTAATATACTACAACATTCCTGATTTATTGCTAATTCATTAAATTCAATAATTTCTGTTGATTTTATCTAGATATTTGGATCAGTTTTTTTTAGATAATCTATTGCAGATTTTTGTCAATTTAGTAATTTCATTTATTTTTTCGTAATAAGACATTTTTACACAGATTTTGTTGATTACAGTAATGTAATTATCTATGTTGTAAGAAAGACATGTTAGATAGAGTAATTAATATTAGCTGAATGAAAGTTTATAATATTAATACATAGCTGCAAAATAATTACAAAATTATTTGGCTATAATAATTAAATTTAATTGTCTTTATTCAAATATTAGTAAAAAAAGCTTTCCCCCACCCCATGATATTCAGAAGAAGTAGACATAGTTTTGTACAGTGATTTATATTTTTGAATTTATTTATTAATGTTGGGAACTTCACTGCTAGATATTATAATTATGAGAGATGTAACTGATAATTTCAACATTAAAGAACATTGACTTTTTAACTTTGGTAATCTCTGAAAGGATGTTCTTTCCTCCCAGTTTTAAGATTTCGATCTCATTTGGCAAGCATCTTTATAATCTTTTCAGTTGAAGACTGATTATTATTTATTAGCAGAGAATTTCTGGTACAACATTCTGCCAGAAAATTGGTCTTTTTATTGTGTGCTATCTTTGTAGATCTTGCCCTATTGCTTTTCATTTTGTAAAACAATCTAGAAATGGGTTTTCTTATGAAGAAACTTGTTTACCTATTAATTTGTTTCTTTGTAGATGTGATTTTATAAAATGAAAACTGCGTGTTGTGAATTTCAAGATCATTGGCTAATTGTTTTGCCTGTTAGAAATCAGCTAAAAGTTTGTCATATTTCAGCATGTTTATGTGAGAATTGGCTTCCTAAAAGAAAGGACAAATGGAAATTTTTCTTTGTTTTTTAATTTACTTATTGAAATTAGTTACACACTTTAAAGCAAAAAATTCAAATGCTTATTTAAATAAAATTTTATATTATTTCTTTTGTATAGCTCATGATGTAGTCAATAAAATATATCTTATGAATTATAAAAACTAAAGAACTACAACTTAAAATCAATATGGAATAAAAAAGATTTAGTAGTAGCATTTGATATCAGCTTTTTTTGATACAACTGCATCTTCTCTACTGTTTCTTGAGTTTGTTTATTGAAATTAATGAGGTAGCTACTTTCTTTTTGGCTATCCAAGAAATTTATATTTTATATTAATAATTTGAATTAGCTTGATATCTTTTTAACTTATACACAGGACACATTTATTACAAGAACTACTTTTTGGTACAGAAGATTAACTAATCATCAAAAAATTATTATAAAGCAAAATTTATATTTGAAATATTTTTATGTAATTTAATTTCTCCATTAAGACAATATGTTAGTCCTGTAAAATTGTTTTAAAGCTGATTGAATTAATAAATCAAAATTTGAAGATTGAAATTGGATATTTTTTTTGATAAAAACTTGACATTGTAAGAGTTTTATTTGTGTATACATGATAGTGGAAAAAGGTTTTAGGAATAACTAAGTCATTGAGGTTTACAATAAATGAATATTTTCTTCTCTCTAGATTTTAAGAGCTACAGTGAATATGTTTGTTTTATGTTGCTATAAGTAGTATTTTATTTAATATTAATCTCATTTTTTGAATTTAGCCATGACCCCTCACTTTTGAGTACAATGTAAAAAGCAGAAAATATAGTTTTATAAAGGAAAAAAATGAAATAGGTATATTATTTAGCAAAATAAAAAGGAATTAATTTTTCAAATGCAAAATATCAAGATCATCACCATTCTTATGCTTACACAAAATGTTTTTCACAGAGGCAAAACTCTCCACATAGTAGCACCACTCAGTGCAAGCTAGCTTATGTAAGCATAAGACTGGTGATCATGTGATAGTTGATACTTTAATACCAATCCTGCCCAATAGGATTATGATGACTGTGATTATTAACGAACCAAAGACACCAAAAAGTACAAATGCTGAATTGAGTTCAGATCTATACAACTATACAAGCTAATGAGCCTAGTTTGAAAACATTATTGTGCTTTCATTTTTAACTCAAAGTTTTATAGTTAGTTAAAAAAGTAAAAGGTGGCTGCTAGAGGGTTGAATTAGATCCTAAGATCTAGGTGCAGTGCTTTCAGATCCAAGTCTCCTTATTGATGAAAACCACAAGCTAGAAACTAGTTTTGGGATATTGGATGAGTAGGCACTAGGTAGTGATTTTATGCACAAACCTTCCTGCGTCCATTGATTACTCTGGCTTGCACAGAGTGATTCTACTGTATGGAGAGTTTTGCCTCTGTGAAATGCAAAATAATTAAGTTATTTGAAAGTTATTCAAATATTGCAGAAATAAAGTTTTTTTTTATTAAAATTCAATAATACTTTTTTACGTTAAAAAAAGCGAAAATCAGAAGCATTTAAAGTTTTGAGATCTGGTGTTATCACATGTATAACATGATACTCCATTTGGGAGATATATACATGTCTATGCAGGGAATCTTGAAATATCTGATAAATCAATGTATAATTTTAATTTTTAAGAAGTATTAATTTAATATATTTTAGTGACACTGATTGCATGCTACTGGAGGCGTAATTTGGCCAAAAAAAAATTGGAAAAAAGAAAATGGGCTGTGAAAGTTATAAGAAAGTAAGTTTAAGTAATAATTTCTAAGTTGTAGAAATCTTTAGATTAAATAATTTTTTTATTATAAATACTTCATTATTTAACACTATCTTTTGTTCCGAACAAGTATTGATTATAATTCATGAATTGTGTTTTTTTAAAGAATAATAATGTCCATTCTTTAATCAACCTGTTGAAATTTATATAGAAGAAATTAATTTTAGTAATTAGTTGATTTATAGCTACACATGCATGTTCATATTTTTTTTTTACTTCGTGAAAAATAATGCCCTTATATATTTTATGTTATTGAAGCATAATCTTTAATCAAAAAAAAAAAAAAAACAGCATTTTGTAATATTTAAAGAAATAATTCTTTTTAAGATTTTTAAAGTATATTGATTAAATATAGGAAAATAATCAAATTTTATTTTTTTTAATTTGTATTTTTTCATGGATTGCCATTATAATAATATTAAAATAACTATAATAGATATATGTTTATGAAATGAAAATGTAAATATGTATGTGTATATATAGAAAATTACCAAAAGAGTATGTAGATACTTAATAATTATGATAGTTTTTATTATTTACAACTGTTCAGTCAGTCTTTGATGCATCTTTTTTTAAGCTGGCTGGCTAAAAAGAGTTAAATGTTAAAAACTATAATAATTGTTAGTTGATTATTCTTGTGGAATATAATTTTACATTTTACTATGATTTAAGTATATGTTTCTCTGTATTTACATTAATCTTCCAATAATGCTATGATAGCTTTAAAAATCCATTTTTTTAAATATTTATTTAGTAAAATGATGCTTGAAATACAAAAACAGTAAAATGATTCTGGTTTTATTTTTTGCAGAAGTTTAAACTTGTGCATTTTTTTTTTTGAAAACTATTAAGTCAATGTTTTTTTTTTTTTTAGATATTTTTCAACTATTATTCAAATGGTATTTTATACATTTATTTTGCTTTATGTCTGGTCCATAAAGATGTTTACAAACTTTATTGATGAACTTATTTTATTAATTACAATAGTGTTTTTTTGTCATTTGTTACTTCATTCTTAATTAATTTCATTTTTTATACATGTACATCTTAACTTTTTTTTTTTTTACTCATAATTCTAACTTTTTGAACCTATGTTTGAATTCTAAGAAAAACTTATTTTTTTACAAAATTAAAAATGAATTATATTTTTTCTTCATTTATTCTCCTGCTAATTAAAGAATATTTTTAAGCTAGAGATAATCTCTAGTTTAATGAATGCTTATTAATAATTATTAATATAATCCTATAAAGTAGTTTATGGCAAAATTATGAATTTAGAAAGTTTGACACTTGTAATCAAACTATAGTAAATTGCTATCTATAAAATCCTAAATAAATGATGAAAATATGTATGAGACTATGATCTGGGCCAACTGATGAGTGCTGGTTTAGAGTGAAATGTACATCTTGGGGATCATTTATCTTTTTCACATATCTTTGGTCATATGTTTCAGGAAATTGTGGTGAAATAGAGGTTTGATATATAAAATATATATATGTGAAGTTAAAGTATATCTAAAAAAAATATGTACATGTAATTAAAGTTCCAATATGATCTATATATATATCTTACTCACTTGAAAAAAAAAAAAAGAACTGGGCATTTAAAAAATGCATCCAGAATGAAGAGGGGTTGGTATGACTCCGGACTGACAGTTGTTGTGATATGATTGAGCTAGGATGAAAGATGCACTAAGATAAGAATATAATTTAATATATATATATTCCAAACACACATACATTCTTCTAAACTATATAATTACTATCATAATTAGTTTTTATTTATAAGGAATAGTTATTCTAACTTCTGAAAAAAGATACAAAAGAAGAATGAAAAGTTAAAGATGAAGTTTGCAATGACTGTATAAATCAAATAATGAAATGTGAATGTTTCCAACTATATCACTTGCCAGTGCTTTTTGTGTGTATATTTGATATTTTACTATATTATCTTTTCTGAACTTTTTCTCTCTGAAAGATTTCAATATTCTTAATAATTATAGCTTTCTATTATTGTTTCAGTCATATTTTCTTAAAAATGTCTTTGAAATAATCTTTATATTGTAAACGGGATCTGCCTAATTCAAAAAAAAAAAAAAAAACCCCCACTCAAATTTTTATGAAATACTTTTTAGGAAGTTTATTACTCTTTATCTAATTTACCTGCCCAGTCCAATGAAGGTATATTAGGTTGAATATCATCATGCTTAGCAATTTGAATAATATATCAATTCATTATATGATCTTTGTTTTATATTTTTAGAATATTATAAAGCATCTTTGAGGGAAATTTTTGAGTGCCTTTATATATTATATGTCTTATAGTCATACAATAAATTTATCAAATTTAACTCTAACTTATCTATTAATGTTAAGATGATACAAAAGAGCCATTAATTAAATTACCATTAAATTACATTCAAATTTTAATATCAAATTGAATGTTGTGATGGTGCTTAAATAAAGATGGCATTGCTATGTTTGGTAAAATGTTAAATAGTTTCTAGGCTGCTGATGATATTGGTTGCAACAGAAACATATATATAATAATTAAATTGCCATTTAAAAAATAGTAAATTTTTTTTATAGATAGCTTAAGTTGAACTAACATTATATATATATGTATACAGTATATATGTATTCTATTGTTGGTTTTTTTGCATTTTTCTCACAACGAAGTTCATATCTATAATGCTTCTTTAATTTTTCAAAGCATGCCGAGTCTCTGCTAACCATTCTTCTTTGAAATCCTTGAAAGATCTTTGTTAGAGTGGATAATAATAATAATATTTAATGGTAATTACTGCTATCTTTTCTATTTCATTTTTATATGTTATAATAATAGAAAGAACTTTAAAATCAGATGTATATTTTCATGAATTTCTATATTTCCAAAAAATTCTACTAGTTTTGAAACTATCATATTATTGTCTTATTTTAAATTTTTTTCAGAAATCCTATCAAAACCTGCAGCCATTATGTTTTAACATTACTCAAGGCAGTTTTATCTATATCAAATTGTATAATTTCTGTACAAATTTAAATAGATTAATATGGTAGAGATATTAAACAGGCAAAACTTTTTCATACGATAGCGCCACTCAGTGCAAGCCAGAGTAATTATTGGATGACAGAAGGCTTGTGCATAAAATCCCTATCTAGTGCCTACTCATCCAATATCCCCAGACTAGTTTCTGGCTTGTGGCATTCATCAGTGAGGAGCCTTGGATCTGAGAGCACTGCACCTAGATCTTAGGATCTAATGCAACCCTCAAGCAGCTACCTTTTATCTCCACTTAACTACAAAACTATGAGTCTTAAACTGAAAGCACCTTAATGTTTTCAATCCAAGCCCATTAGCTTATATAGTCATATGGGTCTGAACTCAGTTCAGCACCCATACATTTTGGTGTCTTTGGTTCTTTAATAACCATAGGCAGCACTATCCTATTAGGCAGGATTGGTGTTAAACCACTAAACATCACATGATCACCATTCTTATGCTTGCTCATAACTTATTAAAACCGGTTAAAACTCTCCATACTTAGGCACTGGATAGGGATTTTATGCACAAGCCTTCTGACATTCATTGATTACTCTGGCTTGCACTGAATGGCACTCCTGCATGGAGAGTTTTGCCTGTTTTATTAACAGTTATGAGCAAGCATAAGAAATGGTGATTGTGTGATGTTTATGATAGAGATATAGTTAAATGCAGTCATCTCAATTCTTGTATTCTTATTCAGAAGATCAAACATTCCTTCTGGTTGTTTAAAATATAATATTATCATTAATTCAGTAAGATTTTGATATCAATTTTCAGATTCATATTTATAATGCTCACAACAAAGAAAGGATTCAAAGTGATTTCATTCAGTAAAGGTTTGTATATTTTTAACCCAACAAGTTATTCCTAAGTCTTTATAAGTTATCAAGTTTCTGTTTACAAATCCTTATTTTGCTGTTGAAACTTCATATTATTCAACCAAGCAGAGAATGTACCATTCTATTTTTAATTGAATTGCCAATAATAGAATTCCTAAGAATAAATTTATTTTTGTCAATAACACATATTTTAAGGCAATTTCATGCCTTAATAGCAAATTGGGAGTTTTATTATTTAACAACTATTGAAATGTAGAATGTGTAACAGTTGTGTCTTAATAACAAATATTAAATTTTTTGTCAATATGTTTTAAGATATGTCCTGCATTTTAATATGACTATAATTTTAATATTGGAATCCACTAATCTGAGATCTATTCACCAATCTATGTCTAAGCCATTGTTTTGAGTGTGGTTTTATCTTATTTCAAAGCATTTTTTTAAACCTGTTTGTGATAATCAATTCTTGAATAAAGTAAAAATTTAATAATAATAGATAATTTGATTTGTTTATAGAGCCATATCATTATTTCCAATAATTTTGGATCATAGTTTATTGTTCCTAACGATATAGGATTAAAGTTTCATAAAAGAAAAATGTAAACTTTTATTAATATTGATGCAATTATAAATTTATTAAACACACATTGATTATGTAAGTAATATTTACTGAGGCTATAACCTCAAGAATATGTGTGTAAAATGCGATAGTAGGGACCTCTACAGGTGTTTAACCACAAGGAATAAAAGTTCTTTTTTTAATTATTATAACATTTCTGAACTTAAATTTGGAATATAAGAATTAATAAAATGGGTAAAATCATACTTTTTGTTACCAATTTTTAATATTCATTAAATTCAAAAATAGAAAAAATATATTTCATATCAAATCCAATGGAATGCAGATTTATTTCACTTAATGAATTGCTTTTCTTAAAAAACAAACAAACTACTTTTTTTTCCTTTCCAAGGCAATTTCACAAAGAACAGCTGTATCAATTTTAAGCCTTAACAGATATTTAGCAACAATCACTATTTTATAGTTAGATTTTGAAAAGATCACATTACATTTCACATATCTTTTTAAAAAAATTTAAAATTTACTTTTGTTAACTAATATTTCCTAAATAACCACTTTATCTTTAGAGATATTATAACTTATGTCTATTGCTTCGATGAATTCTCTGATAGAGATAGCGATATTTTTTGTGAGACATACTATTTTTCAATTAATTTTTTTTATGTCCATTCATATTTCTAGAAGACAAAGTTTATCTCTAAATAAGATGCTAAATTGATTCTGTTTTCTCAATATTGAAAGCTTTGCATGCTTAGATATATATAAAAAAACAAGTGGTATCAGAATTGAATAAGATAGCAATGTGGTTGCACAAAACAATATCAATAAGAATAGAGAAATAACACAAAGCTTGAGAATTTCATGACAACTAGACCCTATACAAATGTGAGTTGCTAAAGATAATAAAATATAAAAAAAATGATAGAAAGATTTAAAAGTTATGATAGAAAAATGACAGAGAGGATATCAGACAACAAGAAATATAGTTTTTCCATATATAGCTTTTTGATTATTTGCATTTAATCCTCATATTTGAAGATCATTTCATTATCCAACAGTTAATTTCCCAAAATAGTGTGAATTAACTACTTTACAGAAATGATACACACATCAAAAACAGATAGGAACTGGTCCTATTTTGCATGAGAAGGTTGTAATGAAAAACTGGTCCTATTTTGCATGAGAAGGTTGTAATGAAAAAATATCAAGTAATCAATACAAGCATGGAGATTCAGGTGATTAATACTTTGAGTTCACCTAACATGCAGAAGTTTTTTGTGAAGTGTATGCGTTATTTGAGAGAATGGTCTGAGATCTCATGCTGATTTTGATATGATGAAGTTATGATTAAGGATGCTCTGATAAAAAACAAAAAAACTTGTATACGTTTATATTGCTTAAAATAGTTTAACAGATATCTATGTTTAACCGATTATATGCTTTTCATATCTAAGTATTGGAGAGATTTTTTTAAAGTTCAACTTAAATCTTCCAGCTAAAGTATAAGTCAAGACTTTCCTCTTAATTTTGATTATTATTATAAACTCAAATTGTTAAATATGCAATATATAAATAAAACACATTGTCTACTCTTAACCATTTTGGGTTTTTCTTGACACTGAAACTCTAAAACTGTTTCCCAGTGTTTTATGATCACTGTGGTTGTAGCATTAAAATTAAACTTACCCAGCCATATTAAATATGTAGGCTGCTTTTAAGTCGATGATTGTCTACTTTATCACATAGATGTCAGACTACAATGACTATTTTGTTATTGTTTCTTAATTCTAATTCCACTCATTTCCAATTGTATTCACTATTATTTCTAATAATCATCTATACTACACAACATCAAATCAATTTTTTGAAAAAACTACATCTTTCGGCAAAGAGCTAGTTACTTCTCAAAGACCATATTACATTTCATCAGTCATAATCAATTATAAGTATTATATATATGTTATATATTTTTTTTTATTAAATCACTGGCTCTACCTAATACCATTTTTTACAGTTTAATTCATACTGACAATTGCATTATGTATAAATTTTTCTTGAATTGCTATTTTCAATTATTATTAATTCAATTTTATACTTATTACTTATTAATAATTTAGTGATTAATATAAATGATTCTTATAGAGAGCTAAATTTTCAAAAATATTTAACTCTTAAATGAATTTTTGATGCAAAGGCTTATTGAAATACTATTGTAAGAATAACAATATGTTAGGCTACTGACCAAGAAGCATTTATATAAGTGTGCAGAATTATTTCAGATTAATTGCAGAATATTCTTCATTCAAATTTATTACGTTTGAAGCATTATTATTGCTGTAAATGATTCCATTAGATCTATAACACTTAAACAAAAAATTATGAACTTCCTGTGCTTAATTACCAAGCTTTAATTTATATTTTCAATGTGTAATATGAGTCATATACGTTAGGCAAATTACTAATGATTAATTTAATTCAATAAACATCACATGATCACCATCTCCCAATCCTGCCCAATAGGATTGTGGTAGCTATGGTTATTAAAGAACCAAAAACACCAAAATGTATAGGTACTGAACTGAGTTCAGACCTATATGACTCTATAAGCTGATGAACTTGGATTGAAAATATTATAGTGTTTTCAATTTAAGTCTCATAGTTGTGTAGTTAAGTAGAGATAAAAGATGGCTTTGGAGGGTTGGATTAGATCCTAAGATCTAGGTGCAGTGCTCTCAGATCTAAGGCTCCTCACTGACGTAGGCCACAAGCCAGAAACTAGTCTGGGGATATTGAATGAGTAGGCACTAGATAGGGATTTTATGCACAAGCCTTCTGACATCCATTGATTACTCTGGCTTGCACTAAATGGCAATACTGTATGGAGAGTTTTGCCTGTTTTAATAATTGATTAATTTGTTAACCAATGATGTTTTAGTTACAACCAATTAACATTGTGATATGACATTTGTTACTTAGATTCTGTGATTTCATAAACCTTCCTGGTATATTGTTTGTATTTTAGTTTCTTCAAAATTTTTCAATATAATATCTGAACTATGACTTTTATTTTTGTAGCATTCTATCTATTTTAGTAAATACATACTATGAATGCAAATTTGTGCATGTATATTTATTAATTAAACTTATAACATAAATCCATCTTTTGATCATCTTTGCTTAATTTTATTTATTAAAGAGAATTTTAAATAATTATTTATTAACTGCATGCTTTAAATATTCATCTGTTAATACTTCTATATATGTGAGTCAAAACAAATCCAATCTTCTTTTATATGTCAGTATGTTATTGTAATCACATTCACTTTTACATGTAGCTTATTATTTTATTAATGGTATTTATGTACCAATTGTATAAAATATTTTGTATTAATCATACTTTAGATTCTTCACAGACATGTCCATTTCACATTTATATTGTGTACCACATGTTTCAATTTAATTAAATGTGAAAATAAAAGTGTAAGCAAGGTATTCCAAAAATAATAAAAAAAAAAACTAAAAACTTTTTAACAGATCTTGTTTTATAAGCTTACCTTTATATAGATTTAGATATTTTATTCAGTTAATAAAAACAGTTGATGATCTCAGAACTAATAACATTACTTGACAAATAATTCACTTTCTATTATCTATTCATTCATAAAATTTCATATTTTAATCAACATTGCTTAATTTTTAGAGGAGCTGAAATTTATATGGATTGAGGCTTAAAATAGGATAGATGTTATTTTTTGATTTTTTTTTTTTTTTTTAATAGAACAATTAGTGAAGAGTTGTGTAAGGATACCTGTTACATTGAGCAATGATAAATGTGATTATATCACCATTAATGTTCTGAACACACAATTTACATTTTGCTGCAACTTCTATTTGGATTAGTTTTGGTCAGATATATCATACTCCATAAAATAAACATTAGTTTTTTCAGGCTATTAGCAAGATAGTAAAGAAAGAAGTTAAACATGGCTGGTAGATGTATAACAACATTGATTTCAATTTTGAGTCTCAAGTTTTCAGTAAGAAATGCAAAAGTCAGAAAACCCTCAATTAAATTTCATTACTAGCCAATAACCATTGATCATTAAAGCATAATACATGTTGCACTAGAATAGAAAAAGAAGAAATGTATGCATTTATACAACACATTGATAGTTATTTATTTGGATTTTATATATGTATATATTGGACGGACATTTCTTATCGTTAATATTGAACGTTCTTATCCATAATTAAATTTTGTTTTTGTTTTTTTAGGTTTATTAAAGGCTTTATATTCCGAAATTTGCCAGTGTGTGAAGAAAACAGAGAAGTAAGCATTTATTATATTTTTATTAATTAATACATTATTTTCATTGATTTATAATGATTCTTGATCACTAGATTAAAGGAAAGGAAATGATAAAAAATTTATTAATGAATGTTTGACCACACTATTCATGCTGTTATCTAAAAAATATTCTTTTTTTATATATCAACAGATTATTTAAGCTTGTATGCCTTTTCAAAATGAAAATACTTGGCTGAATTATTTTATTCCCTAGCTATTTAGCTGATTATTTTTATGGGTTATTTAATTTTTTTTTGTCAGGGTCTTTGTTTTTTATTTGCTATTAATATTATTGCAATGGTAACAGTATTTTTTAACCGCAGGTGATAATAATACAATCCTGTTTTTCAGTAAAGGAGCCAGCAGTCAAAAACTTGTAGTATAAATAAAGTGTTGTTCTTTCAAATATTGAATGAAAGCAGAGAAAGTCATGAGATGTTTTGCTTATTTCTATATCTGGAAGCGAAATTCTTGATCATCAGACAGCATGAAGTTTGAATTTCTCCCCTGATAAAACACTATAAACTACTATGTTTAAATTTTAGTATTTAATATCACTCTATAACAATTGATTACATTATTACTAGCATATATGCAAATTAATCAAATATATAAATGTACCCAAAGGATTACAGAAATGATAACAAAGATCTATATGACCTGTTCAGTCCCTAGATTTACTTTTTACATGTTCAGAGGCAAATTCTCAATAGAAGCTTAAGATACGTACAGTAACATCCAGCACCGAGAGCAAAAGTTCATCTGCACACTTGAAGCTTCTCCTCAAAAATGAGTTCCTTTTCTTCCACTAATCTGGCATAGATTAATTGTCCAATTTATTCTCTTCTGATTGGCTCCAATTGCCAATTCTGTCGATAATTAATTTATTTGTTGATGATATATCCTCTACCAGAGAATTTTATTTTTAATTAGTTCTATTGAACTTATTTTTGGAGTCTTGACTGGTTATTTATGACTGAATCTGGAACTCATAATCATTTAATTATTATCGATATCTATATATAGTATGAAAGAATTTCATAAATTGACAGCTCATGGTAAAGTAGTCTGTTTCTATTACATGTATATGTTTAGTGCTGTGTTTATTAAAATATTACAAAAGTTTTTGGTAGTTTTCATTTGTATATTTTTCTTTTTATTTTATGTTTCAGATAAATTTCTGAATTATGCTTTGACAAAGATTATAGAAAATAACTTAAATATGGTGGATATTTTTTTATATATACAAAGTTTAATTCTGATGAAAAGAAAATGATATGATGAAATTTAATAAATAGATTATTTATTTTCATTCTTTTCATTTCCCACCATCTTTCATTTTTGTTATTTCACTCAGACTTTTTATTTATTTATTTATTTTCATCTTTTCCAATGGCTCTTCAATTTATTTTTTCCAAATTTTGAAAATAAATAAATTGCTGCTTAATTTTTATTTTTATTTTAATAAAGTGTTTAAACATTAGCAGGTAATACATATTGTATTTTTTAACTCTTTTTCAATAGCTAAGTGAAAAATCTATATTTTTATAATCTTTAATAAGTTTTCTAGTCTCAAAATTTTACTAAAATATTATTAGAAAAATTGTTTAAAAAATAACATTTTTGCTGTATACATTATTTGTTTTTAATTCTATTTCATTTAATAATTATATATATGTGTGTGTTATTTAAATAAATTTGTATGCTTTTTTTTTTTGCATATAGTTTTTACAATATGTAAGGGTAGAATATTTAATACGATTATCAAAGCAGCTTCCCCAATCTGTATTGGACAAATCATGGCCATCTGCTCCTCTGGCATTAAGTGAGGTAAAAATAGAAAAGTCTCTTATTATAATTTCTATTGATTTTTGCTATTATTAGTAATAATACTAATTTCGTTTGTCTTTCATATGTTTAAATATATATGCATGAGTTAGTAAATTATTAATGTTTTTCTGAAGGTTTGTGATGATGGTGTTGTAGCTGTATTTTTATATTGGACTATTTCCATCATCTAATATGTGTGTTGAATGTCTTTTAGAAAAGTTTAATTTTATTTAAATATTCCAAATGCATTCAACTGTTAGTAATTTCACAGCAAACATGTTAGTATATGCACCAACTGTTAAAAATATCACAGCAAACGGGTTAGTATATGCACAACGTTTCGAGAGGCAACACCTGAAGGAGAGGGGAGAAAAATACCTCTCGAAACATTGTGCATATACTAACCTGTTTGCTGTGATATTACTAACAGTTGAATGCATTTGGAATATTTAAATAAAATTAAACTTTTCTAAAAGACATTCAACACATATTAGATGTTGGAAATAATCCAATATAAAAATACAGTAAATTATTAAGTTTCAAAATTTTCTTAGTTGTGTAGTTTTTAATATAAATAAAAAATGATTGTTATGTGTATAGATTATTTAATAATACAGTTATAATATTTTATAAAAAAATAAAAACTAAATTTAAATATATTTTATATAGATGTAGTATTTAATAATATATATGTGTGTTTCTTTATTAAATATTAACATTTTAATTTCTGCTTCAAGAAAGAAAAAAAAATATTATTGTAATAAAGTTGTAGGGAAAAACAAAGTGAAAACTATTTCATGAGAAAAATTGTTTTCCATATTTGAATGCATTAATTAAAATACCATCGAGATTCAAGGACATTATTATTGGATTTAAATTACTGGTTTTAAATGGTATTGGAATTTAATTTCTTGGAGGAAAAATAATTGTATTTCATATATGTATACACAAATTTATATGCAATAGTAATTAACAAATTTTATGTTTTGCATTGCAAATCAGGATACGTATTATTAATAAAGTGATAATAAAATTATAATGTACAGCACATATATATGAGTGTGTATGTATATACATATATTTAATAAATTAGAAAAATAATTATAAAATGATATATATATATATTAAATTTAATTACATTTCCATACACTGCCTTTTAAATATTAATGTGAAAAAATACTTATAAAAGTATTTAAATATAAAATTTAATAATATTTATTGTACCGACTATACTTTTGACACTTTCATGTTATATTCATGGTCAGTCTGTTGAGAACAAAAAATTAATGTTTTCAGCTGATGGACCTTGAATATGATGTGAAAGTGTTGAAAATATAATTGATATAATAAATATTATTAAATTTATATTTAAATTCTGTATGAGTAGATGTTACATTTAAAAAAATATATAAATTATAAAAAATATGCATGTATGGATATATAAAAATATCAAACTATGATTATGTGTTTGTGTAAATAAGAAATAATATATTGCAGATGTGAAATATATGTTTTTCACATCTCTGAAAAAAAATACTAATCAGTCAAAACTCTTAGATAGTTAAATAAAATTACAATGAAAAATATAAAAAAAGAAGTGAGTTTTCTAGAAAATTCACTTCTAAAAATTTATTTAATACAAGCAATGCAGAAAATGCGAAATAATATTGAACATCTAAACTATACGTTAGAAAAGATAGTATTTAATTACAATGTACATGATTATTTAGTAATGATAAATTCAGAGTTGTAATTAAGAAAACGAGAACAATTGATACTAAAACATGAAATGTTAAAACTAAAGAATAATAGTTAGATAATTGAAAAGTGATTGTAAAGAGATAGAAAAATTGCTAATAAAAATATGTTTATTATTTAAGAGAATAAAGCAGATATAAAAACAAAAGTAACAGAAATGAAGTAGTTAAATAAAAACTATTGTTATTCATTGAGATGCTGAGTGAAGTAAGAATGTGGGAAGAATCTACTAATGATTTGTATATTGAAAATAATAAAACTTCATATATATTATTTAAAACCAATATATAATAGATTATAAAAATTATATCTGGATGAAGAATGGTAAAATCAAAGAAGTTAATGAATTTAGAATTCTGAAAAGGTAAAGGAGGGAAGATTTGAGAGAATTTATTGATGGTTGTAATATAATTTATGACTTAGGAGAGTAATTGGCTAGCAAATTTTAATTCAAAAGTTATAATTCTCATGAAGAAAATTATCAAGATTTTGGAATAATGTGCTTCATATTACAGTTTAGATTTGTAAACAGTATAAAAAACATAGATGCTACTGGGATGGTAAGAATTATTGTTGAGAGATAAATAGAAATAAGAAGGTAATATATATTTTATTGATTTTGAAAAAAAGTAAATGATAGAGTAAATTGCATTACTTTGATGAATATTTTGAAGAGAAAGAATTAAAATTAAAATGAGAGATTAGTGGTAGAAGTTTGTATGTGAGATAGAAGATAATTGTAAAATTAATTGGTTAAGATATAAAACAAGGATATTTATATAATATACAGTTGTTGTTTTTTTTCCTACTATTTTTGTGATAAAATTATTGTGTTATTTAGATAAAATTGAAATTAACATTGAAAGAATTCATTTTGTCAGATTTATTGATGACAGGATAGTGCATATTATGAAGATAAGAGATGAAGTTTGTAGAAAATTGAATGGAGATAAAATGCAGTTAAATGTGCAGTACTAACTGTTATAAATAGGATTAGTTTTTAAAAATATTTGAGAAATGGGTTACTGATGATAGAAGTAAGAAAGAAATAATATTTAAAATTGTAATGATTAAGTAAGTATTTAATAAGGATGAGATATTTGTTCTATGATTTATTGAAATTTGATCTTAAAATAAAGCTTGTTAAATATTTTACTTGGTGTATAAACTTTGTGTGGAATGAATCTTGGACAATTAAAGAAAAGATTGAAGGCTTTGCTAATGTGAATTTGTAGAATTGAGAATATATGTTAAATATTTTTGATAAGAATGCAAATATAGGAATGCAGTACTGAAATAACAGAGTAAAATGTGTTATCTATTAAGAAAATAAAGAAACAGAGCAGAAATTGTATTGGGCATATAGTTTAAAAGTGGAAGAATAATGCAAAAGATGGTAGGAAAAAAACTTGAAGAAAAAAGTTAATTAGATGATCTCATGAAAAGTGTTAGTTAATGAGAAAGCAAAGAATAGGAATATATGGAGAAAGTGATTTAGATTGAATTGTAAAACATTCCTTTTTGGAATAATCAATGATGGTGATTAAATACATATTCTTTTTTTTTGGTAGACTTCTTCTTTGTTATGTAAAATGAATATGGATAATATGTGCCAAAACTACTGCAAAAGGATCAGTTCAGATCGGAAATTACAGGTATAGTCATTATAAATAATATTTTTTTTACAAAAATGTTTAAGTCTGTAAAGATAGTTTATATTCAGATAGTATCTAAAAAGTATACAAATTTAAATCAATTATTTTAACTGGATGTTAATAATAAGGTTGGATAGATAAATTTGTAATAATTATCATGTTATTATCCACTACTGCAAAAGTGTTTACAAAAATTTTATTGTATAGGATGCTTTTAATTATAGATAAGTGGTTACTAGAATCAAGAAGCACTACAGACATAGTTTTTGTTACAAGGCAAATGGAAGAAAACTGTTAAAAGTAGAGAAATGATTTAAACATTCCTTTTATTGATTTGATTAAGGCATTTAACTGAATTAGTCAAATATATTTATGATACTGTTTGAAATTAGTTAATTGTCCACCAAAGTTTATTCATATTACATTGCTTCTACATCATGGAATGGGAGGAAATATTGTTGCTATAGTTGAAAAATCCAAAACATTTGAAATGAAAACTGGTGTTAAACAAGGATGTATAATAACTTCAACTTTTTTTTCAATTTTTTTATAGCTGCTTATAGGCTGCATTATTAATTAGGTATCAAGATATGAAATTGTTTTTATGGTGTAATTTTTAATTTGAAATGATTAGCAACAAAAACAGAACTTTATCGTCTTGGATTTTAAATTTATAATATACTGATAATTGTGCTATTCTTGCTATTTCAAAAAATGATCTATGAATATACTTCATGCTTAGAAAGCAATATATAAAGACTTTGTTTTAATAATTGATATTCAAAAAAATCAAATCTTTTATCATCCAGATATGGATAAAAAATATTCAGAAATTTTTAATTTGAATGATTATTATCTTGAGAATGTATGCTAATTTAGATATCATAGTAGTATGGAATGTCAGATGTAAGCTATTGTTCACAATGCCTGTCTCTGAACTAGTCAGTCTATTCATGAACATTATTAGGAAAGTAAAAAAACAGAGACTTCATCATTGCATCAAAATTCATGTATAATGAAACGTGGAATTTACTTAATATACCAGATCCACTGAATCATTAATGACTAAACAAAAGATGAATAATGGATTCATTTTTGCATCAATGCTGATAGGTGAATAAAAAAAGCTACATAAGTACACTATTATTTATCAGAAGATAATCAATATACAAACGGTCCCAGACTGTTGATGATATGTAAAACATAATATTTTCTGTCTGTTATAAGTATGTAAACATTATTTTTCATAAACAAAATGCTTTTGAGATTAAAACTATATCGAGTTCAGCAAAGATTCCAATCTGCTGCTACTTATAACAAATAAAAAGAAATGGTATTTCATAACAATGATATAATTATTGTAACTAAATAATCGCATATAGAGTTATTACTTTACATAATTTATTATCTGAAATTGCAACATGGATTTCCTGTTAATGTAATATAAAAGCAATAGAAACATTTTATTTTAAGTATGTTCGGTAAAATTCTAAAAATATGATGGTAATATCATAAGACCAATTAATATGTTCTTCATTATGCTGGATGCGATAGTTTAAAGTCTATTATTATAAAATCATATTTTTATTGGACTGGACTATGTGGAACAATTGATCAATACAAAATTTCTTAATGTTGAACTTATGCATTGTTTTCGTGGAAGACGCAGACCCTGTTTATGTTATGAAGATTATCTCAAAGATATTTTAAAGAAATGCTGTATGGCTAGCTTTCATTGGGATAAGATGGCTGATGAGAGGATATAATGGAGAGCCATAATTAGACAAAATCTTCTTTCAGAAAAATAAATTTACTAAAGAAGTTTTTTGACAGCATTGCAAAATAACAAATAAACAGAGTAATAGATCAGTATATTATATATATGGATATATTTATTTTTTACAGACTGATCTTTTTTATAATCACAAAACTCATCTCTAGTGTATATTATTATTATTATCCAACATTCTTTACTTTTTTTTTCTTGGACTTGGAACAACCAGACTCATTTGTGAATGGCTGCCCCTAATGAAAAAGTATATTTTTTAAAGAGTAATCAATTTGTAAGTCAAGGAAACATTTAAATTCATATTATTACAGTTATTCATGCAATTTCCATATATGCATAGCCATTTTGTTCCAGCTTTTCAAGCAGATTTTGAAATCATGAATAATACCAAAGCAGTCATTTTTAATGAATATACATATTTATGATACAATTAAATTAAAAAATTGTAGAATAAGACATCAACAAAAAACAATTAGTTGAAATTAATTATAAAATAATTCATTAATTAAAAGCAAATAAATAAATATACAAATAAAAATACATTTGTACAAGGATTTGGGGTAATTTTAATTAAAATATATTTGTATAAGATATACATATAAATATATATATGTAAAAACTATGTATGAAAAATGTCTTCAAAATATCTATGTAGGCAACACAGACTGAATTGAAAGATAGTGCATACACATATTTACATGTATAAAATAATGCTTTCACTGAAACTGCAATTGATCCTATGGGTAAGGGCGAACCATTGTGTGACATTCTCATACACACATTTAATATATCTGTTTTCATGTTTCTGACATATATATAAATACACACATTTAAATATTAAATCTGTTGTGTTTGCATCATATTTATGATGTCAGGTAGCACATAGAAGGCTATACATATCAGCATAATGTTTTTTTTTTTTTTATGGATAAAATTGTAAGGATGTGATAAAGTGTATTTGATGTTAGGAAGTTACCATCATATTAAAATCTGTGAGAAAAATAGTCATCTTTTTAGTTTAAAAGCAGTCAGATTGTTGGTACTTGATTAGCTAGAGTAATAGTATCTAAAATGTCGGGAGTGTATAATGTTTCAAGATTGATCATTTCATTTCTATTGATTGCATTTACTAGGTATGGTAGAACAAATACTATAAAAACTAATTGAGAATGGAAATCACTACTTACCTAAGAGGGACCCACAAACATTATAAAAAGTACAGCCAAAAAAGACAAAACCTCAGCTGAACAAAAATTAAAGAGATTAGCACATTTGAACATTCTGGTGTTGTGAATGCAAGTCATCATAAGTTTCATAACTGGAATATATATGGATAACCTCTATTTTAAAACCATTGATTTCTGAATGCTGCAATATAGGGATGGCAGTGTCTCGGGCATAAAAACTTAATTGGAAGCATATTACTGAATCAGAGAAATCTTATTTTAACTACAGGAAGGGTTTATATCTAATCATTTCAAAAGAAATAAAATATGGTGGAATTGTCATGCTTTGGATCACATTATTAAGATATTCTTTTAGTAGACTCATTATTCTATAAATGAATCATAACCTATATTATTTGAATAGTATCATGGACCAGATCCATGAACAAATATTTCTATTCAACATCATCATCTTCCAAGATGACAATGCTTCATACTCATATAGTAAAATAGTGGTTTGGATAATATAAAGGTGATATTACATGTATTTCATAGCCATCTTAATTACCTGGCTCAAATATTGTTGAGTTTTTGTGAATTATTTTCATTTAATGAGTGTGAAGTACCAAAACCTCTACTAAAATTTCTTAAAGATATTTTTTATACAGCAGAACCATTTATCTTTTTGTACATATAAGTTACTTTTTTAAAAATGAAACAACCTCAGAATCAACTCAATTATACTGGGACAAAAATACATTAGAATCTAGTTTCAACATTCATTGAGCAATATCAAAATATTAACATATATAATAAAACATAAAGAAAATTAAAAAATATAATGATTAATGAGATTTTTAATATTGTATGAATTTATCAATTTTTTAAAATTGAGATTATATGAGGTGAAAAAGATAATTGTAAGTATTTATCATGATGTCTTTTTCTTATCAATCTGTGTATTGCTCTGATGTTTTTTGATTCCTAATAACCATGCTTTTAAATCAATTCATAAATCTTGTTTCTTTTTCTCTAATTTCTCTATCTATTACTTCTTTCTAACTCCTTTTTGGATATCATCATTTTTCTTGTCATGTAATGTCCAGTTTAATAGTTCTTTCCATAATCTTGCCTAAGAAATCCTGTATACATGTTCATACCATTTCATTTGTCTTATTCTAATTTCATATTCTATAAAGTGTGCTTATTAAATCTCTTCTTGACTTTCCTGCTAGTAATTCATTTCTGTACCTGTCAGTTCTCTTTGTTTTTTTTTTCAACTGTCAAACTTCATTTCTATATGTAATGCTACTTTTCACTATTGTGTCATATATTCTGATCGCATAATATCCCATTTATCATCTAGTACATTTCATTTTCTTATCACTTTATCTATTGTTCTCCTTTATGTGATTTTCCAATCTGATGATGTTCATCTTTCAACATTATATCCTATTTTGTTTCTCATTAGTCATATTTTTTTGTTTTTGCAATATTTATTTCCAGGTCCCATTTTGTATATTTTTTACAATTTTAAACTATATAATGAAATCGTCATGATCTTGGATGAAGATTAAGACGTTCAACAATCAGAATTTTTTAATCAATGAAGATCTTCATCATTGATTAGAAAATTCTGATTTTTGATTGTATAATATTTATATTTGAAAATGCTGATTCCAGTAATTACAATATGATTGGCTGAACATATAGAATCAAGCATTTATTTTATTCATAAAAGTTTCATTTTCATATCTTTTGTCCAATTCTTGTGTATCTTTTCAGCATATTTATTGACCAAGTTAATTGTAATTTTTTTTTTAGTATTCAGATTTTTTTAAAAGCAGTATTATTGAGAAAATAAAAAATAATAAAGTCTTTATTTTAAATCTAAAATGCAAAGAGTCCAAAAGATTACTATTATTTAGCACGTATGCAAGAAATTTATTGTGTGCTCTTTGTGACAATAAATATTTCTTTGAATTGTTGTCAGGCAACTGTTGGGAATCCTGGTTTTTATCCTACATTAGAGAATTTTTTTTATTTACAAATTGTTTTGGACAATGAAAGATTTGTGTTAATAATATTATCTTTCCACTCACAACACTATAAAATATCTATATGTTTTTTATACTTAACTAAATCATAAAGTTTTAATTAATGTAACAAAAGGATCAATTACTAATATAATAAAACAAGAAGACATTGAAAAATTCTATTAAAAGCAGAACATTGATCTTTAGGTATATATTTTTTAATTATCTTTTTAAAAATTATTATATTTGTATTTAAATATATACATGTTTCATGGTGTATGAATTTTAGAAATACTGTTATAAAGAATTGGTATTTAAAACTGTATAAAAATATTCCAAAATATATTCTTATAGAATGAAGTCATTTTCTTTATAGCCATGGTTGTTTTTCTATCCTTTGAGCTTACTTTTGTTTCTATTGTTTTATGCATTTGTTTTATTTTTGATAACTATTTGGTTTTCAATTTTACAATAATAATGTGTGGGTATTGTTTTTAATCCATAAATATAACCATGAATAGATTTATGTTGAAGTGTTATAGCATTTCTCTCTAGATATATGCCCATACATTAGGATAAATAAATACATGCACACATTATAAACTTGGAAGTATATTTAATATTTTTTTTCAATTGTTTCTTTATTTTAGTTTGAACAAAAAGTCATTGCTGAGCAATTATTTAAAGACAAAAAGCAAAGCTATCCTCAGAGTGTTTGTAAGTGGTTTCTTTCAAACAGACTAGGTATGTATTTTACTTAGGGCTTAAAAACTGTTTTAGAGATGTAATTGTTTTATCATTATTTTTTTGCTATCTGCATGGAGTAATCTTATACTGTTAAAGCTACTAATTTCACACACTTTTCCCAATTCTCTTATTTTCATTCATAACTCTGTGCTAGCCAGTGGAAACATTGGAAGAAAAAAAGATATAAAAAGTGAAATGTGTTTATAATACTATAATTTTTATTCAGTCAGATATATTAAAAAACTTTTACATATTTAAATGATATATTAAAAAAAAATTGCTAAACAATTTTTATTTAAAAATAAAATACAGTTTGGTTGTGGCAGAATTTTAGTATAGTTTAGTTTTTTTTGGCTCGTATTGTATTGTTATATGAATTTTTATTTAATATTTTCAAAACTTTTACTCTCAAATATATTAATCGTAATTATATTTAAACAATTCTTCATACATCCTAATTATCTTAATGCTGAAATTTTATGGGTAAGTCCCTAAGAGTGCCCATAACATCTTACAGAAAATTATATTGTAAAATATATATTGACAAAATGTTTCAGCCATTTTTAAATAGACTTCTTCAATCTTTAAAATGTATGCATACATTTTAATAACTGAAGATGTTCATTTGAAATAGCTTAAACATATCATTTGTAATAAAATGTTATTGTCAAAAAAGAATGTAGTAATTGGATCCAAAAAACAGCAACAACTTTAGTTATTGTAAACTTTCTTATTAGACCCGAGTCATTACATATAAAACCCTAATCGCAATTTTCTTTAAAAATGTTCACTTATTGCTTATTGAATCAAAGTCACTCTTATGGAAATTTAAAATTATGCCAGAATTTCAACTATTTATTAAGTAGTCTTTTTTAAAAGTTTTAAAAAATACAAGATAATAGTATAAATATACTATAATATGCCTTTTGAAATTTAGACATACACCTGGGTCTTGTTTTATGCAGATTATTTTATTGTGATTTTGAAGTTATGCGATTAATGTTTCTTCTTAATATCTATCATATTTCACTATATTTATTAGATATCAAGAAATTTAAATTATTAATAACTTATTTTCACTTGAAATACTTTTTTTTTTTTTTCAAAAATATAACATTATATTAGCAACTAACATGAATATGGTCTGAAGCTGTATTTAGAATTTTAGCTTCTATGTAAATAACCTATTTATACTAATGAGTAAATAATAATAATAGATTTATACTTACATATAAAAATATCGCAATAAATATTCAAAAAAATTAAACTTTTAAAACATATATTTTGTTATATATAACAGAAATAAATAATCTTTTAGATTTTTAAAATAAAAAATGAAGATTTTATAAACTGAAAATAATCTTTCTAATGATAATGTATAATCTTTTTGTTTTGATTTCGATCTCATTTTTTAAATACAGAAACAGAAAACCATTAACACAGCATAAGACTGAAAGTGGCGCTAGTTGTACATCACATCACGAATAAAAATAAAGTGGCTAACAGGGCTCTCTGGCCATAATTGTGTGAGAGATTCTTGACTTCGTTTAAGGAGAAGCTACAATACATCACATTGAATCTGATTTCTTTCCAGTTTACAAACGAACGCTAGCCGTAATGATTAAAATATGTATGAAAAATGTAAAATTAAATATTGTAGCTAATAAAAAAAGTAAAAAAAGTTTGTCTTGTATTAATTTTTTTCAAATATTTGAAATTTTTTATTAGTCATATTTTATTTGCTTATTTTTTTAATGTGAATTTTAAAATAATTTTTCTTTGTTGCTTTGCTTTTATGCAAATTCTGAAAATTACAGACCCTATCCCCCATTTTTCAAGGTAAGTTAAGTCTATTTTTGTGCAATTTTTTTTAATGCGGGTTTTCTGTGGAACCTATCTAACGCATAAAATGAGACCCAGGTGTATATTATCAATATGTCAAAAAAAAATATTTTTTTCAGACATAATAGACTTGTATTTGTTTAAATTAAGAGAATCATAATAAATGACTGAAATATTGGGATGATTTTTAATCTTCACAATATTGATTTTTAATTTAGTGAAAGCAGTAAATGAAAGTTTTTATAGAAATATTGGTTGGAGCATTATTTTTAATTGTAATTTTTTTTTTCAGATGAAGCTGCAGAATCTCTTAAGGAAACAGAATTTGAAAAAAATACAAAGCCCATGGATGAAGAAATTGTAGTGAGTTTAAATCGGTCACTTTTCTATTGGAAATAATTTTGAATAATGTGATTAGAGAGCAGATCAATTATTTAAATCAATGATCACTTTAGAAGATTTAATCTCTGGCATTATATGTATATAGTCTAACTACCTTGCAGATTATATTGATGGTTTTTAAAAAATAGAAAATCGTTTGGGGCCTCATAAGTAGTCTATTTTTACACTATAATTTTCTACTTATTTAAAAGATTTTTGGTTAAGCACCCTGAAATGGGATTTTGATTTGAGAAAGATTTTAGATGGTGAATTGAGAATAAATCTGATTTATTGAAGAGTGCTTTATATGTTTTATGTGAAAGCAAGTGGTCTTCTGATATCTAATAAAAGAATACAGGACAAAAATGAGAAATATTTAATTGTATATTCTAAAGTTCAGTATGAGTGCTTTTTCTGCCACAAAATTTATTAACCAGTGCACTTCATTAGAGTTTTTGCATCACAACCATAAATAATGCTAGGCCACTTTCCAACGAGATTATTTTCCTGAAATTATTTTAGATCTAATCTTTGGTAAAAGTTAGGGTTTTGTTTCAATCTATTGCTTTAGAAAGTTATATTTAATTTAAAAATATTTTCCTGTTTTCAAATGAAAATTTGCATATACTGTTTTTTGTGAGATTAGGAATGAGACAGTAATCTTCCAAACTTTCTTTATGTTTATTTAGAGACTTTCCTATTTCTGTGAAGGACCTCTTTTGTTAAGTCAAAGCAATATCATAAGAATAGACTAATTTCCTGAATTTGCTTCTATAAGATCACAAATAAATATATTAAATAAAGTAGATGAGAGAATTGAATCTTGAGATAGATAATTCTGTAAAATTTTTGTATCTGTTATAATTAGCATTTAGAGTCATTTGAATCTTTTTTTTTTTTTTAATGAGAACATTTTGCTCAGTAAATTACTCGTTTTTTGCATTTAAGGATTTTTGAATCTTTAGAAAAACATCATTTTTCCAAATAGAATCTAAGTTGAAATTAGATCAGTAAATTTAACTTCAGATTTTCTTTTATTTTGAAAACCCATTAGCTCTTAAAGATGAAAATTAGCTCTTAGAGATGAAAATTATTCATAGCAACTTTGTTTTCATCTAACTCCAAAATGAGCTAAAAACAAATAACTCTCAACTATTAGTATAATTCTCAATAAGATTATTCTTTCAAAGAATATTTGTAAGAAATATATAATAATGATATTGGGTGGTTATTTTTTGAATCTTTCTTATACTTTTTTAGAATTTTAAATTATTCTAAATACATCTAAAATTAATAGAAAATACTGGAAATTTTTTAGCCAAAATTTATAGTCTAACATCTCTTAAATTTAATTGTAATATTTAATAATTATCGCTTTTCTTGAAGGTAGCACCTATCTTCAAAAAAGGGAAACTGACCCAAACTACTTTACTTTTCCATAGACATATTGAATTGTTTAAACATTTTTATATGTTTCCAAAAAAAAAAAACAACAACAACTGTGAATAGTCCACAGACATGTAGTTTTATCATAAGTTATTTTGTCCAGCAGATGACTATTCTTCAAGTATATATAGACCTACTTCTCCTAAATTTACTTTTTAAATATCTAATACATTTTATCTGTTTAAATTGACCATTCAAACGAAAAACAGATATTTTTTCTCTCTCTTTATTTTTTTCCTAAGCCCTGAATTAAATACTTTTTGATCATAGTAATTTTGACATCTTAATATTATAAATGGATAATCAGATAGCTTTATTTTTCAAGAATTCTTAAGAAGTTTGAGTGAACCGGCACTCCAAAGTGCAACACTTTACCATTGCAATAAACTATGTACAGTAAGGTCAGCATTATACCTGTGCTATTATTAAGCAAAAAAATATTTAAACTTTTAAACATCACATGATCTCTATTTCCATGCTTGCTCGTAACTGTTATTAAAATAGGCAAAACTATCTCCATACAGTAGTGCCACTCAAAGCAAGTCAGAGTAATCAATGGATGCCAGAAGGCTTGTGCATAAAATCCCTATCTGGTACCTATTCATCCAATATCCCCAAACTAGTTTCTGGCTTATGGTCTTCGTCAGTGATAAGCCTTGGATCTGAGATCACTGCACCTAGATCTTAGGATGAGTAGGCACCAGATAGGGATTTTATGCACAAGCCTTCTGGCATCCATTGATCACTCTGTCTTGGTTTGAGTGGCACTACTGTGTGGAGAGAGTTTTACCTATTTTAAAAAAATATTTTTTTCTGTGAGATGGCTTAGTCTTGTAGGATAACAAATCTTTGATTAGTTTGTATAGAATTTTAATACAAAATCCATAGAATATGTCAATTATATATTATTATTACTGAAATTTTTATAACACTTTTATTACCACTCCCTTTCTTGTTTGTTTTTTTTTTCATTATATATATATATAATAGATTACATCTTTCATACATAACTAAAGGGTTAATTTAGATTTAGAATCTGTATATATGTTTTGCATATTATGTATATGTTGTACATCTACAAATATAGGTATATTCATGTATTGTATATCTTAAATTTTTTAAGAATTAAAGATGTTTATAAATTCTAGATTGTAAAACATATCAAGTCAATTAAACATTTAATACAAATATACCATCTCGCAAATTCTCCAGAAATACTAGAGTTTATGATAATACGAAAAAATTATTATTAAGTTTGTTAATTTTGTCAGTAAATATTTTATAATGAATTGTTTATATATATTATTAAGTAACTTACCATTACACAATAACATAAACTCTAAGCTATATTTAGAAATAAGATGCAGGCTTAAAAAAAATTTGTCATCAATTTCGAATAAAGTTGTTTTTTAATGAGAAGAACTTTCATATATATATATAAATGTTTAACAGTGGTTAGTTGATGGATAGATTTTCATGAAAAATTTTAATTGTGTATATAGATATCACGTTATATTAAATAAAGAAATGGATAATTGAGAAAAAAGTGAAGAAAAATTTGGAAATTTTAAAGATGTGTATAATTGCAAGAAAAAGAGATAACTTGGAAGGTCAGTCATGAAAGAATATTGAAAACAGTAAATTAAAAAAAAAAAGATTATTTATGATGAAAATTATAAGAAAGAAGCATTGAATTGGACATATATTTCTTAGAATTGTAAAGGATATATATGTTGGAATAGAATATGGAGAATGGAAGAAAAAGGAACAAATGAAAAAAGCCAATGAGTAAGAAATTGAACAGCTTAGAGAAAGTAGACTAATTTGATTTGTATGATCCACTGATTGTCAGATAAAATTTGAAATGATTTATTATTATTATAAAACTTGATAGATGATGTTTGACATTGAAGGTGGTCATGCAACAGTGACTATTCAGTAGATGTTATAAAGAAAAAAAATGTAAAGTAAACTGAGTGAAAGGCCACTGAAGTATTTAAAGGATAGAAATGTGAAATAGAAATATTTTACTTTAAAGTTTTTATAAATATAATTCAATTCAACCAAAACACAAAATTATCTAAAATTCAATTTGTTCATTCATCATGGGTGACTCATTTAACTTGTATATCTTGATATTTCTTACCTGAGTTTCTACATATCACTTTTGGAAAAAATATCGTCTATATGCATACACAAATACATAGATAGAAATGAACATTTATCATTTATGAATAAATTTCATTGTTTAACAATTTTGAATTATAATGAATGTTGAGTAGATATTAAGTGGAATATTTACATTTTGATTTTTATAAATAAATTACATAAAATTATATTAAATATTTGCATTGTAATTTTATGGTAATATTTATAAATAATTACTATATATATATAATTTTTTTTAGTTTTGTACGTGTGTAACCAAATATGATAGAAATGGTTATAAAGCTCGGAGTAGAGTATTAATTATCACAGATGCAGCAATCTATATTTTAGAAAGAAAAGATTTTAAGCTGAAACACAGAATAGCATATGATAATCTTATAGGTAAGATAATCACTTACATTTTATACAGTGTATTTGTATTTTATAAATGCTATGTGAATGTCACATATCTCGATAACTTTCAAATAAAACTATTTTTTACATATCATATTTTATTTATTAACATACATGCATAGAGTAGGATATTAATTTAACATTTATATCAAGTAATATTTACTAAGGCTGTAATCTCAAGAATGTGCACGTAAAAATGCAATAGTAGGGACCTCTACAGGTAACCACAAGCTTACGTTTTGGAAGAAAAGAGGGGACCCCCCCCCCCCCAATATTAAGGAGGGGAACCTCTTCTTTACTTCAACTTACTTTCTATATAAATAGTTGAAGCTGAAGCGGTTAGATCTGAGAGTGTGAAGCTACTCAATACTTCACTGATTAAGTCCACATTTCTTATTACACATTAATACTCGCGAAATCTTTCGATTTACGAGTCAATGGAAAAATCTTATAGTTAGAAATCTATTACGATAATTTAAAGTTGTAATTATAAATTTATTTAAATGCACATTGAGTTAAATTATGTATTCTCAAATAATTTAACTGAAATAAGTTTGGATTTTCAATAAAAGTTATGATGTATTGCTGCACAATCGATTGTTTTGGGAATTGTGAAGAATCTTATTTTTCTAATTAAATTAAGCGAAAAGAATAAACAGTCATTAACAGAAACGTGAGTCCTCTTTGATATATATTTGTAGAAGAACAGTGAGGAAAAAAATTTTATCACCATGCTAATTAATTGGTGACTAGTGTTGATGAGAGTTTCTTGTTTTATACTTTAAATATAAATAAAGCTATCTGAAAAAAATTCTAATCTTGATTAGAAATTCTCAACTGCATGCACATTTTTAATTTCCAAATTTATTCCAGTTTTTAACTCCAACTCATTGGACATGGAAGATTGTTATGATAACCACTGCCACATAGCATCAAAATAATCGTAAAATTTATATTTATATATATTCATTTTTTCCTTTGTGGTTTGGTGAGATTGGCAGATTCTGGAGTTCAATCCAAAGACCATGACTCAACTCTTGTCACTTCTGATGCTAGAACTTCTCATGATCTTCTGAGCAATAAATTAGTGAATTATTCGCTGATCTTTAACCTCTTATGAACTTCCAACAATAAATCATTTTTAGTGCCATATTTCAAGCAAGGACTCTTTGATTATATTTAGATTTTTTTATTAAAAAAATTAGTAACATATTTTAGAAACAAGGCAAAACTCTACACAAGCCAGAAACTAGTCTGGGGATATTGGATGAGTAGGCATTAGATAGGGATTTTATGCACAAGCCTTCTGGAATCCATTGATTACTCTGGTTGGCACAGGGTGGCACTACTTTATGGAGAAATTATGTAAGGAAGGAATAGAAAATATTAGTCATTTGTTAATTGAATATAAATGCTTGAAAACAGAAAGGGTACATGTAATGAAGTTATGGAAGAATAAATATGAAAAAAGTGATTATACAGAAAGTGAATTATTGGTTTTTATACTGGATTTGGGAAAAGGTAAGGGGGATTTAGATATAAAGGCTGTAGAGTTTACAAAGATTATGTTGTGGAAATGGGATGGAGCAGAATATGGGAAAATTTAGAGTGGGGAATGGAAAATAAAGTCGCTAACAGGTTTATCTGGGCATAATTGCTGAGATATTCTTGACTTCGTTTAAGGAGAAGCTACAATACATCACATCCTTGTTTATAAACAATTGTGCTAGTATAAGAGATGGTGATCATGTGATAACATATTTTAGATTTGAGAAATTTTTATTTAAGACTGCATCTTAATGTATATTAAAGATTATCTTCAAGTCATGCTTTCTGTACAGAAGTAATTAATTTTTTTTTTATAAAAAGTTGTTTATTATCATAATATGGTAAACACAAATTCTGAGAATAAAAGTATTAGAAATATTTTCCTAGGCACATATTATTTATAAATTCATACTTCCACTAGTAGAATTTAAAATACAGAGAATAAAATGGTTGGCAACTTTTGGATTAAATTTTTAAATGTTGGAAGGAGGAATTTTTTTTCTATATTTCAAATTTTATTGGATTATGTGAAAACAGAATAATATATGTGCAACTGACTACATAATTAGTATAATTGATAAAACTTAGCCTTTAAATGTGATTTAGTTTTAATTTATTTATTATACACTGATAGTTAAGATAGTTTCTCTATTGATGGATACAGAAGTCCTGCAGTAATAATATTAGTACTAATAAATATAGTTTTGGAATGTATTAGAGAAAGAAATTTGATTTTTATTTATTTAAAAATGTTACTAAATATTTACAATGTGAAGGAATTAATGCCTAGGATGACCACTTATCACAAAAACAAAATTATTATTATTATTTTTAAATAGAAGGAACGGACATTAAATCAAAATCTATTAACTAGAATACTTCAATACAAATTATTTTACTATACACTAATTACTTTTAATTATTGAAACAAATATAAAAGCATAGAGTTCATAATAAAAATTGAGAGATAGTTTTTACTGAATCTTCTCTATATTTATCAAAAAAATAATCAATATCAGATTTGACAAAATTATATTACTATGTCTTAAAAATATATGTGTTGTCTTAAAAGTTAAACTGTTCTTACTGTGAGAGTGTATTTTTTTCTCGTAATATTATATTTTTTGTTATAGGGTAATCATTTATTAGAGTTAGTGATTAAGTTAATATCTTTCTTTTACTAACTTGTGTTTATTTATATTTAAATGAATTTAAAGGAAGAAAGAAAAAAACAATTACATTATTAATTACATAGTTGTTAAAATAGCTCTCAGCTTAAATACAATTGTATCTTTTACACATAAGTACAACTAAGATTTATTAAAATACTTTATGTACATAAATGGTATAATCAATTTAATAACAATATAATTTACAAGCTCAGTTTTCATTAATAATTCTTAATCAGAAGGTAATCAGCCTTTGACATACCTGAAATGATATAAATACAATTCGGTATTTCATATTCAAACAACTTTCAGATTTGGATTATAAAAGCGTTGATAGTGATCCAGAAAATTAAGTTTGGTTAATATAAGGTGATGAAGTTTATTACTATTTTTTGTCAGAATGTGGATTTAGATATATACTAGTTGCAAAAAAAAAAATTAAAGGTTCAGCATTATATACTAATGAAATGTAATAGAACTAGACCTCATTTAAAAATAAGTCTTTCTTGTATTATGAATTTTTTTTGTTTGATTACAAAGAGACTCTAAAATCGTCCTATATACTCATTATTTACAATTTTATCGTAAATGCACATTTTCGTATAAATAAATAGTCATATGATTAATCATCAGAAGATTGTGTGTTATTTCAGCATGGAAACTGACAAACATTTTATTTGAACAAGTACTTAAACAAGCAGATTTGTATATATTTATCATTTTGTATGTGTATCACATTGTGTCAATATCAGTTTGTTTTGTAAATACATTTATAGTATACTGACAAAATGCCACCATTATTTATTTATTGTGAAATTTTTTTTGTCCCATTCCCTACTTTATAAATACAATAATTAAACCATTGTATGCCTAAAGATTTTTTATATCAACTTTTTTTTGAGATTTTAGAAATATTTAAGTTTAAAAAATCATATTAGCAGCTTACAAAAGTAGAAGAATCATAAAGTTATTAACATATATAAAAATATTTTATAAAAAAGGCTTTTGAGGAGTAGTGCCAAAAAAATCCCAAAAATTATTTTTTTTCTTTGTCCACAATTTGGATTAGTATATTTTATTTGAAATGAAAGCAGGATGCATCTATAAATTAATTAATTCAATCACTAGTTTTTAATATAAAATATTTTTTTATGGAATATTTTGCAACAGAATTTTTGTAACTACTCATATTCAAATTTAAATAGTAAAAAGGTAAATTAAAGTTATCATATTTCTAGTTTTTGAAATGAAATTCATGTATGTTAAAAATCATTCACAAGATATTGTTGTTTATGAAGGCAACATTTTAAAAAAATATAAGTTTTAGTTAAACAATCAAGAGAAATTCAGATTTCTTACTTCACTTATTTTTATTTTAATTAACTGTAAATCGATTTAGTGAATATTCAATTTTAGCATATTTATAAAAATATGCCATCATCTAATGCACATCACTGAAAACTTACTGAACCGATATTATACATTTTCAAATTCAGTTCTTCGACATTATTATATTGAACAAACGACTGAACAATTCTAATATATTTCACTCTTGTATTGTATTATCATGGATACCTAACATGTACAGAATTTGAAGGAAGTTCATTTGATAGAAATATGCTGAAAATAGGGTATAAGATTTGTCAAAGATATACAAACAGAATTTTTAATTTAAAGGGATTTCTAGAATAACAAAATCAGTATCTGATTAAAGTTAAACTGAAATGTTAGATGCAATTAACAGTATTGAAATTAAACATAATTAGTCTAACTAAAGCAAACTAGCTTTTTAATTAATGAATAAAATTGTAACTTTTAAATTATATATAATAAAACTTGTTATTCATATGAAGAAGATTATAATAAATAAATTTAATGAAAGAAGAATTCATAAATAATGAATATCCAAATAGATTTATAAATAATAATATTAAGTTAATAGAAAGTAAGTTAGTTTATGTAAAAGATATAAATAATAAAGAAGATACAAATAGTAATAATAATATTGATAAAACTAATTATATAGTTATAACCACAGATAATAATTATGTGTTTAAAAATTTAAATAAAATTATAAATAAAATTAATAAAAAATAATATAATTAAAGTTACAATAATTAATAAAGTTGTAATTATAAATTTATTAAACGCACATTGATTACGTAAGTAATATTTACACGCACATTTGCACGCATATTCTCAAGGTCATAGCCTCAGTAAATAATAATTAATAAAGAAATAACATGATTAATATATTAGAAAATAAATATTTTAAAAATTATAATAAGGATACAGTTAATTAAATAAATGGAATATGTGAAATTATTGATACTTTTGTATTAGCTCGTGTCAATCACTTGATGGCATTATTTATATGCAAAAACACATAAATATGCCGTTTACATGGCCTGGTAACGTTATATTTCTGTATTTTTGCATAGCATCAATGCCATCAAGTGGCTGACATGAGCTAATAGAACAGTACAAATTACATATAGTTCGCATTACATATTTTTCATTTAAAATAAATGATTAAGTTATTAATAAAAACGAAAATAGAAAAATATAGTAAATGTTTTTAAAATAGATTTTATAAAGCAAACTTGTAAAAATAAAAGTATTGCGTCATTTTTTTTTTTAGAACAAAACTGTTCTTAGCAAGAGGTAGGGAAAGATTTAAAAACTTTTTTTTTTTAAAGAAAACTCTTTTTGTTTTATAAAACAAAAATAAGTTAGGGGAATAAAATGTGCAAAATCTAAAATAAAAAAGTTTAAAATTCATTCTCTCCCTTTTAAAATAGTTAAATAAAATGGCTAAAAATAAACAAATGTAAAATATTAAAATAAAATTTGTTATAAAACAAACTTCTGTGAAAATATCTCATCGGCTTTGGAATGCAATTAAGTGTTCAAGATTCCAGGACAATAAGATATTAGATTAATCTAAGCAAAAGATTAGATTAACGTGAAATGTAAAAATCAATTAATTAAGGAAATGTAAAAATTAATTAAAAATATAGATTTAAATTATGATTAATTAAAGTTGACAAAAAAGAATAAAGAAGAGAGAGATATAAAAGTTGCATCTTGGCTATTGTTCTTTAGTCTGGTCTGCATTTTCTGATCAAGTTATTCCAGTCATCAATTTGTTAGTAGTCGGATTCATGTTATTGCTATACAGTCGGACAGAATTCAAAATGCAGAGTCAGAATTGGGAGAACTTTAAGAGCAGTAGCAGACCAGTTATTACTGTTGTGGACCCCTTTAGTGCAAACGCCACTGAAATAACATGTTGCTAAAACTCCAGTCCTCTGTCAAATCAACTATGCTCACCTGAACCAACGCATGAAACAAATGCCTAGATGGTGAATCAATGCTGCCACTAATCTTTTTCTCTCCCATTGTTCATCCAAAGAATTGAAGACAAGCCCCCAGAAAACATCGATGGAGAACCAAAAAGCCAACAAGTTGTAAAATAAAACACATGAAAACCTAGTTAAAGATACTTTTAAATATATTCTGATCACAGTCTAGACTCTTTTATTTTAAATGAAATGAACTTTAATTATCAGATTATTATAACTGTAGTCTAAAGTAATCATTTAAATTTTTCTTATGTAAAATTTATTGTGTTATTTAATATTATATTAAATATATGTGTGCATAAATAAATATTAATGTTTGCTTAAATATTATTTTGTCTATTTTCTCTCTTCCTCATGTCACTGCGTCATCAGTAAGTTAGTGTAGAGTTATTTTATGTGTTAAGTAAATGTGCTGGACCCTAAGACAGAGTGTGAGCTAGTATAGGATATTTCAAGTGCTGGATTGTGTGTTTGTTGTCTGAAGCATGTTGACTAAAACCTGTGGTTGGTTGGTGCCTGAGGTTGATTCTCAAAACAAATAAAATGCTGTGGATGGCAGGGGTTTGAATCCAGCAGTTGAGGTGGGCCACGGTCTGGAAATAAGATTGTGTTATGATTTGCATAACTCAATCTGCCCATGGGTATCATTGATGGTTCTGCTATTGATGGTATTCTTCCCTTTGCTTGAAGGGCCAATCCGTTCCTGAGTATTTTTTAAAAATTATTGTAAAAGATGTTTAAACCCAGTTAAACGCAATTATAAATAATCTTTTATTCAGACTCAGTTCAAATGCCATCCAATGTGGGAGCCGAAGTGCCATAAATTGACCAGCATAAGCCAAGTTAAAAAAATAAAATCATAATTAAAATTTAAATTGAAAAAAAAAGTTCGAAACTAAAATTAGAATAAAAGCTAAATGGTATAGTTAGAAAATAAAATGGTGAGCCGTGTGAGAAGAGAAATAGACCAAGGCAAACAAATTATAATATTGATAAAATAATTAATAATAGTTAAAAATATATAATGTAATTAAAAAGGAGAGAGAAAAAAGTGGCCAGAAATGATAACTAATTTATAACTGGGGAATTGGAGTTTGTCAAACACTTCGTTCGATTTTAAATATTTAGTTTAGCACTCTGTTCTGTTTAAAAATAGAAGAATATAATGAAAATTAAAAACCACCAGACAAAGGTTGATATTAATTAAATGGAAGTATAGTGAGAACTTTATTATTTAAAATAAATAATAAAGTTCTAGAGTAAATATATTTTAATAAAAGTTTTTTTTTTTTTGTATAGAATCAAAATACAGTGATAAAATAATAAATTAAACTACAATAAATAAAAATGTTGTAAAAAGTGAGTGTAGATTGTATGTGGGTTATTAGAGTTATGGGGGGAGTGTTCAGATAAGGATTGAGGAAGGTATTTAAGTGTAGGCTGTTGCTGTGTGACCCTAGTACCCATAACAGGCTAAACAGAGATGGGGGATAGATTTCCTTATTTCTAGGATGAGTTTCCAGTAGAAAGGCTCATGCTGGGAGAAATAGTCTCAATCCCATATCTCAAATATGCACACTGGAAAAATACCAGTATAAGCCGCAAATCAGTTCATTGGGAGAAAAAAAATTCCATCATATAATAAATAAATCTTGTTTTAGTGTAAGCCGAATGGTCAGTGGATGAATACTGCCATTTGCAGTGACCCCATTTTATCTTCTAGGATGCAGGCCCACCCATTGGAGAAAGTCATGGGTTCATTCAATTGACTGGTAGAGAAATTCCAGCATAGAAGTTAAAAATTTTTTCTTTTATTTGTTGCGTAAGTCGAATGTAAGCCAGATGTGTCTGCAATTCACAGCATTTACCCTCTTTGTACACATTGGAAAAATGTATGTTGTCCCTTGTGGTCTTCTCATATGATATAATTCATTGGAAGCCAACATAGATTACAGCCTTGAAAGAAGAGTAGCCATGAAGCTAAATAATATTTTATTTAAGCTTAAAAATGTTGATTACAATTCTATAATGTTAAGATACTTAATAATTGAATTTATTTTATTTTTTATATCATAATACATATATTTTTGGGTGCTCATGAGTTTAACATTTGATTGTACATTATTAAAATAGATCAATATTGATCTATATAATTAATGAAAGTAATTATCACTGCCTTTCTTCTCCATATCATCTCCACACACGTCTTTATTTCATCGATCCATCTCACATGTGGTCTCTCTCTAGGTATTTTACAATCTCTTGAATCCAGATTAAGATTCAACTGTCCATCTGTTGTCTTTTCTTCTAGAAATATGTTCAGCCCAACTCCACTTTAGTCTCTCAATTCTTTCAATGCTATCAGTAACAACTGTTTGTTCTGTCACCCATGTATTTCATTTTTGATCATTTCTTGTTACTCCTAATATGCATCTTCCCATACTGTGTTGAGTCACCTGAAGTCTCTCTATTGCTCTTCTGTTAAGTGTCGAAGTTTCAGAGCCATAAATAAGAACTGGTAAAATACATTTATTAAAAACCTTCCTTTTTAATCACATATGAATATTTCCTTTTAATGTTAAGTTATTTCTATCAAAAGCGCTCCAACCAAATTTAAATCTATGATTAATTTCATCCATTATGTTTCCAGCTGTAGTAGTAATCTGACCCAGGTATTTGTAGTTTTTAACTTCTAATTCATCATTATCAATCTTTATTTTCTTTTTTTGAAAAAAATTCATTGAACATTACTTTAGTCTCTTTAACATTTTCCTTTAATCCTACCTTTTTACTTTCATCTGATAACTCTTGCAACATTTCCTGAAGATTTAAAGCATTATTTCCAAAACAACTACATCATCTTCAAGATCTAGATGATTTAAATTATCCCAATTTACTTTTACTCCCTTAGCTTATCATTTTAATTCACAAAAGACTTCTTACAAAATTGCTGTAAAATGTTGTGTATATGTAAAGTCTTTCTTTATGAATAATTTATCATTTATACGGTTATAATTATAAATTTATTTAAACGCACATTGATTATGTAAGTAATATTTACTAAAGCTTTAACCTTAAGAATATTAGGGACCTCTACAGGTCTTAACCATAAGCTTACGCTTTGGAAGAAAAGAAGGGAACCTGTAGAGGTCCCTAATATAGTATTTTTACACACATATTCTTGAGGTTAAAGCCTTAGTAAATATTACTTACGTAATCAATGTGCGTTTAAATAAATTTATAATTACAACTTTAAATTATCATAATAGATTTCTAACTTATCATAATAGATTTCTAACTATAAGGTCTTTCCATTGACTTGTTGTAAATTGAAAGATTTCACGAGTATTAATGTGTAATAAGAAACGTGGACTTAATTAGTGAAGTATTTAATAGCTTCATGCTCTTAGATCTAACCACTTCAGCTTCACCTACTTAAATAGAAAGTAGGTTGAAGTACAGAAGGTTCCCTTTGGGTTTCCTTTTTTTCTTACAAAGCGTAAGTTTGTGGTTAAGACCTGTAGAGGTCTCTAATATCATATTTTTACATGCATATTCTTGAGGTTAAAGCATTTATATGGTTATAAACTACAATTTAAATAATTTTATATGAACAGTTTGCTTTGTTAATCTATGGAAATAATATTTGATATTTGTAAGTCAAAATCAGAATGATATATTTATTATAGAGTATTTTCCATACTTTTTTTTTGTAATTAGAATTAATTAATAAATTTATTAGTCATTATTTTAAGTTATTCCAATGAAATTATTTAATACTGGAATAAATTATATATTTTCTATTGTTCACAGTCACAGTATTTGTGAACCAAGAAATTAGTTTTAGAGTAATGGTATATTATGTGTGTATCTTGATATCTATATAATTCTTTTTGCAATTATTTGGATGACAATAAGATAATGCAGGTCATCTTTAAAGTCCGCTCACTTTGTATGGTAGTTCATTGAGGGCCCATATTTTCATGGTATCTGTTAGCCTTGGCCTTTGATAACAAACAACACTGATATAATAATGCCAGACGTTTTTAAATATATACTTCTTTATATAATTATTTTAGCACTTAAGTATGTGCATGCAACAAGAAATATTGAAGATTGCTCTTTTATAATATCATATCTTGTAATTTGCATTGGCTTGTTGATAATTAGTATGCTATTTTATAATGTGCTTCTTTGAATCAAGTCACAAAGGATGACTCTTGACTATTAAATGGTGATTTATTTCTGATAATACATTCATAAAACAGGAATGCTTATTAGCATTTCCTTAATCCCATATTAATCCTAATATTTCCATACCATTATAATATATTTGTATTGGCTAAACAATTTTCAAGTTTTTGTTCATTGGTTGTTTTTTTTTTTTTTTTGCAATTTTGGCTTACATATTATTATTGGCTTATTTGACTATGTCTTTTGATATATGATCTATCACTGTTTATACTTTGTGAATTTGAAGCTTTTGATTTTGGCTTTTGAACAAGAATAAGAATCTATTATGAAAAATAATGATTTATTGATTGGTCAGTTTATATTCAATATTTTTGAAATAATGATCTCGTATTATTTCAAAACTTTCAATCTTATTAATTATTTTATATATTTATTTTAAATATATTTTCACATACATATTTTTTACAACCTGACACTAATTATTTTTATTTGTTTTTAAGGAATTTCTGTCAGCAGTTTATCTGATGATCTTTTCATATTGCGTATACCCAAAGATTTGAAAAAAGATAAGGTAAATTCCTGAATGTAATGTAAAATAATTATAATTCAGTTTTATTAACTAATTATTTATATATTTCGCATTTAGTTTTAAATATACTTTTAATATATGCGTGCGTTTTTTTTTTGTTGCTAATTTCTGAAGCCTGAGGATAAGGAAATAAAGGTAGTGTGATTATGCCTGGAGTAAAGACTATTTGAGTATTTGTATATTTGAACAAATTTAAATTCATTAGAATAAGTAGAAATAAGATAGCAGTTATGTTTTTCTTTCAGATATGTCTTTCTGATAAGATGTAATAATAAATGCAATAGTTAAAATATAATTCTGCCTGTGTACTGTGCTGGTTCAGCACGAAATGCATCTTGGGGGTCATTTGTCTTTTATTATATCTTTATTTATATGTATTTAAAAAGAATGGAGAAGTTTATTATATCTATACTGATTTACAGTAGTTTCCTATATATACAATATTTGATCTTATTGTGCTATAAATACCAAAATTTGTGGATAGTGGTGAATTAAATACAAATTTATGTTTTGTAACTTTCACATTTTATGTCACTAAACATCATATGATCATCATTTTCTATGCATATATTAGCTGTTAAAGCAGTGACAAACCCTTTATACAGTATTGCCACTCAGTATAAGTCAGAGTAATCAATGGAAGAAAGTTTGTGCATAAAATCCCTATCTAGTGCGTAAAATCTCTATCTAGTGCCTATTCATCCAATATTCATCAACTAGTTTCCAGTTCATGGCTTTAAGGAGCTTTGGATTTGAGAGAACTGTACATAAATCTTAGGATCTAATGCAACCATAAAGCAGTCACTTTTTATCTTTTCATTTAACTATAGAACTATGAGATCAAAATGAAAACATGTTTTCAATCCAAATTTATTTGCTTGTATAGTCATATAATTCTGAACCCAATGCTATCAGATCCAAGGCTCTTCACTGATGAAAGCCATAAATTAGAAAGTGGTCTGGAGATATTAGATGAGTAGGTACTAGATAGCACTTGCGTCCAGTGATTACTAAGGCTTGCACTGGATGGCATTATTATATGGAGAATTTGTCACTGTTTTAACAGCTTGTGAAAGCATAGAGATGATCATGTGATATTAAGTATTGGGATGATAGTAACTATGGTTGTTAAAGAACGAAAGACACCAACTCATCTACAGTCAGCTTTGGATTTTAACTGACCAAAAGAACAAGCTGGATTTTAAATTAGTGTTAACATGGTGAATAACATCCAAGTATTGGCAAAAGTTATAGAAAGGACTAATGAATATGAGTGGCCATTATACTTTGGATTTGTAGATTATGAAAATTGTCATTTGATTTTTAAACATTTCCACAGTGATTAAAGTTTTTCATCATCAACATATAGATATAGGATATTTTTATATCCTGAAAAATATTTATTAAAATACAACAGTAATGATCAGATTGATACTGGGAAAATAAATATTAAAAGGGTGTATGTAAGGGTAATTCCAAATCTCCAAAATTTTTTACAGCAGTTTTACAACGATTATTTATGATAAAAATGGGAATCTAAAAGAATAAAAACAAATGGTGTTTATTTACTTCATTTTGTAGATGAAGCAATGTTTCACAGTTTCAGGAAGTGTTGCAATAGTAATCAAATGAAAATAAGAAAATAGATCTAAAATAAATATTTAAAAAATAAATTGATGTTTATAAAATAACAATTCGTGTCAATTGTTAATATAGAGTTTAATATAAATAAATAAAAACAAATAATATTTCCAAGCGCTTTCAACTCTTACGAGTCCTTATCAAGGCAGTGTAAAAAATTCTATTTTCTCCTAGGTAATGAATCTAACATTTCATTGTATTGGCCAGGAACAACTAATCAGAAAGCTGGTTAATTTCGAATTCATAGCACAAGATGAATTTTGTATAATGATTCTTATACAAAATTCCTCTTGTGCTATGAATTCGAAATTAACCAGTTTTCCGATTAGTTGCACTCTTATCCACAAGTATTTTTTATATGTGGCTTGAACTATGCTATCTCTTTTACGAGTGCCACTTTTGTTATGAAAGAATACCTATAGATAAACTAACCTCATCTCATTTTTGAATCATTAATATTCCAGTCTTTCCCCAGCTCAGAACATGATTTCTCAAGGTTGAGAGTGAACTGTCCATATATGCCTTTTGAGTGACATTCTAATTTAGTTAAGAATGACATGGATAATTAAATATATTTATGTAACATAGTTTATTTAAGGATTTTGATTGATATCTATCATTGTAAATATTAATTTTACATAGACTGTATTAGAAATCTTGAAAAAGCATGTGGGTGAATTATTTTGAAAGTTTAATTATAACCGGCTTAATCTCTTACCTTTTCCAATCTATCAATGGGCTCTTCATTTCCAAGATACATGCCATTCCATTTTTAATGACTTTTATTTAACTTCTCCCTTCAGTTTGTTAAGGTAAAATCTTGTCAATTTTTAACCTACTTCTACTGAGTGGATTTTCTTCCAATTTTGCACATATTAGGTATTAATGACAATGTAATATTTCAAGAATGTCCAGCCTAACAGAGTTGACAACTGCATTTCAAACTGCATTCAAATTAGTTCAGTAATTTTTGAGTGTCAATAGATGAAACATTCATTAATTCAACTTGCATTTGACTCATAGCCATATTACAAAATATAAAAAAATTGTTTATCTAATACTCATAGAAACAAATGAAAAATGAGAAAAAATTAATTTTAATTATTGTAAAGACACTGACATTTTTTAAATTTCAATTTTTATAAATTTGAATGTGAGTATCTTTCTTATTGTTATGGTAAATGATTTTGAAAAATTGAAGGGATTACAGATAGATGTCTTAACAAAAAATCAATTACATGATACTTACAAACACTAAAAATTAAGAAAATAATATATACAAAAACGTATTTAAAAAAAAAATACTTTTTTTATTTAATTTGATGATGTATTCACATGAAAAAAAAATCAAAATGTTGAGGAAATTTTATGGGTATTTATAATTAATTAATAACCTAAAATATCTAATTATTAACCTATAACCTAAAATCTCTTTTATTTAATTATTGAATTCTTATCACACTTTTCCATTCATCAGGAATCTTATCATGTGTAATTTTCTTAAACTAATTCTTGCATAGCTTTCCATCCTCTTTTTTTTTTTTTAACCTATTTTTTACTCATTCATTTTTAGATTTATCATTTTATCCACATATTCATGATAAATCACATTTATTTACAAGTCTTCTTCAAAAATTTTGGGTAGTGTTCTGATCTATCGTGTCCGCTGCTTGATGGCGTTGATGCTAAGCAAAAACACATTGATATAACGTTACACGATGCAGTCAACACACCATCACACGATACTGTAGCGAAAAAATACAACCCAGCATTATGTGCAACACAACCAACTATGGCCACCAATGAAGGCATTTAAAGCCACAGTGGTATCCGGCAGCCGAGTAAATGGACTCTTTTTGTGTTTTATTGTAGAAAGAAAGCTATCTGCTTGGCTGCGGCCTTGGAAATGGCATATTTCTAGCAATTCAGCTAGAAATAGCACTGTCAAGCAGCTGACACAATAGAGAACGATAGATCAGAACATTACCAAAATGTTGTTTTAAATTCCTTAAGTTTTTTTTTTTAAGTTTTCCTATTCTTTTTTTTTTTTCCATTTGTATAATAGCCTTTTCTTTCTATTTCTGTTGTTAATAACATCTTCAAAACAATCTCTCTTTTTGTATTATTAATTTTCTCATCTAACTTTGTATTAAGTTCATCACATTTCTATTTCTTAACAATCCCATATATCATAAGAAAAAAGGACTGGTTATTAGTCATAAAAAAAATCAATTTTATTTTTAATTAGATATGCATTAACATATAATTCTTGCTAATTTTAGAACAAAACATAACTTAAATCCTCACTTATTCATGGTGTGCCTATGTAGTGAGTTCTGAATTTTAATGATTTTAATCAAAGCACATAAACTAACTATTAATCAGCATTTATTTACAATTTCCTATATATATTATTTATTGTGCTGATTTATGCCAAGCCACAATTTTATGACAGACTGAAAAAATAAATTATTGCATTCATTAATTATAATTAAAAATAGATAAACAATACAGCACAAACTAATAATTTATTCTAATTGTGAGAACAAAATAAATTTTACATTTTTAATATTATGTATTGAAGTTGAATTTAATAGTATTTTTGAAAAATTCATCTTATTATATTGGGTAGACATTGATTTGATACAGTGAACAATTTATTTATTTAGTGACATTTACATGCATATCAATTTTATCTATACAGGATTGTATTAAACTATGCATTGATTGTACATATAGAAATATTATTTTTGTTACTTCTAACAGAATGTGCATGTATCACTTTTACTGTGCATTAAGTTTACAATCAAAGAAAGAGGATGTATTTAAGCTATTACTTGTTCACTAAAGTGGCTAGATATTTAGATTAATTCGAACACTCTTACCTATATCTAGTCTTAAAAGATAATTAAAAGAATTTTATCAGAAACTGATGAAACAATTAATTATTATTTTATTTTAGATTTATATTTCTTTCCACACACAGTTATAAAAGTCATAATTATAAATTTTGAAATACTACATATGTTATTCATATTACTGCTTATCGTAAATCAGTCAAGAATTTTTAATAATTTACTAATCTATTTTTCTGAATAATGATAATGCATTTGATTTTGTTATCACATGATACATAATTCTGACCATTCTATTTATAATGTTTTTATGTCCCAATGAGCTAATAACTTTAACTTATTATATGTGAATAGTTTCTTTTTATATGTATATTGAGAAATAGATATAAGATATTTACAGGTAAGAGTTAAACAAATAGTAAACTTAAAAATAGATAGCAATTAGATAGATGCAAAATAGATAAAACTGGACAAATGTTTCTGTTATAAAAATGAAAAAATTAGTCAAAATAATTGATTGCAACTTTCATTTTGGACAAATAATTATTACAACTTATTTGAGTTACTTATATTGTTATTCCTTGCTTCTTTTTAGGGGGATGTGATTTTAAGTAGTGATTTTGTTATTGAAACCATTGTGAAAATCGTCATTGCTACTAAGCAACCAAATCTTGTTAAAGTAGAAGACTCTAAATGGTAAGTATGTTTTGTTTGTGTCAAATATATGAAATATAAATGTTATAAATAGATGAGATATTAATGATACTAAAAATTTATGTAAGTTTATATAAAATGATAGAAATGAGGGAATTTGTTTAAATTCTTTATTCAAAAATTGTAAAAAAAAAAATCCAAGAATATTTGAAAAAAAGATGGGAATTATGTTTACAATCTTGTATTTTATTTATAAACATGTGATTTCTTGTATATATAAACCAAAGAAACTATGACTTTTCCAGTTGATATATAAGCTTTTTTTTACAGTGATAATTCATTTCATATCATCTAGTTCTGAGCATGAGTAGAAAATCAATATTTTAATTCAAGGCGTAATTTTATTCTAAATTTTAGTCCAATTTTCTAAAAAAAATAGAATATGTTAATGGATGCCTGATTTCATATAAACTTTCCTAACTTTATCCTTTTCTCTCAGTTTATTGTTAGACTGCTTCAGTACCAATAAAAAATGTCAGTGTATTTAGCTAATTATATCTTCCTGCACATAAATCTTTATACCGGCCAATTCCTTTATGGCTAATTCAATAGAAATCTAATTCAAAAGTCATTTTAAATCTCTAATTTGAAGCTGAAATTCTAGCCTCTATTAAAATAACTTCCATTAAGTCTCAATTGAATCCATTAAAAGTTTCTGTCCCAGGAATTCCATTATTATTTATTCAATAAATTGCTTTTATTAAACATATAGTCTGCAACCAACTGGTGAAAAGCTGAAGCTTATGCAAATGTTTTTTATTGATAAATTGTTTTTATTAATAGTAAATAGTCTTTAACCAACTATTGGAGAGCTAAAGCATAGGCAAGCAACCTTCATTGATTTTTTGAACATGATTTGTCATTATTTTAGTATATTAAATGATTTTAAATTTAGGCTATAAGTAATTATGAATTTTTATGTGGTGAGCAGGGAAGCTAGAGTTCACTTGTATAAAATAAAACAATGCTTTTTTTTTTTTTTTTTAGCATTATTCACTTATTTCTAATGAGACCCTTTGCTATGCTTTTATCTTGGTGAATAGATTTCACACAGATAAGTAAGCATTTGATTATAAAGTTAATGAATTATTTTAAAGAAATTAAATGAGTAAATAATCATTAATATTGATTTGTAATGATTTTATCTCGAGCATCAATTTATATGAAATTATTTTCATTTTGGAACTGCCACTTAAATGTGGTAACAAATAAAAATATGAGATGGATTCTCAATTAATAATTATCTAGCATTATGTTTTTAAATGATAGAAAATCCTGGATTGGTAACATTTAACCCAAGTAGACAGTTGAAGAGAATAATAATGAATTCTACATGCATGTTTATTTTTTGCACTGCATGCATCTGATATAGGAGGACACAATTTAATTAAAAGTAGTGAATAAATAACATCTAGTTGGGCAAACCTACATTATTTAAAAAATAGAAAATATCTTGTTGGTTTTGTTATGAGAGGTGAAAAGGCTGCAGAATTAAAAATAAATAAATATTTATTCAATTAGTAACTGCTTTTTAATTAGAAATAATTATTTGCTTTCATGAGTAAGTTGTCTTTACTTAAGAGTGACTTTTTATAATCGTGTATATCCTTAAATTAGTGTCTAGGTTATAGTTTTTGTCAATGAGGAGTTGAAATCTCATACACTTATGTAAATAGCAGTTAATTTCAGTCATTATATTATTTAAATTATTCCCTGAAATTCAAAAACACTCTAAGATTTTGATTTCAAACTAACTTGCTTGTATATATATATAGATTTGATATTAGCCAAAAGCTTTATATTAATCTGAAGTCATATTTTACTCTTTAGATAATTTGATGTAGATCAGTTAGCAGTACATGCCTTTCTCTGTTTACATCTAACATATTTCTTTGGGGAGTAATTCTCATTCTTCTCATAGTCATTTATTGTATGCTTGAGTAATCAATGAACAGCAGATGATAGAACTGTTACATTCACACCTTCCGATTACTTGCTAGCTTATGAGGAATTAAAAGCAATAATTCACTCTATTGTATTTAAGGATACAGACATTGAAAGAATATAAAGAAAGCCACATCATGCTTTGTTTTGTATTTACTATTTCTTGTTAAAGGATCAAAAGTGCCACAGTTAGTTTAAAATAACTTTCTAAATTGTAATTGATGGCCTAAAGTTAACTTATATAATTGTATGAGTTAATTAATTTGGATTTAAAATTTCAGCTGTCAAGCATTGATGATTGAGAGGTCAGTGACAGCCGTTTTACAAGCAGTTGTCCCAGGTTAGCGGGTTCGCTTCCCGGCTGATGCTATGACGCATGGGGAAAAAAAATTTCAGCTTATTGGCTCAAATAGATGCCTAAAAGAAGAAAATGTATTGCTAAATATGGGAATCTAACTCCAATGTTCCTTTTTGAAAACAGCCACTAGCCAAATTAATTTAGAGATTTTGATTATAATACTGCCACATAGCTAAAATAAATGAGTTATTGCTCTTTAATGCAGATATTGAAATAGGCAAAGAAAGTCATTTAATACATTGTTTGGTATAGATTATATACATTAGTTGGTTAGGAATAGAGCGAATAATGACTGAATCAGGTGATTACCATCCAAAAAATCATTTATGTTATAGGATTTTTTTTAGTTTTATTACTCATCTTTAAAACTTATAATTATGAGATTTTAATGTTAGTTGTAGATGGTTTGCTAAACTTCCTCAAATGTTTTAAAGTGAAAAAGAAATATTTAATTGATGTGCTTGTGTTTATTAAGTTATATTATTTTTATACTATACTGTATATATATATACTTTAAGTAATTATTTTTATACTGTATATATATATATATATATGTCATTATTTTAAATTATAATAAGTGGCACATTGTTTCATTTGATAATGATTACAATTTAAATAATCAAAAATACTTGTATATAAAAATTATATTATTCATATTTATTTGTATGGTTATTATGTTTTAAAATAATTATATAAATGTGTGTGTATTGTGCATTGTAAACATTATTATATTTTTAGTATTTCCCATTACATGAGCAATGGTAGAGAAGGATTTATCGATCTTAGCACAGGTGCAGCACCTAATATAACTAAAGCCAAAAATGGTCATCTCAGTGTGGTAAGTTTTTTGTTACTAGTAATTTCTATGAAGATTTTTTTTCCCCCCATTTCTTTTTATTTAATTGTAATTTTTTATTAGAATAAAACATTAAATATTGAAAAATTAAAGGTGATTAAAAATTTAATATTCACATTTCCATTTTTATTCAAATCTTTATTTATTCTGGAATTGCTAAAATTTTTATAATAAAAAAATAAAATTTTCTGATAAATGCAATTAATTATTCCCTAAATTAATTTTCATATATATATATTAATGTAAAAATCTCATCTTTTAATAATTTTCTGATATTAATAATTAAAAATCATATGAATGAACTTGTTTTATATATATTTGACTTGGTCGACAATAATTAAATTAAAAGTAATACGAATTTACTACTTTGTTTATAAGAACAGAAAAAACAATATCATAAGCCAGTCATGTAACCATATATTCCAAGTTTTATTTTGCCAACTATTTTAATCTAGTTGTGATTACTATAAACATTAAAATTGCTGTAACAAATCTCATAATAGATTGGAAATATTAATTAATTATAACATAATATTATAAATCTTTAAATAAATGTAATGTTTTTTGTATATAAGTGTGTGTTTATTGATCTATAATTTAAATAGATGGGATAATTAGAATTCATAAAATCTTTATTGTTAACCTGGTTTTCTAACTTTTATAATCACATATATTAGTATTATATATATGGGAGAAAATTACTGATCTCACTAGCATAAAAATTTCAAATAGCTTTGTATTAAAATTCATCCAACTAAAATAAATACTCACATACTGGATAATGGAAATACCTGCAATCTCTTTATTATTATTGCATTGGAATAATTATTGATATTTTACTTGTTATGGAATTGTATAACATTTAAATAATGTTTGTTGCAAATGGTGGAGGTTTTCCACTCATTTAAAAATGATTTATAGTAATATTTAAACAAATAATTATAAGCAAGATCCTGAAAGATATATAAAATCAAAATATTTAAATATAATCATGGAGTGTAATGGTTTGTTTAAAAGAGTACCATGTTCATAATATGGGTGGGGGTAGTGGATTGAACTTTAATTATGAAGGTTAACTTTTAAATAAATAAATAGTGCCCAATTAAGAGCTTCCTTTTGCTTTAGTTTATCAAAAGCTAGATACAGTTTTTAATACAAACAGCCTTTTCTGTTTCCACTTTTCCTTTTTCAGTTGACATGCCATTAGAAATGTCAATAACATTCCCCCTTTTTAACTACATGCACAGCATTTCTGACTCCAATTTCTTTTTATTTCAAGCCCTTCAGAATTAAAACAGCAATGACGGACAAAGGCTTAGTAGGCTAGGAATCTTTAGGTATGGGCGTTGCTCGAGATAGTATAATCATTGATAAGTTGCTTTGGAATTGGATTTGAGTGAGACAGGAATTTTGGCTTGTAAAGATTGTATGTTTAGGTAGCCCTATTTAGCAGTCTCCCTGCCTGTTATGGAAGGTCTTAGATAATATAGTCTAAAAATTGATTATCTCATACAGTCTGGCAAGGTTGTCATACTTGATAGATTACTCATTACAGCAATGGTAATATAAAAGGTAAGTATTATAAATCTTAAATTTTTTTCTAAATATAGGTATATGGAATATGCGAATTTTAAACAAGGAGTTTAATATAACAGATTGATGGGTACAAGTTCGTGGGATAGATCAGTCAGTGAAAGAAAAATATATGGTGTTAGATTTGCTGTAAAGTCTACTTTAATATTTTTTATTGTTGGAATGCCTTGTTGCATCAGTGCACAATGGCAGTAGTGTTCATTTTATTACCACCTATTCTCTAACCTTAGATTCAGAAAAATTCATAGAAGGAAAATTTTTATTTTTTATTGGATAGCAATACCATTAAAAAGTATAATTTTTCTACTTAGAGATTTTAATTCATATATTGCTATAAATAGACTTTGGCCAAAGGTGACAGGAAATACTAGTATTAGTGCTGTAAATTCAAATGGTTTGTTATGCTACATTTTTGCACAACTCCATTACAAACAGTGCTTAAAACAATGGCATTTAATGGATTACGTTATAGTTAAGGAGTCAGAATACAAGAGAAGTTCACTTTATGTGAGCACTTAGAAGTTTACATTGTTGAACAGGTCATAGATTAATATGCTTCAAAATTAAAAAGATAGTTGCCTTTAAAATAGATATTATTCTAATGTTATTCACATTAAAATAGATGTTCATTCTTTAAAAGAATCTACTACATGTACTAAATTTCAATCAGGACTATCATACTACTGAAAGCTGGAATTCTCTTGAGGAATATGTTAAGAATACATGTAAATCTATTTTTGGGTTCACTAAAAAGAAGAATCATGATTGGTTTTCTGACAGTGAGCTTATTATTTTGTACTAATAATAGCTTAAATGTGGAACTTCATAATAAAGATAAAAAATTTGAAGGCAGAATTTAACAGTTGACAAATAAGTTTTAAAATTTATTGGTGGATTAAAATTGCAGTGAAGACACAAACATTGACAGATCAAGATTATTCTAGATCTTTTTTTGATGCATTGAAAATAATATATAGATCTGAGAAATGATATCATAATCCTATTAAATCCAGTAATGTGGTACTTCTTGTATGATGAGAATGATATTTTAAACAACTGGAAGGAATATTTTGATCATCTTTTGAATAATAATACAAGAATTCAGATGATGATTTGAATTATATATCCATTTAATCTATTCATTTAGATTTAGACAAAAGTATTCAGTTTAGTGAAGTTAAAATAGCTCTTTGTAATCTTAAAAATGGAAAAGTTGCAAGTCCTGATGAAATTCTTGGAGATATTTTAAAATATGGTGATGATATATTAGCATCAAAAACGTTTGAATTTAGAATTGCATTCTATCTTAAGGATGCTTTTATTATTTCAATTTTTAAAAATAAGAGACAAGATGGCAGTAATTATTATGGAATCATTATTATTCATTATAGCAAAGGTTCTTTCAAGAATTTTGTTAAATAGATTTGCTTCTAGTCATATATGAATATTCATCAGAGACTCATTATGGTTTTAGAGAATCTATAGTCATGGTTTTTATTTCCAGGCTTAGTTGGTTCTCCATTAAAATTTACATAGTATGCAGATTCTGTGTGATAGAATGAGAGGAAGTATTATTACTACACCTGGAAAATCTGAGGCATTTGAAATGAAAACTGGTGTTAAATAAAAATGTATGCTTGCTCCAACATTGTTATCAAATTTTATGACAGCAATTTTTGGAATTGTTTATAGGCAGTTTAGTCAACAGGAACAAGATATAATAAAACAGATTTGATGATGGAATTTTTAATTTGAATTGATTAAAACTGAAATAAGCTGTTTCTTAGATTGTGGATTTACGATATGCTGATGATTGTGCTATTTTTGCCAATTTAAAAAATGATTGACAGAATGTACTTATTGTTTTGAATGTAACATATATAATGATTTGGTTTTATTAATTGTTGTTCCAAAAAAAATCAAGTTTTTTATCAATCAGTGATGAAAGAAAAAGCCTCAATAACTTTTAGCTTAGATAGTTATCAGTTCGAGAGTAAACCCATGTCCTGTTTAAATATTTTAATAGTTTTATAAGTAGAAAAATGGAATTAGATGTTGAGGTACAACACAGTGTGTTGCTACGGCTTTAACATGTCAAAAAATAAAGCATTTCATCATAGAATAATAACTATTGCAACTAAGTTAGCTGTATATAAAGCTGTTATTTTATTAATTTATTGTGGAAATCTGGATATTGTATTGGTGCAACATAAAGATAGAAGAAAATTTTTATATAAGGATGCTCTCTAAAATTTAAAAAATACAATGAGATCATAAGACTAATCAATATGGTCTTAAACTTTTTGATGTGATACTACGGAGTCCTCTATTATAAAATCACGCTGTCATTGGATCAGACATGTAAAACAAATAAACAGTGAACTTAAGCATAGTTCGAAATGCATTGTCAATTGTTTTCCATTGGAGCATATAATAGAGAATACAATACATTGAAGAGTTACAATTAGACATGAGGTTCAAATAATCCAGAAAAAAATCTTTTCTGCTGATGAAATTAAATCATCGTAAAATATCAAGTAACAGAAAAATGTATCATGTTCTGTATGTGAATATATTTGTGTTTCATAGATTGGTTTATATAATCAGCACAAAACTCTTTTCTAGAGTAGTTTTTTTTCCTTTCTTTTCTTTTTTTTGGAGTTAGAATGGCTTTTTACATTTACAAGTGGCTGATTATTATTATAATTTTACTTTTTATTTTAAAAGATTTTGAAAGATAACTTGAGGATACTGTGGATTTTAGATATGTGTATGTATATATATAATGAAATGAATAATGTCTCATTTATTTTATTATCAACCATATGACCTTCCACATGGTAGTAAGTAGGTTTTCAGTGTTGCAAGAATGCTAATAAATATAGCATTCAAAAGGTTTTTTTTAAAAAAGGTATATAAAACAGAGCAAATAATGTAAAAATAAAATATTAAATGTAATAATAATAGATAATAAATTTAAGAGAAATAAATTATGTAAACTATATTAAAACTTTCTTTTAGCAAAAATTAAAATAATATATTGCAAAATATACCAGTATTAAAAAATAGATTTTAAATAATTAGATTAAAAATAAGTTTATAAAAAGATTAAGGCTGTTTTGAAATATGAGATTCCAAAACAAGGAAAAAATTCAATCAATTAAATAAATGATGATGTTTTTAAAATAAAGTGAGGTCATAATGGTGTTGAAATTTTTCTTGAAATTAGGGGAGGCTGGATTTTGTTTTATTCAAGCTGCATCAAACCATCATTAGGATGACCAAATAGAAAAGAGAAAAACTGGTATCTTCCTGAAATCTTACCTGGACCACTTGAGAATCTGACCAAGCTATTTAGAAAAAAATCTCTATTCCAAAATGAAGAAAAAAAATGTATAAATCTAAAATTTTAAAAGTAGAAGATTGATAAAGTACATCATAGCATCTTATTTATTAATGGAATCAATTGATGCATGCCATCATGGGAGAAATATCCTGAAAAAAAATCTTCACAACAAATTGTAGAGAATTTTGGCTGCAAAATCTTCCCTGTGCATATGTTTATAAAAAATTGTTTCCTATCATATTAACCACTTCAAGTTTTATTTTACGACTCTTAGCTCATATTTCATTCTATCAAATTATATTTTATTTGTATAGAATGTTTATATAACATTATTTATTGATTGATTAAAGGTGGAAGCAAATATTTTAAAAGGAAAAAAAAAGTTAGCATTTGTTGCTAAGCATCTATTAAAAATATTTGCCCTGTGTTTTTAAAGCAGTTGAAGAAAAAAATTAGTACTTTCAAAAAAAAAAAATCATTTCATTTGTCTTTATTATATATATATGATTTTTAAAATTTTACTAATGTGAAATTATCAGAAAATATGTAAAATTATATAAAAACAATGGGGTAATATTCATTTTTAATACACAAAAAATATGCACACATATAAAATATTTGCAGTGAAGTATCCAAATATTAAAAATAATGAGTGTAATATAATTATTAATATTTTAAGTTAAAATTTAATTTGAATCGACTTCATTTGTACATAAAAAAAGCCCTCCTTTTGATTGCTGCAAGATTTTATGTATGTAGAACTTATAATATAAATGCAGTTGTTAAATCACTGTTGAATGGCATTAGATCCCAAGGACTACCTCAATTAATTAAATAATGTTATTATTAAATTAGGGATCGGTTTCAAATGAGCCATCTCTGAAATTAAGTTGAATTATGATTAAATCGGGATTCGGATCTAAAGTGGCCACTAGGTATATGTGTGTGTGACTATTTTAGAAAGCTAATATATGAATAAATGTATTGTATTTGTGAGAGTCAGTATATGTAGACTTATATCTGGAATGTATTAAAAGCCAGGAATTTACTTTGTGGTGCTCAATCATATAATCATACTACCATTACTTTACAAGTAACAATTTTCTCACTGTGCTTATGAACTAAGAATTAAAAGATGAGGGGAAAAGCAATTATAAAAAAACATCATAAATTTTTATGATATAGTCTGTAATGTAATCATATTTAGGGAAAAAAAACTATATTTTGTTTGACAATTATGATACTTTGTAAATAAACTATTATTTGTTTAAATAATGAGTTGGTCTGCATATAAATTTCATGTCCATTTCATCATCAATAGCTTACATTCTACATGATCTAGCCAGATATTGCAAATAGTAGTTGTATAGCGGTCATCATCATCACATATTAAAGAAAATATTTTGAATTCTATTAAAATATGTAAATAAAGAATTTATGCCATATATTTCTTGATGTTTAATGTCAGGCAGTACCTAAATCAATAAAATTAAAGTAAAATAAATTTAAACATATATAAGCTGACCATTACAATATATACTATGAGTATATATATATATCATAAGCAGCAACTTATAGATAAATAGCAGTTGTTTTTAAAGAACATCATCAAATTTTCTACTATTATATTTGGGATAAAAATTTGTGGTCATAAATGCTCATCTGAAATAAATTTCTTTCTCATTCTAATTTCTGATTATAACATAATCCACAAGATTTATTGTTTTGAATGATAATGTATTTAAGTTTCTTTGTAGTGATTTTTCTGTCTAATTAAAGTGTTCCGACAGTCACTCTATTATGGTGCAAAATTTCTATAACATCAAATTGTTTGAATTTATAGAGCTAATACTATATTATTATATCCAATAATTGCATCATAGTTTATTGTTCCCACAAACTTGCTTTAGATGCCAAGAAGAAAAATTTGTGGACTTTTACTGGTATTGCTACAGTAACACTATCCAATAAGGAATAAAAAATTACTTTATTTGAATTTTCAATGTTAGATTATATGTTCTGAAAAAATGGCCATAAATATATATCGATAGATAATATTCAATATAACACGTAAGAAAAAAAATAAAAAATGATAATTATGAATATCTTAATCAGATTATTAATAGAAATGGGAATATAATAGATAAAGTTAATCATAGAATTAAACTAGTACACTGGAGAAATAACTTACTATTAAGAGAAAATCTGCCTGTGTATTTCAAAAGGAAGTTTATTAAGAAATATATTTTATCAATTTTTACACATTGAAATTTAACAAAAAATCACTGTAGAGACTTCAGACTACATAACAGAGTGTATGAAAGACATGTTGGGCATAGTGAGGAGAAACTGAAAGCAAAATGCATTACTGCGAGAAAAACATTAAGTACAATTGATGTTATTGATAAATTTAAGAGATTGAAATGAGCCGGGCTGGGCATATTTCTAGAAGAGATAGCAGTAAATGAACTGTTGAGAATGTGAAAGATCTAGAAAAAAGACTACTATGAGATGGATGGATGAGACAAGGAGAATTGCCAAAGTGCTGCCGAGAAGAAAAGTTTTGGGTCAGAGAAATTGGAATAAACTTGGAGAGGCAATCCTACAATACATAAAATGATGATGGTGAATATAAAAATTGAAATGGATAGTGAAGAACTTAAGGAAATTAAAAAGCACAGGAAGTATTTCATTTTTTCACCAAGTATTATTTTGTGAAATAAATTTACATAGATACTTCTTGGAAGTACAAAATATAAAGATGAAAAAAATGTTTGATATCTGCTGATGTGGTAAACAAATTAATAATAAAGAATAAATAAGTAAAAAATATTGAACAGAGGTCAATCACCAATAAGAAATTTGAAAAAAATTTAAACTCAGAAATTGTAAAAATTAATATAGAAAATAAAGTAGAACACAAATGTATAGATAAATATAAAATATTTACCAAGGAGATGGTATTTAATAATTAAGAAATGCCAAATCTAGATTTCGATGCATGCTTTTAATATCTTTGCTAAAAACTAAGTCACATATAATTGAACTTTCAAATTATTTATTGCACTGCAAATCTGCAGTGCAATTACACCTTAGCCAACATTCACAGTTATATGAAGGGATTTTGTTTTATCAAGGGAATATTAAGTGAATTAAAATAAGTTTGTGATAAGATGATCACACACAAAAAACAATATCATTTCAATCTGCCTTCAGGCAAGGAAAATACTTGTAAATATAAAAATTATATGTAAAATGTCATGAAAGCTATATAAATATTTCTTGTGACTGTATGATAGAATGTAACATTAAAATTTATAATTATTACTGATCATCTTAAGCAATATATATATATATTTGTAAATCTATTCGCAGAATAACCAAATCCAAAAGTATTATAATTCACAAACTAGATTCTCAAAGTAATCATAACATTTTTGCATTTGGGTGTTCCTAAAACTAGGTTTATATTGTCAGCATTATATTTGATAATCATAAAGTTATTTACAAACTTGTTAAAATTAATAGAATTACATAACATTTCATAATTTTTTTTTTTCCAGTTTATCTTTTGCTCAATTTAATTATCTTATATTATTATAGGTAGCGCCAATTTTGTCATGTTGATTCTGTGCCTTGGTAACATTTAGGACAAAGCCATCCAAAATGCCAATCTTGACCAATATTGAAATTTCAAAATATTTATATGAATTATACTACTATCATGTCAGAAATGTATTTTTTATTATGTTCAGCTTTTTTTTTAAATCTATGCAAATGCTTTTTGTGTTAAAGCGGTGAATTATCCAGTGTGAATATGCAGGATGTATTATTTCAGTGCATATATATTATATTGTTGAAAAGTGGTTTCATAATTAAATACTATTACTTTGTATTGAAAAAATATGGATTTTTTTTTAATCGATAAGGCATCTATGTAATTGTAAGCTTATATATTTATAAATATACACACAAAATGTACATATTTGCATATAATGCACTACATATGTATATATGTTTATGCATATACTACAAGTGATTATCCCACTTACAATATAATTTAAGAAAAAGAACTTGATGTCTTATATTTTCTTAAAAGCTATACAGATTTTGTTGACTTGTTTAATTTATTTCTATTAAAAATAATGTGATGTATGTATAGGATTTTTTTTTTTACCAATATATCACAATTTTATGTTGATATCTTCTGCCACAAACTATGTCTGCATGTTTTTTAAATGTTAACATTGTAATTAGACTAATTATAAATTAACACTATATGCATTTCTATACACACTTGTATATTAGTAAGTTATACATCAGCCATTTATAAGAATTTAAAATGAGCCAGTCTTATGTCATTCATCAAATTTTTATTTTTTTAAGTATTTTATTTACAAAATTGTAATATTTTTTCCCCTTTTCTTTTTTAAGTTGATATTGATACTATATTCTTTGTTTTCATTATGTCAAGCTTCTATATTATTTTTGTTAAATTTTGTAAATATTTTGTTATGAGAATAATGCTTAATGCTGTTAATGATTTTTAATTTATTGACTGTTGTGTGTATGCAATGAATGTGTTGTGACTATGCAATTAAAAAGAAATTCTTTTAAAAAAGTTTTTGCTCTTTTCACAATTTTCTTAGCTTATTTGGAGTCAAAGATGAAAAGTGAAAATATTTTTCAATAATCATATTAATATATAATTTCATAAATATTGTTATTTTTATTCTATTGACAAGAAATATCTTTGTTAGAATATCATGTAATTTGTTGAACAATTTTCCAATTACAAATGAAAATTGAATTTGTTTGATTTAATATTGCCTCTAGTGAACAAATCTCTTTTAAAGATAATTCAACATAAGTGCCTTTCCTTTGTCTTAGCTATAAATTTCAAAACTTTATTAATCATTTCATTATTCAGAGAATTTTTCAAGTGCCGTTGCCATTAGTGCATTTACATTATAAATAATGCTTGGCCGCATTCTGAAAGAACTTAAGAGTTCAAATCTTTTTCCGAAGTTTTATCTGAATTGCAACACAGTGGAAACTCCTTACATTGCTAAAATTTTCTATTAATGATCAAATGTGTTTTTAAATATTAACAAATAATACTTTAAAATGTTTTTAACTAGTGTTATTTCAAATTGCCATTTTTCAGAACATAAGGAGACTGCTGTGTGTTTGAATTATATTTCTGAGTTTTATTCAAAATTTGAAAGTTATTTGAAAAGACAAATATTAGTTTTATAAAGTGGCCTTAATTAAAAAGTGTATATTGTAATAAATAATTGTGGAAAGACTATTTTAATATATAAAAAACAACAACCCCAATTTATGTGCAAAAACTTAATTTTTGGAAGCTCTTTTTACATGACTTAACAAATCAATGATTTGATATTTCTATTATACTTAATGAAATTCTGTACTTAATGTTTATTTGTATCTAGATTAAATAAATGCTGAAGAAATCATGATTATTCTAAAGGTCACCTTAACACATATTCTCTTTAATAAATGAAATGGATTTTTTTTTTTTTTAATAAAAGATTATTTTAAATGTTTTTAATGTCTTTTTTTTTTTAAATTAGTTTTGGATTTTTTTTTTTTTTAATATAAAAATTGTAATTATTTTTACATACATAAATAAAGAATTGTTACTTTTAATATAAACTTCCATACATGATTGTTTTTATGTATATGTTTGAAATCTGATTTTATTTGACATGAAATATTAATTATAAGTTGCTAAGGCTATCATTCAAATCTTCATAAATAATTGGAATAATGGAAGCATCTAGCACAAATTCCTCACCAATATATCTTGTTAGCAGTTTCAACATTTCCATTTTTAAAATTATAAGAACTGTTTTAACTTTATCAACCTGAATATCTATCCAAATTAAAATCAGTGGGTTAGATATATTATCAAAAACTGTCATCTGCATTTTTGTATTATTTATCATGCAAAAGTCATCATTATCATCATATAAAAGAGTACTATTCACTCTTATCTCACTTTCAATGCATTTTAACAAAAAGATGATCAGCAAATGATTCCTCTGCAGTTTTAATCTACCAATTTCTTAATCAGATATTGAACTTCTATCTTGATTACAATGCTCTATATTCATTTTATTTTACTTATTTCCTTTATTAAAGTCAGTAGTAATAATACAGTCATTATTAGAGAATAAAACAAGATTATCCTTTTTTAATGGACTACAAACTTTTAAGAGAATTCCATGATGCGCCTGAAAAATCTAAACTGGCAATTTTACTGTTTAACATCTTTTGAAACGTATTAAGCATGTTTATCAGTTGTTTCCAAAGAACAAATGTCAAATTTTCTTTCATTATGCTTGTAAAAGAACCCATTTTTAAATACATCTATTATTTATTCTATGAGCTGTTAACAGAGTGTGCCTATAATTGATCTCACAATATTTACTTCTTTGAACATTCTGATTCTGATCATAATATAATCGAAGAGCAGTTCTCTTCACTCTTTCCTAGAGCTATCTAAAATAACCTTGAGTAATCAATGGATATCAGATGGTAAAATATCCTCAGACTAGTTTCTGGCTTCTTTTACCCCTTTATATTATTCAAATTTGAAATTAAAAAAAAAAAAAAATCTGTTTTGAACTAATTCACATGCATAATTATACAAATCTGACACCATATTATTTTCTATATATTTCAGAGACCTCACTTTTAAATTAACTCTAGGTCTCTTCTAGGGTATTTGCAGTTAGTATAAAACAAGTCTCAAAAATGTAGAAACAGATTTTGTGCAGATCTAAGTAATTATGAAAATGTGTTCTAGGTTTATTCTTTTTAATTTCAGGCTATAATTTTTATTAATAGAAAGGAATAAAAAATAGTTCCTAGATGCATTTGTACATTAGTTATAACTTTGAATTACACTTCTCACTGATAAAGTGAAAATCCAGAAAATTATCTGAGGACATTGGAAAGTCCAGTGATAGACTACTCAAGCTTACAATAAGTGGCTCTAGAATTATTAAAACAGGCAAAAGTCTCTATACATATTGCCACTCAGTGCAAGCCAGAGTAATCAAATAGTGATCACATGATTTTTTTTGGCACTAGAGTTGTGTGTGAGAAAGTTATGTGTTACTATTGTTTATGTAAGTAATTCATAAGGTGTCATTGGTTTGAGGAGGGATGTATTTTGTTTTTATAGTGATTTTTCCAACTAAACAAAGTGTTCATAGTCAGTCCATGTGATGTTCACGGATTTAATTATTGATCATTTGAGTTCTCAGTTAATACTACTATTTTGAATACTTTTTATATATATTAAAATCTTTAAGAAATAGAAAAAAATAATTTAATAATATTAATATAATAACACTTATCCTACAAGGAATAAAAAAATTCTCTAAACTTTCAGAATCTAAATATTGAACCATAAGTACCGATGTAATGACCACATGTATCATTGCATACACCAATCTTCAATATTATTAATCTTTCATCATCACATATGATTTCCTAGAATAAAAGTTACTAACTTGAATCTCCCAGTAATCATGCAGTTTATTTTTCACTTATTTTCTCAATTAATTTTTTTTTCCTTTGGAAGATGAATTTCACTAAAAGGAACTATACCAGTCTTATAACATGACAGCTTTTTTTTTTTTTAATACAGATAGTGATCTATTTTTTGATCTTGAAAAATTCCACCAAATAAAGTTTGAACATTCTGTGTACTCAACTTATATTTAGAAAAAAATTGAAATAATAGACTTTAATTATTTTTTTCCAATTTCCACTATTACTGATTTTACTAGTTTTTATTGCTTCAATGAGCAATTATAACAGTCTATTTTTTCTAAATCTTTCTATGTTAATGCTAGATAATGGAATCCTTAATATAGCTAACTAAATATACAATAATTTACAGTCATAATTTTGTTTTAAATCCAGTACAAAAAATATCAGAACTAACATTGTTTCTCAATATTCAGGAAAAGAAAAAAGATTGGAGTTAAAATTGTTGTTTATAATTAAAGGATGGTACACAATCAGACAATTCCAGAATCATTTAATATAGAGAGATGGCCAATGGAACAAATAGGGTAAAAGAGAATGAGAAAAAAAAAAAGAAGAAACAAAAAATTTTGATCACCCTATATTCTGTCTGACAAGCAGTAGTAAATATTCTTGGCTGGTTATTTACTATTAATTCTCATATCTGAAGATCATTTCATTATCTATATATAACCTGAGTTGAGCATCCAATATATATATATATAAATATATGTACTCAAAATATATATTATATACTTATTCCAAAAATAATATTTCTTATATATCATTTTTACTGCAAATTCACATTTGTTATAGTATTTAACAAGAGCTATTTTTTGTTTTCAGTCCTGCAAATTTTCAAAGGAAGTAAATTTGAGTTATTCATGGCTATTAATTTATATATGATAGAGAATATTAGAGTATTATTTGTTAATTTAATATTTATAAGATCCTGTATGATTGCTAATCTAAAAGAATAATTAATAAAAATAGAAGGCACAGGACTTTACCCCATTCAACACCTACAATTTAGAAATTAATAAAATCTTACTTATGCAACATATTCTATGTCAATATGAATTTATATAATGTTTTTAAATTTAAGAGTTATTATACAATTATAAAGCGTTGTATGGTTTATAAAAAAAAAAAGAAATTAAAATTTTGGTTATTTGCTTATTAATTGTAATTTTTTTTAAAAAAAACAACTATACAATTGATGGAACATATCTACATGTTTTACACATTTAAATTGGTATTTCACACATTTGTTCATATATATTTCTGACAGGTTTATGTGAAAAAGTAATTCCTATTTGCATGTGTAGTTTTTCTTGATAAACAATAATGCATTTAATGAACATACATATAGCAGCTTTCATATTATAAAATAATATAATTAATGTGCCATACTTGAATAAGTTTTTGGTAATTTCTGAATTGCCATTAATGTCATAGGGAGGACAACAACTGAAAAGATTTCCCAAAATTTAAGACTTATATTACATAATTTTTTTAAGAGATTGACAATGTAACATTTATGAATTTTAGTTTCATATTTAATAAAATAAAAACATCTTAGAGCTCTAGATTATATATTTATAAGTTTAATAGCTATTTATTATATAGATACTAATATTAGAAAATGTTTAAAACTGCATTTTGTTGATCTGCAAATATAATCAATAAAATATTTTATTTAATGTAGAAATTGACCAGTAAAATTTCTACTGAGACAACAATTTATGAAGAAAAGGAGGAATATGAAAATATATAAAAATGATACATGAAGAAGAATTGAATATCTCAAATTGTGTAAAATGATGTGAAAAAGAGTTCATAATGATATAAGAAAGTATAATTGTGAACTAGCAAGGAAAGCTATAGAAGACAATAATTCTCAAGAGTGTAAAACAGCTTGGTATTGGTAGAAAATTTATTTCTGCAATAAGAAATAAATATGTAACTATTACTAAAAAGAGAAATAACATGATTTGCGATGTGCTATAGCTTCTCCTTTATCAAAAGTCATGAATTTCTCTGTCACTATGCCAGAGAAAACTGTTAGCCATCTTACCTCCCTTTCCATTCCCCACTCTAAGATTTTTCCATATTCTTCTCTATCCTGCTTCATCCCATTTCCACATCATCTTTGTCCATGCTACAACCTTTATATATAAATTCCCCTTATTTTTTCCAAACCCAACATAAAAACCAAGAATCCATTTTCTGTATAATCACTTTGTTTATATTTATTTTCTCACAACTTCATTATTTATACCCTTCCTGCTGTTAAGTATTTACATTCAGTTAACAGATGCCTAATATTTTCCATGCCTTTCATATATAACTTAGACTAAATCATCCACATTTCTCCATTTTTATATATATATTCCCTCATTGCTAACAATCCTGTTCGAGCCTTAAACAGTAAATTATTTTTCTTACTATTATCATAAATTAACTTGTACCTAATATTCTGTTTACTTTTATATATATATTTAAACTCTTTTTACTCTCCATACTAGTTCTCCAATTCTCTATTTTTTATTAATGTATCTATTCTATCCCATTCTTTGCCACTATAAACTCGACAAGCCTCCTAACACAATCATCCTACCTTTTGTACAAATATACTAACAAAGTCTATCCAAATCTTATGCATACCTTACTACCTTTCTCATCCATTTTGTTGCCTGTCCTTTACTTGTAACCCAGTTAAATATTATTTTGTCTATTCTCTTACTATTCATAAATTGCAATCTACTGAACATTTTTCTTTTTGCATCTCTCATATAAAAACTTGTCCATCCCATTTCTCTTTGAATTGCCTACTTTGGTATCCACACATCTGCATTTAATGCACATCTTCCTACTTCTCTTTGTATTTTTTATAATAACATCTCTTACTAATACATAACACATCGTAACCATAGGTTAACCCAGCTATTACCATTCTCTTTATAATTCTTGCTACATCGTATTTACTATATGAAAACACTACCATAAGTTAACCCTGCTATTGCCACTCTCTTCTTTATAATTCTTGCTACATCATATTTATTATATGAAAATACTTAATTTCTTTATCAGTCCCTTTCTTTTCTTTGCTTCATTTATCATTCTTTTCTCCCATCCAAGCAATTTCTCTGATTACTTAAAATGATTCCCAAATAGTTATACCTATTTACCACATTTAACTTTATATCCCCCAATAAAAATTCTTTCTCTTCTCTTTCCCCAGCATTTATCATCATTACTTTGGATTTGTTTTTTACCAAATTTAATTCCCATCTCTTTACTCACCCTTGTGCATGTTCAATATCTTCCCTACTTTCTGTGCACAAGAAGAAAACAAAAGACCTGATACTATATACATACCCTTGCCATCTATTAATGATAACTCTACCCCTCTTCCTAGTCTTTCTATTACTCTCTCCATTTCTATCAAATATAACAAAAACAAAATAGATGACATAGGGCATCCTTGCCTTAGTCCAAGGCCATTTTTAACTCTGATTCTATATTTCCTAGCTGTTATGTATAGTAATTATTTTCATACAATCTCTTAAGATCCACTAAAGCACCATTCATTTCCAAATTTACTAAAGTTAACTTATAATCTATTTCTGTTTACTCCATCATATGCCTTCTCTATATCTGTAAAGATCATATATAACTGTCTACCTATATCCCTACTCATATCTATAACTTGTGTGACTACAAATAGACTATCTCCTGTATGCCTATTCATTCTAAAACCTTGCATTTCTCCCATTATATTATTTTCTTCTATCCAAATTGTTCGCTCTTCTAGCCTCCATATTTGCAAAAACTTTATATAACATTGACGTTACCACTATGGGTCTATAATTGTTTATCTGCCTATGATCCTTACCCTTTCCTTTAAATAATAGTCTTGTATTATTCCAGCTATCTGGAAATTCTGTCTTATGTGCCATTTTATTAAAACATGATAATAGACTTAATTTTTTCCTATTTCCCATATTCATCATTATCTCCTGCCCATGTATCTAGACCTATTGAGCTTTCCACTTTTTTCTCTACTTCATTCAATTCATTTTCTGTAAAACTAATATTTCCATTACTACATGCTTTTATGTTTGTTATCACTCTCTCCTTCACATAGAAAACTCTCCATAAAATAGTGTCATCAAGTGCAAGCCTTTCTAATCATGAAATGGTGATCATGTAATGTGATGTTCTATCAAAAATTATATAATAAAGATTGAGAAAAAGTATCTTCTAAAACTACTATATCTTCTGAATAAATAAAGAAGTGAGGCATGTAATTAAATTTATGAAGAAGGGGCAAGCTCCAGGTAATGAATTAATTATAATCAATATCTTAAAACAAACAGGTGAAGAAATAGATAAATCTTTTGGCAAAGTTATATAACAAGTGTCTGAATGATAAAGGTGCATCAAATGATTAGAAGAATGCAGTATTAATATTAACATATTAGAAATGACAAGCCTATTATCTATCAAGTTTTTAAATTTTTTACCAAAATAATTACAACTCGTCTACAGCAAACTTTGGATTTTAATCAACTAAAAGAACAAGCTGAATTTAAAGTGGTTTTAGTACAGTGGATCATATCAAAGTATTGAGAGAAGTTATAAAAAGAATGAATATGAGTTGCCATTATGCTCAGAATATTGTCATATTCTGAAGAATATGATTCTATAAGCATTTTTTCAGTGTTTAAATCATTGCATCATCAAGGTATAGACTCAGAATATTGTCATATTCTGAAGAATATTTATAAAAATGCAACAGCAACATTGAGAAGAGTGTATGACAGGATAACTTCATATCTCCAACACTTTTTATAGCAGTTTTGTAAGGAGTATTTTGTGAATTAAAATGGTAAGCTAAGAAAGTAAATGGAGATTATTTAAATCATTGGCATTTTGCAGATAATATAGTTGATTTTGCAAATAATGCTTGAGCTTCAGGAAATGTTGCAAGAGTTATCAGATGAAAGTAGGACTAAAAGTAAATGCTAAAAAGACTAAATTAATGTTTAATGGATTTTCTCAAAAGATGAAAATAGATATGAAATAAAGGAGATAAATTACATCAATGTTCTAAAATCAGAAGTGATAAATAGCAGAGTCATAGCGAACTGGATGAAAAATGACAAAAGATACCAGAGGCTGATAAATTGGATAAAAATGGGTTGGCCAAATAGATGCCCCAGTGAATTGTGTGATTTGGATTGCCAGAGAAACATTGTGTGTAATGGATGAATATTAAATAATGATTGTGTTCTAGTGCCTACTGAGGGCAGAGCAAAAATCTTAAAGTTATTGCATGAAGGACACCCGGGAGTAATACGTATGTGGCCAAACTTGACAAAGGATATCAAGAACATGATAAAAGAATGCATAAACTGCCAACGGATAACTAAACTGCCTCTGAAACAGCTTCAAACATGGGAAGCACCTTCTGCCCCATGGTCACGAGTTCATATGGACCATTAAATGGATATATAATATTGTTATTAGTAGATGCGTATTCACGTTGGACAGAATACAAACTGGTTAAAGATACCAGTGCTGAGAGTACCATCCATGTTCTAAGTGAAGGGTTTGCTACCCATGGTACCCAAAAAGTTGTGATGGGTAAATGGTGCAGGATTTACGTCAAAAAAATTAAAGGATTTGTAGTGACAGAGGAATAAAGCATACTCTCACACCTCCATATCACCCTGAGAGCAATGGTATAGCTGAACAAGGAGCGCAACATCTAAAGAATACCCTAAAGAAATTAAATTTAGTGAACATGTCGGATGCTTTAGTGCAGGCCATGTACTTGCAGCATTTCATGCCAAGTACTTCAACGGGAAAACCCCAGCAGTGTTGTTAATGGGTCAGAAGTACCAGACACACCTATCACAACTTTTGCCTGAAAAACATAAAAACGGAAATTTCTTGTCGGATAAATTGCTACCCATGAAAGTTTGAATATATGATGTGTTGAAATGTAATTGGATTCCAGGAATTATAAAACAGCTACTGTCAAAGCAAATTCACCTGGTGGAGCTACAAAATGGAAAATCGTTTAGAAAAACACATTAATCACCTTCGCCACTGTCGAGAGAACCCTACATCAGAGAATGAGTTTGAAACCCCATCTGATACAAAAATAGAACATGGAGATGAAACTAAGCCAGAAAATGTATTGAGTGGAAATACTTTGAAGGATAAAGAGCAGGAGGATGTATTTTGTGACCCAGTGCAAGAAGACTTAAAAATACCAAGAGTTTCCAGAGCATGTCACCCACCTGTTAAATTTAGAGATTACGTTTGTAGTTAAAGCCCATTTATTTCCAGAGTAAGGGGAGGAGTGCTATGTATTAATGTTATAATGTGAAGCTACATACTTCCTTATAGTGAGACTGCTAAATAAATGTAAAGAGAGTGCTACTATCGTTTATCTGGCCCGGACAGATGTGACCGATGTGTTTTAAAATAAATAGCAATGAGAACTGTTTTCTCTCGCTTGGGTCCTGGTTTCCTCGTGCAGTTTGTCAAATGCCTTAGATAAAATATAAGATTCCAAGAAGAAGCCATAATGGAAATGGTAAAGTGAAAACTATGTATAATTAACTTTGAAAGAACTTTGCTAACGTTAATTCATGATGGATTATAAGTGTTTATTAGTATATGTAAATATTTTAGTAATTTGTTTATATGTTATTAAAATTTGTGTATAAACTAAATTGTGTGCTTAAGTTATTTTATGCTTTCTGACTGGTTTCTAAAAGAGAGAAACCCTAGACATAGCTGTGATTATCACTAAATCTATTTAAGATATTTACATAGAAAATCTAATTTTTTTTTTATTTGGACTAGATTTTTTAAAGCAAAGAAAAAAAGATAAAATTATTAATAAACAAACTTTTTGTTACTTATGTCTCTAATCAGCTAAAGACTGAATTTCAGACAGTTTATTAAAGTATTTGATAAAAATTATTTTAATTTTATATTTGTTATGAATTGATGATATTATATGTATGTATAGAAGTGATTTATTATGAACCTTAGTGATATGGTGACTCACCATTTGCAACAAAACTTTTCTAAGTGGGATGTGTAATTATATAATAATTGATATGTAAAATGTAAGTAAACTATTTATTAAAAAAAAAAAAAAAATTGAATGCTGTTCAGTGTGGCAGTCAATATTTCTCATTCAATGATCACGCCTGGCTCATAATTGAGGTGTCAAGTGAAGTAACATCATATTCATGTTTGTCCAAATTTTCACTATAGGATGATTCTGATTTTATAAAATATTAATTATAATTCTGTTTTTATATATTGGACTATTTCCATCATTTAGTATAAAGTATTGAATGTCTTTAATAGAAACATTTAACTTTATTTAAATTTTCAAAGTACATTCAACTTTATAACAATTGATATATGTACAATGTTTCGAAAGATATTACTCTCCTCTCTTCTTCAGGCTTTGCTGACCTGACCAATGACAGTACTAGCATGGGAATCAAACCTGAACTCTTAGATTTTTTTGTATTGAATTTCAAGGTAATGCTCTAACCAACTGAACCATCCTGCCAAAGGCAACAGTCAGTAAAAATTTTATATACTTTATCTGTGAGTTTTCTCATGATTTTTCCAAGATTTTCTAACAGCAAAGTTGATTAGTGGTTTCCATACATTATATATAGTCGCACTAGATTGACTTATTGGGTTATTTGCCATTGTCACATGAGCAGCTTCTTTGAATTTTCTCCCTTGTACCTTTTCTTTCCTATCTAATATTTTTGTATTTTCCCAGTTGAACAAACCCTCTGCAGATGCCATGACTATGTCTAATATAATTTAGTCAAAAGTGCATTAGTAAAAAATTGCTAACTTCATAGATTTTAAACATATCTTGTATATGTTTTGTGCATATTTATCCACAATTGCACATATGTTTATTGGTACATACATGGGAAAATACCAAAATACTGGTTAGAAAAGAAAATGTACAAAGAAAAAAATTCAAAGAGCTGCTCACATGATAATGCAAATAACCCCATAAGTCAACTTAGTGTGACTATACATAATGTATGGAAAACACTAATTAACATTGCTCTTAGGAAAAAGTGTAGAAATCAAGAGCAGCATCATAGATAAGTATATGAAATTTTTACTATTGTTGCCTTTGGCAGGATGGCTGTTGATTAGAGTGTTACTTTAAAATTCAATGTTCAAAAATCGAAGGATCCAGGTTTGATCCCATGTTAGTACTGTCACTGATCAGGCCAGTAACACCTGAAGAAGAGAGAATTTCAAAATTTAAATAAAGTTAAATTTTTCTACAGACATTCAGTACTTTATTTTAGATGATGGAACTAGTCCAATATAAAATACAACTAAAATACCATCATCACAAACCTTCAGGAAAACACTAGTTATAATTATATTTCATTTATATAAAGTAATGAATGGAAAAAGAATATACACTGATGTGTCTAAATAATAATAGTTTCACCACCATATCTAAAATTAGATGTTTGAAAAGTGAAAGTTATAAATCAAATTACATAATATGATTTAACATCCTTCATGTAGTTCTTATATTTGTACATCAAAACCAATGTTTTTGAAGTGGCAAGTGGAACATATACTATTTGTAAATGGAATAATTTTTTTAAAGCATTAGCCAGCTCAAATAAAATGATCCATTATGATTCCTTTTAAAGTTAAAAGATCTAACATTTCTGATCAAAGTATGACAATGATATCAACTTCCTGTTAAACAATAGTTACAATTTCCTTGACATTTTTTCTGTAAAGAAATACTATATCAAAATATAACACTAATATAAAAAATGTATGAATTTTAATGAACATTTTATTTGAAATATGTTTTTTAAAGTTAAGATTATAATAACAACAGCAGTATACTTTTAGATGTAGTCAGCTGACTGCATCAAAATATAACCAAAATTTATTATGGATGTCAAGTCCACATGGTAGCTCTGTAATCATCTTAAAAAAACAAATACTTTTTAGAAAAAAAATAATAAAGAGAAGAAAAAATTCTCTGCAGCCTTCATGTTAAATAGTGTGTAACATATAAATTTATTTTTAAATACAGCATAAATAAATGGCAGTAATTATATTATAAATAATAATATTAATGAAAGGTTATATATTATTTTATATAAATCATAAAATAAATATTGTTTACAAAATTAAATAACTTTACTATGTGCAACTTTTGGAATGAGTTTGAATACAATCAATCTTTCCTGACACATGTTGCTGTAAATGAGCATAAGCCTTTTCCAATTGCATCAATTCCTATTAAATATATATAAGACATGATAAACCCAAATAGATATTTAAAAAATTAAAATTATTGATATATGAAAAAAATAGTATTACAAATATTTAATATTAACAAAATATTAATTTAACATATAATTCCCTTTTCTTTAATCATAATTATGAACATTTTTTTCTCTATTACATAGTTTTAAAAAGGTATCAATCTAGTTGGCTAGCTACATTTTATTTTCTCTTTAATCAAGTCTTTAAACACTGCTTTAAACCCTAGGATGATTAATTAAGAAATTATTAGATTTCTTTGGAAAATGGTGACTTATTCTACTGATAATACTACTACTATGATTAAATTTATAAATTCTGTGTATAATCTAAAACCTCTTAATATTAGTTTTTTTTGAAAGGTCTTTGTTTTTTGGTGAATTTTCATTTCTCTTCTCTTTTCAAATAGGGAAGGTGGAGAAATGGGAGATTGGGGAAACAAAAAATATACTTTTTATCAATTTACAAAATGTAGATAAATTTCAAATAACCACTTTCATATATGTAATTGAAAGAAAAAATCAGTTTAGTAATTAGAATTGTTTTGTTTTTAGAAATTTCATTTTGTTTTCAAAAGAGAAGGGGGGGGGGAGGGATAGAGAACTACAATTTGGACTTAGAATTTATATTAATAATATTACTGTGACTAAATTTATAAATTCATTAAATTTAAAATCTCTTAGTATTAGTTTGTATTGATGTCTTTTTTTTTTTTGGAAAACCTTTAGGCAAAGATAAAAAAACAACACATTTTCCTGCCCCAATGCCAGATTACAAGAAATGCTTTTTTGTTCAATTTATTAGAAATCAGTTTCAAAATAAACTTTACTTTGCTTGTCAAGCGTTGTTAGCCGAGAGGTCATCGCACCTGCCTTGCAAGCAAGTAGTTGGTTGCAGACAGGTGTGGGTTCGCGTCCTGGCCGATGCTATGACATATGGAAAATAAACTTTGCTTTCATTTAAAATGTTTTTATTCCAAAAGGTGTTCATTTAAATTGTATTATTTTTACTTTTTAATTTAAAAAAAAAGTAAAATTCAAATCAATAAGAAAGTTTTTAAGCCTTTTTTTTTTTTAGTTAATTTGTTGTTTTCAAAAACAGCTAGCTCATTTTTTATTTGGAGTGTTTACTTGAATTTGTATTGAATGTAGTTGCATCAAAATTCACCACCACCCCTTCAATCTTTCCCCCCAATTTAAAAAAAGGCACTAAGAAGAAATTCACAAATTTTTGAAGACAAAATAATAAAAATTCCAAAACAAATCTGTCAATAACAAATCAAAAGAAGTTGTTGAAATAATATATTATAACATAGCAAATGTACAATCACTTTTTCTTTTAAAATATACATTTTCTACAAAAATATCAACAAATTAAAATCCTTCTCCTTTTTCTTTTCAAAAAACTTTATTTATTTATTTATGAAGATAAAAACAGTTGAAACGTTGGAGTTTTGTATAAATATATGTTCAGTATTGATATTAAAAAATAAAGTTTTTGAAAAGAAAAAGGATTTTTAATTTATTGATATTGTTGTTGACATTCTAAATCAATCATTTTTGTAAACAATCATTTTGTAAAGAAATCTTGAAAACTTAGAATGGACTTTTTTTTTAGAAATTTAAAAAACAAATACTATCAAATGTTCACTAAAAAAGACTTAAAAATGGCAAAACTCTCTATACATACTGTTACTCAGTGCAAGCCAGAGTAATCAATCAATAGATGACAGAAAACTTGTACATAAATTCCCCATCTAGTGCCTACTCATCCAAATCCCCAGACTAGTTTTTGGCTTGTGGCCTTTGTCAGTGAGGAGCCTTGGATCTGAGAGCACTGCATCTTCTAACTCTACTTAACTTCAAAACTATGAGTCTTAAATTGAAAACACTAATATTTTCAATCCAAGCTCATTAGCCTATATATTCATATAGGTCTGAACTTAGTTCAGTACCTATAAATTTTGGTGTCTTTGGTTCTTTAATAACCATAGCCACCACTATCCTATTAGGCAGAATTGGTTTTAAACCAATAAACATCACATGATCACCATTTCTTATGCTTGCTTATAACTTATTAAAACAGACAAGACCTATATGACTCTATAAGCTAATGAGCTTGTATTGAAAATGTTATAGTGTTTTCAATTTAAGACTCATAGTTTTGTAGTTAAATAGAAATAAAAGGTGGCTTCTGGAGGGTTGCATTAAATCCTAAGATCTAAGTACAGTGCTCTCAGATCCAAGGCTCCTCACTGACAAAGGGCACAATCCAGAAACTAGTCTGGGGATATTGGATGAGTAGGCACTAGATGGGGATTTTATGCACAAGCCTTCAGGCATCCATTGATAATTCTGGCTTGCACTGAATGACAATACATATAGAGTTTTCCCTGTTTTAATAACAGTTATAAGCAAGCATAAGAAATGGTGATCATGTGATATTTATTGGCTTAAAAAAGACTTGTCAATGAGAACTAATGCTAAAAGATTTTAGATTATACTTTGAATTTAAATTAATTTATAGTACTATTATTATGACAAATCACCATTTTTCTAAAAAAATATTCAAATGATTGATTAATCATCCCAGTATTTTTTCATGATGTCAAAGTACTGTTTAAAGATAAAAATGGAAAAATATTATTAGATCATATTTTAAAATATAGGGTATACATACATTTTATATTTATGCAAATTAATAATAAATTTATATAATATTGCATTTATTTAGAAAGAAAAATGAGATATTGAAAACAAATCATATGATCTAACCTAGTGAAAAAATGGTACATTGTAATATATATGAGAATACATTTATGTTATATATTTATAATGTAATTCTAAAAATAAATGTGTAAAACATGTATACTAAGAAAAGTTTAATAATTTAATAATATAATATGCTGAACATGCTTTTGACTAATTGGTAGCTTATATTCATAGCTATAGTTATCCAAGAAAACTGAGATTTATAGAAGAATCACAAAAATGATGATTTACTTACAATTTAATTATAAAATGTAAATGAAGTGATTTAAATTGGTCATCTTTTTATGTATATTTCTGAGAAGTGTCTATGAGATTTATAAATATAAATCTGAAGTAAAATTTTTTCTTTAATTATTTTAAATATTAACTTTTATAGATGCGACTCAGATATGTACATATATTATAGGAGCATATATATAATTAAAAATACTAAATAATTTTGTGTCTCTTAAAATTGTATTTTTTTTTACTTTGTAATTACTTTTTTTTTTGTCATAAAACTACATAAAAATTCAAGATGGAATGTGCAGACGTTGACTGTCCAAAAATAATTAAAGGGGTGGGAAGTTTGATTCATGATTTTAAAAGGAATTTGTAAATTAAAGTTAAGGAAAGTAAAAAAAACAACAAAGCCAATTGCTTTTAGTTAGCTATTAACATTTTTATCAAATCCATTTCCAATCTGGAAATTGGTTTGAATTGATTTTGGACAGTTATCTCATGACTGCATCTCTATTAACAATAGAGAAAAGAGTTTTTGTAAATTAAGGATCCATTAGAGTCAGGAAGTTTAATTAAAACAAACATTCTTTGAGTAGCTAAAAACTGACATAAATAGGACTAAAAATCTATTCTGTCAGAGTTTGATCAATTGTTGCTGGCCGATTTCACATCCGTTTCATGCCGTGATGTAGCTCCTACCACTCAAGAGTGACCGTGCCATCAAAGAACGCCCCTTGCCACAGAAGGTTCATCAACACTTCATGGAATCCTGAGGTAACCAGCCCAAAGACTGTATAATTGCCTTAGCCAATTTTAATCTGTAATTTAATTTGTAAATTAATGTTTTCATGTTTAATTAAAAAAAAAAACTCGTTAACCAGCGAGTATGTTAATCTTTTTGTATCAATTCTCTACTATACAAACTAATCTTTCATCCAATTCACGCTTCTTATTATTTTTATAATTTAGTGTGATTATAATTTAATTTTAATGATATTTTTATATTTTTCACTTAATTTTATTTGTAAATGCCAATCAAACCTAGTCTTACAAACTTCTATATGGGGGGGGGGAGTTAATGGGTTCTTGTTATTTATTTCTAAATATCTCGTAAGATCGGGTTTGTATTTTAAATGAATACCTGCTTTTTTAAAAAATAAATGTCTTATCATAAATTTATAAAAAATGTATAAATACTTTGCAATCTGGGGTGGATATTGGTGTCCATTAATTTTATAAATTTCTTTGCTAATCATCATCGCCAAAAAGCTGGCGACTTAAATCTATTTTGTAAATTGCACTTTTAAGTGCATGAATTTTAGTTCTTTTTTTAATATGTTAAACAAACTATTGATTCAAGAAGGGGGAGCAATGCACGTTTCATTAATTATAGTTTAACTTATGATAACTGACTTTAGCTCACATAGGTCATTATTTTAGCATATCATTATGTATTTGTTAAACCATTTAAGGCTTTACTTTAATATTTAAATTCAGTGACTTTATATAATTATGATAGCATTGCTGGCATATGTCAAATTATTAATAAGCCGCATAGGGCTTTGATCTGATTCGCCTGTATCTCACTCCAGGGAGTCATGATCGTTTTCATTCATCATTCTTCTCCAAGTATATATTTATATACTGCTTTGAGTCACCTGTACCTCATTCCAGGGATTCAAAGCCTCCCGTCTTCGTTAATGATAGAAGTCTATGTCTACTTCTAGAACATGCAGGTTAGAGTAGATGCTTTGTATGGATGCGCCATGGTCCAGCCCATAGAAACTTCCTACCTACCTTTTCTTTCTGTACAGCTTTAGCATGAAGCTGACATGTACCACCTTTAAAAAAATTTGCAGAATGACCTTGTCCTGGCCAAATGTGCCATTTCCATTTGCTGATATTATGCTAGCACTACCATTTGTTACAGTTAGCTTTCTAGCCTGTTTAGCAAAATAAATAATAATGATATGTGATAACTTTTTCTCTTTATTCGTTGGAGTTTAAATCCAACTTCTCATGAAGCTGCCCTCCCCTTTATTGAAATAAGCCATTCCCACAATTATAGAGTTTTGCTATATTCTATCGTTAAATGCTGAAAATGTAAAATAAATAATGTTTTATTCTACTGATCAAAATGTATCATTTTAATTGTTATAAATAAAATCTCTAAATGAAAATAAACTTATGTATCAAATGCTAAAGGCATCACATTGAAATTGTATAATCAGCAAAACTCTATTGTATCTTTATATATATTGTAACGTAATTAAAGTTACTCAAAGAAATATTTAAAGGAGTCCAAATATCAAGATTTATCAAAATCCAAATATCAAGAATTATAAGCAAATTATTAATAACAAGTATTATAACTCAGGCATACAGGCAGTAGATCTTATCCACTTTCATTTCTTGGTTTGATGTTAAGTGCATGTTTAAACAAATACTAAGTGAATATGGTCTAGCAGGGCGCCACTAGATTATCTGAATCTAGACACAGTTATATATGATAACCTTTCACATGTACCGGGTTTGAATCCCTTCTTGGTACTTTATTTCTAATAAAAATGGAAGATTTTGCTTTTTGAGCCATATCACTATATGCACTAATATTTAGGTAAAAGTAAAACATCTTTAAACCAAAGTGGAGTATATTAGACATAAATCACTTCTTAGATCTTAGCATAACAAATGTGTTTCAATATTTTTATAAGTTTATTAGCTCAGATTATATATATAACTAATTTAGGATGGCAATTCACTCATCCTTGCATGAAATAGATGACGGGATGTGGTTATAATAATATTAAGAAATCACTAAATATTATAAAATCAATATTTATTTATGGCCTTTAAACAGTTAAACAGCCCATTAATTAAAACGTTGATGACGATGATGATGATGATGATAACGATAATGACAAGGGTTTCAACTACAGCTCTAGGACTAAGCCTAAACATAAAACTAATTTTTATAAAGAAATTCATAATTATTGCTTAATTTTAGCATACTTACTTATATCTTAAATAACTAATATTCAACCATTGATGATGATGAATAATCACACTTAACAAAGACTACACTTAATGAAATATATACGCCTCATTTAATAAAACAAACTAATATTTATTACTGCATTTCTAACATATACATAAAATTTCTAGATAAACATGAAAATTGACATGAATAATAATAACAATAATAATTGATTATATAACCATCCTCAGATTAATTTCAAGTTCTTCCCCCTTTCCCTTCAAATGTATATTGTATTAAGTTGGATGTCACATTGACCATGATTTTCACTCCATGAGAAAAGTATTTCAAGAAAAAAATATTATCTGCTCATTAGCACACATACTTTATAAATCTAACATGTAAGTAGAATGTAAAAAAAAAATGTTAATAGAATTGAAGAGCAAGTTTTAGAAACAAGTTTTAAATTATTTTCTCCCCCGCTCTTCTACCTCTGAAATGCTATACTTAACTTGAAACAAAATAATCTAATATTCTAATACTACTCATTATTTCACATTCACTTGCAATTATACACATATAAAAATATTATTATGTATGTGCGTGTTTTATCCCATAATAACAAAATATTATTTAAAACCAAAATAATAATAATATATTAGTTAAAACTAAAATCATAATACCATAAAAAAAATTGTTTTACACATTAATATTTTTCATAACTGTAAAATTAATAAACAAATAATTTTCATACATTCAAGATAATTTATGAAGCTCAAAGTTATTATTAGTAAGACATTCTTGTTTTAATCGATCTGAATAGTCTTTAAAAGTTCTTTAAATAAAATATACCACTTTATTGCTAAAATGTTTATTAAGACTCTGATATCATAAAGAAAATAGATATAAAAAGTCATATTACCGATCTTTTGTTTGTGGCGAATTTCCAAGGGTTCAAACTTGTCTTGTATAATGTCTATATTTCTGCAGCTACCATTTCCGTTTTACGTGGGAACAATCTCTTTCTTGAGGTGTATAACTATTTGATGATGATGATTCTATTGAGGTTATTTGCTTTAGTGGACAATTTGGAAATCATTACATTAATTTTTCTTCTCTTCCTGTCAAGCATGTGGATGAAATACAGCAGTTGTTTTCACATTTATAAATTTTCTTGAGTTTAAAATCAGTTGTTGTAACAATTAATTGGACTTGATGATTAATATTTATCAGTAGATTAATTCATCTTTTATCGAATGCAGGTGAATGCTTTCTTCCTTCTATTAAAAACATCTTATTTCTCTGGTCAGTTGAAAGGTGTAGAATATTATTTTAGACAAAACATCTTTTCTTTCCTATATGATGTGCAGCTTCCCCCAGATGGTCCGGAAAAGATGGGACATACATATAATTTTTCTAGCCAGCCATTTCTTATATTTTCAACTTTCAATTTAATAGTTTAATAATCTGAATCATAATCACAACAATAATTCTAGACACTTTTTATAACCAATTTTTAGCTAACTTAACCAATCAGAGATAGCGTCACTTGCTATTTTTGGACAAATTTGTTTTAATTAGATCTCTAATTTATTTTCAACTAAATTATTTTTCAACTGAAAAGTTTAATCCTTTTTCCAGACACTTTTGTTTTAAAAAAATAGACTTAATCCTTATTTCCTTTCTTTTTTTACATTTAGGTAACATTTCCAATCTTTGAGCTTCCTTCTTTAAATCTTAAGATAAGACAATTTCAAAATTAGAGCTCAAACCCATTATAAGCTTCCAAAGTGAAAAAAAATCATTTACAAAAAAAAATTGCTACAAAGATAGATATCTGATTAAACCGATTTCCTCTTTCAACATAAAATTGTACAAAAAAAATAATTTGACAGATTTAATCCTTCCTTTTCTTTCAATATTTAGTAAATGTAAATTTCTGTATGTAATGTGCACACATCCTTCATTCTTTCAAATCATTCATAAACTAACATTAAATAATATAATTGCTAGCTTAGTAATTATAACCCTATTATTTAAAATTAAATCTGTAACTTTTAAATCCCAATTACAATTATAGAAAAGCAAAATAGAAGTATAGAATAAGATATTAGAATTGATCAAGCATAGGTTAGTTTTAAAGAAAGTTAAAATGTTGAATATTTGAAATATAAAACAATTAAATAGTTTACACATACATTGCCTATACGTATGCATTATAACTTTGCTTTTTAAAGAAAAATTAAAATTTTAAATGTTAAATGTGTGTACTGCTCTTTTTGAGATTTATTAACACACAAACAAGTAAAGCATATCATTGTTGACCCACTCTCTCTCTGTTTGAAGTTTTTAGAACTGGACCTTGTAGGGTTTGAACTTGGATGCCCTACAACTTCCTTTATGGTTATATAAAAATGTGATGATGATTTTTGGTTTACCTTTTCTACGTGCACATTACTATAAATTTGGCTAGTGACCAAATTGTAATGGCACAATATATTTTTAAATGTATAAAATGTCCACCAAACCACTTCGATAAATCCATTTTTTGTAACATTGAATAAAAACCTATTTTTAAATATACATTCAGTATTGTAACCACCGCACTAAATTAATATTTATTAAAATAAAAATAATTGTATCAAGTTTCTTAAATGTTTATAATGAAAATAAAGTTTCCAAAGCATGGAGTTGATTATATATATAAAACTCATCTTGAATTTTGTCCAAATAAATATTTATATTTTAAACTTTAATCCAGTTGTTTCAATCTCCTTAATATATTTAGCTTATGTTTTTTTTTTTACTTATATCTCGGGTTCACTCAATCTCGCATCATCATCATCACCAGTTGAGTTCTCATGTAAAACGTTGTAGCACCGGGACGGGATGGAATGAAATTATGTGTTATCATCATAGGTGTTGTCTGTAGTGTTATAGATTTGGGGAATGGGCAAATAGGTTAGAATTCATGATTACTCCTGACCTGTCTATCTTGGGCATGATTGGATTCAGGGTACTTTTTCTTAGATTCTAAATCTTGTTGGATGGACATACATTTTCGACTGGTACAATATATACCTAAAAATTCCAATATTTCTTAAGTTAGCATATCACTACTATGTGATACATATTATTATTTTTTCAATAACCTAAATAATTGCAAGAAATAACTTGGATTGTTTAAATTAATTTAAATTTATCATTAACAATTTAGAAAATGAATTTTCATATAATTACTATACTAAAATTCACATACTTTTTATTCAGTAGCTCAGAGTTTCACTTTTGTTCCATTCAATTCAAATATTAAATTAAAAAAAAATAGTATTTTGTTTTGGTTGTTATATCAATTTTTTATTTGTGTAGTTCTTCAATTTAAATAAGGCAAATGTGATATTTAAGTAAAATCTTTCAATTTTCATGCACAGATAGTTAAAGATATATTTAAAATTAAATAACTTTTGAATAATTTTTTTTTTTTTGCAATTTATAAAAAATACATAACTAAATTTAAATTTTCAGTAATTTTATAAGAGATAAAAAAAAAAAAATGCCGGGTGCTAATTTCTTCTATAAAGATGATATAATATAGCAGTGTTTAAAGAATAAAATATGAAACAAACAAACCCCATTGCATGATATGCTGCTAATTACAATAAGTTTCAATGGCATGTATCACATTGAATTTTGTCTAATTTTTTTAAAATATGAATTTTTCTGAATTTGTTTAATAAAAATACACAGTTAGTAAATAAGAGTAATTATTCAATTTTTTTCTGACTTCAAATCCCAGACTTTATTTATTCTATATACAAAAGAGCAAGGGGAGGGGAGTCCTTTAAAATATTCATTTTTATTGGTCCATCATTCTTAAAAAATTGTCAGTGATATATTTTTTCAAAAATGTTTATAAACTTTTAGTTTAGAATATAAAAATGATTAAAAATGTTTATCTCATAAGTGTGGGACTATTAAACAACCAAACAAAAAAATTCACTATCACATTTTATTCTAGAATAATCAGCAGTAACTCTGGTTGATTGATTTCAATAATTTATCCATACATTAAATAATTAAATAGATTGGCACATATATTTGACAATCTTTTGTTTAATAGATTAATAATGATTATTACACAGCCCTATTTGAAGTACCTGGCTAGATCATGAAGGACATAAATTACTATTGATGAATGACTGTAGATCATACAATGTTATATTTAAAGAAGCTAACACATCATAACAACAATTGTTTGATTACAAAATATAAATGTCAATTGACATATAAATTATTTCTCTTAATTTTCGTAAATGTTAGTGCTGCTGCCACTGATTCGTTGAAATTAAAATTTCTTTTGTCTTCTTTTTAAATTTACAGGAAAACCAAAAGGCATATGGTATGTTAAAATCAGATAAAATCTCAATTTTTTTATTAATGTATTTAATTTTTTTTTCTGCTCAGTTTCCTTAGATTGCACAAAAAAGACAAAGGCATTAATTTTTTTATTGGGCAGACTCCTTAATAAAATGAATTCAACATGCTTTGATGATTTACAATTTCAAGCCCTTCAGCCTGAAAATAAATGTAACATAGGTGTAAGTGTTCAATCTATTTTTTTATTATTTAAATATTATTTTAATTTTTTATTATTATTTGATAAATGTATAATTTATTAATGTGTTTGTATTAGTGTGTCTGTGTAATATATAAATTATACTTGTATTCAAATTCAAATGTAATGAAAGTAGTGATTTATGATTTTGGGGCTCTGATCCAAGTTTGAGGTAACCTTATTTTATAGACACAAAGACTCTCAAAAGATTTAATAATTTATTAGTGTGTTTATATTTGTATTATATCTGTGTTTGTATAACAAGTAATGATTTTTATATATGTAATTAAGATATTATAGAGCTATGCAATGTAAATTTTAAATTTGATATCAGATGTACAGAAAGGTTGCAGTTGATAAAGCAATCACAAAATTTATTTAACTTAGTACCATATGAAAATATAAACTCTTAAAACCAATAAAGAGAGGTTTCAAGTGGTGTGTGTGGTGATAGCCATAATGGTTATGTATACCACATGGAATTGTATGCAGGCAAATCTCAATTCTTGCCTATGCCTTGGTATTCATGCTGTGGAGTCTTGCATCATATTATTTTCAAGTCTATAGCTAGCAAATGAGCTATATACAAATAAATTATATCTCTGTGAGACAATAAATATCATAAGATAGCATCACTGGTATGCACAAAAAATATAAACATCACTGGTGTACACAAAAAATATAAAATGAAGAGAGGAAATTCATTTTATCATTGATATAGACAGTAGCCTTCAATTTATAGTTTTGGATAGACAAGAAGCCAATTGCTATGATTACAAATGCATATCCACCTTCTAGAAATGATTTATTTTGTAACTTTTATTAGGATGAATCTTTTTCTTATAAACACCTTGAGATTTTTAACTTTTGGGGTACAAGATAAAAAATGAAGTATTCTTATGCAATTAGTTTTGTAAATTCTGAAACTAGGGATTATCTTAAGTAAAAAGTATTATATATGGTTTGAATGAGAATTTTGTGAGGAATACAAGGAAATTATCAATGAAGATATAATTTTAAATTTAGATAATGATAAATTAGAAATTATGAACAAACAATAAAGTAATAATTTTTTCGGATGTTGAATTCCACCCCCACCCCCCTAACTTTTTTATTGGTAATCACTATTTGTTTTAGCTTTATTGTTTTCCTTAGTTTTATATATTTTATTGTAACATTATTAAAACTCAAGTTATTGTGAAAATTGTGTCTCAAAATAGATTTTTAAAAAATTCAATATGGTGACAAATACTCTGATATAATTAACAAAGCCCTTTTTTCAATTTCTTAAAAAAAACTATCATCAGTCAATTTCTAGTGATGGTCAAAACTGTTAAAACTGCACTATCTCACTTTCTAAAACATTGCTTTTCTAAGTCATGAATGAGTCTTACATGTCAGAAATTTTTTAGCATAGAAATTATGTAATTAATTAAAATTCAATAAAGTATTTAGAAAATAGCAGATTTATTTATAATTATAAACTTTAAAAATATATAAAAAAGTGATGCTAAAAAAAAAAAAATTAAAAATAATATTATATAATAAGTATTAGAAAAAAAATTCATATAATGGAATGAGATTACAGTTTATATGTTCTATTCTGAAATTTTAATGGGCCAAATGTTTAATATAAAAAAAATAAACTTACTACTGTATTATGAAAAAAAAAAAATTATATATTTACTTTTGTCTGATGAGCAAGTGTATTTTGCAACTTTGAAATTTCTATCATTTTCTGACTTAATAAATCTTTATTCCTGTTTGCTTTATTTTCAAATAAAAGAGCCCGTTGCTTCAGTTCTGGTATGCTTTCAGAAGGAAGCCTACTGTTCTTAGAAGTCTAAAAATATAAAATTACAAAACATATATTCATTTCACATCTAGATATGATCAAAAATAATTGGATATGTATATATATTTTGTGCTAAAACTAGGAAACAGCTTTCCTACCATATTGTTCACACACAAAAAATTATAAAACATACATTGATACATGTATATATAAACAAATAATTTAAGGATGTTGTAATATCCAATTATTTGAAGTGATATTACTCTTCATGCTACATCTAGTGAATTTTCTAAACTTTTACGTGCTACTATAATCTATCATAATAATATTCTGATTACAAGATATTTTTTATTAATTAGTAGAACATATACAGCAATAACATGCAGTAAGTTTAGAGAAAGAGAAAATAGTTTGATTTTTTTTCATTGAGAATCAAAATAAGAAAACAAAATGTTTTAAATGAAATTATAGCTTTACATGAATTAATGCTATTTCATATTACTTTTGTTTTAATTTAAATTCTACATATTTTTTTCATTAGGAAAAAAAGCGCAGATAACAAAATGTTTCTTTCTTTCTTTACAGTTTGATTTTTTTTCATTGAGAATCAAAATAAGAAAACAAAATGTTTTAAATGAAATTATAGCTTTACATGAATTAATGCTATTTCATATCACTTTTGTTTTAATTTAAATTCTACATATTTTTTTCATTAGGAAAAAAAGCGCAGATAACAAAATGTTTCTTTCTTTCTTTACATTCTATTAAACAAGATATTGTGTTATAATAGATAGTAATGAAACACCAATTATAAATTTTAATTTTTGTATTTAAATTTCTTATTTCTGATTTTAGACTTTGTCTTTTTTTTTTCTATGAATAACTCACAGATACAAATGATTTCGTCAAGAAAGAATCAATTATGCATTATATATTGACACATTTTCTTATTCAAAATTTCAAAAGCTCTAAAATATATATGCACAATATAAAAAAAATTCCCATAATGAAGCAAAAACCAAATTGAAATACTGTATAGGACATTATGAATATCTTTGAATGAATGTTATGCTATGGTCATAATACTATAATTAAAAAAAAATGTTTCCACCTGAGACAAAAATATTATAGACTATTATCAGTATCTTTGAATTACTATCATATCATATTGGTAAATAAGCATAACTTCTTATTGCTGTTTGGATTTAATTTACATTCTAATACATAGAAGAGTGAAAAAACTTTACTAGAGAACAGCATTTGGAAGCAATGGTCATCTAGAATAATAAATGTTTAATTTTCTTATTTTTTAAAAAAATATTAAAATATAAATTTATAGTTTTTGTAATTTTTTATGAAAAACAGCTAAAAAAATTATGAAATATTATAAAGATGAAATATTATAAAAAAAGATGTAATTATTAAGGAAAGCAATATTTCTCTTGTTTCTGACAAGAATCCAAGAATGAATTATATATGTGTTTAAATTTTTTTTTTTTTATATACTTCTTATAATGCATATTAAAAGTATTTTTTACATATCTCAAATGAAGAAAATTATCTTTTAAAACAGAAATTCCTTACTATTATCTCTGAATTATTATTATCTCTTCTACAAGAAGTCTATTTAAACTTATAAATATCTTATTATATCAACACCATCATTAGATATCTTCCAAGACAGAACATATTTTCCAAACCACTTTCCACTTTTCATACACTCATAACTATTTTCTGAAAACTTCAATAAACTTCTTACCTCACTTTTACTTTTTACAATTACTTTCTGTAAATAAGTCAATTATTTTATATAGCGTGCGATGTTTTTTACAAACTGTAATAATTTAAACAGCATTAAACTATTGCACATGCGCTTTGGATTTTAACTATAAAATGAATGAATACAAACACTTCAAACACATGATACAGCCATTCTATCTTTTCCAATGTTTGAAATTCATTCATTTTATAGTTAAAATCCAAAGCGCATGTGCAACAGTTTAATGCTATTTAAATATTACAATTACTTTCTGTATAATTTTTAAATATATGCCCAATCCATCAACTTTCTTCTCATAATTCTCTTAATATATATTCTTCTTTTTTACTTTTTTTCAATATTTTTATATTGCTAATCTTGTTTTTTAAATTTCGTTTTTTTTATTTGCCAAAGTCACATCGTTAACAATACTTTCTTACTTTTTTTTCAATCTGTAAATTACATTTCTTACATAAAATTTCAAACAAAATGATCCAATTTAGTTTAAAAAATGCCTTTTCATATTAATCAAATGTTAACATTTTTCTTTCTTTCTATATATTTCTTAATAAAAGTATTTGTTATTCAATATTGCAATTCTTGTTTCTTAATCCTTTGAAATTTAAATAGCTCTTCTGAAATAAACATGTCTTATGTATTATAAAAAATATTTTAAAAATAATGTTAACACATACATCTGGTATGACTATGATCAAATGTTTAAATACTGAAGAAATTTTAAAAAAATTCAAATAGCTGAGGATTTAAATTAGTTAATCAATTATTAATCACTAAATGGCTACCTCACTACTTTGAAAAAATATCAATCCCTATTTGTCACCAAATTTATGTTTTATTTTACATATATAAACTATGAAATTAATATTTTATGTGCATTAATTACATTCAAATATATTTCAACAATCAGTGAAAAAGAAAGCATACACTAAAAAAAAAGCTATTACCAGTAGAAGTATAAAGAATATGATTATGAATCATTATCAGCATCCACTCATAAGTGAGCATAGCTATTCCAACTCCAAAATTAAAAGATGATGATGATAATAACAAGAATAACAGCAGCAGCAAGAACAAGAACACTACCACTACTACTACTGCTATTTAACATCATTAGAGATGAATTTGCTATATTATACAAATCAATCTGAGAACCATTTTTCTATTTGTTTGATATTTTGCAATGTTGCCTTTTGACTTTTACAGAAAACATTACTTTATGAAATATTTCCGTGCCATACCTAATTATGGTCCTCTAATTCTATTTTCTGCAATATCTTCCCAATAAAAACATTCACCATTGCATTTTTTTAGAATATCTTTGAAATAATCTTTATAATGTAAGCAATGTCTACTTTCCCCACCAAAACCATGTTTTAATTTACTGTAAAACAACCTTGTTCATTAATGTCACATTCTCAATCCACAAAAGTTAGATTTTATATTGATTGGTCTTATGATCTTGATTATATTTTAAATTTTTTTATGGAACTTCTTTAAATGAAACTTTTCTAATACTCTTATATTGTATCAATAATGTATACAAATCTCATTTCCTTACAATAAATCAGATAAAATAATATAAAGCTATTTTAGATGCACTAGCTATTTTCCTGTGATGAAATATCCTATTAAAAGCACCAGCAGCAGTATATTGAAATTTATGCTACTCCTCATCAACTAAGTCCCCATTTTTTTGCCTATAAAACTACCATGTTATTTAAATTGGTTATATTCATGAGTTTATAACCATCCAAATTAAAAATTGCTGAGCATTTTTCTTTTATTACTGGCTGATAAATAACTTGAGTTTGTTTAATATTAATTATTAAATCAAAGATATATGTTGCAAAAAACAACAACTCATTAAGTTCATTCTGTAAATTATCTTTTAAATTGGCAAAATAGCACAATCCTCAGCTTACTATAAATCCAGAATGCAAGAAAATGAAATTTTGTTTTTAATTGCACCATCAAACATGCATAGCTCCTTGATATATGATTCATTAAATTTCCTATAAACAGTTCAAAAAACCATTCAAACGAATCAAAAATAATGGTGGAACAAAAATATATCTTTGTTTAACACTAGTTTTCATTTCAGATACTTCATATTTTTTATATCTAGTAATTTCATTCTATCATAGAAAAGTTCTATAATACTAATAAACTTTGGTTGATGGTCAATTAATATCAAACAATGCCAGAAACCTATTCAATTAATTGAGAAAATGTCTTGATCAAATCAATAAAAGTTATATGTAAATCACTTTTATTTCTAACATTTTTCTTGCATTTGCCTAGCAATAAAAACCATATCTCTAGTGCTTTTTGATTTTCTAAAACTACACTGAGTTTCTGATAACCTATTCAACAAATTTTTTGAAAATATCTTTCCTGTAGTGGTAATCATTATTCCATGATAATAATTGCAAACTTTATCTATTCCCTTACATTTTTAAAAGAAACATCCTTAAGATCAGGTGGTATAATGAGTTCATATATTTCTGAAAATTCCAATATTTTTGAAACTAATATACTAAAAACATATTAGAAAACTTCTCTAGATATTTTATAAAGTCCAACAGTATTTTCATTATTTAAAATTTCAAAGTTTTTTAATGTCACTAAGCTGAATATTTTTGTCTAAATCTAAATGAGTAGATTAAGTGGATATATTATTACCAGTCATCAACTCACTTCTTATACCATTTCAAAAGATGATCAAAATATTTTTTCCATATTGTTGAATTTAATAAAATTATGTTATTGTTTCTCAGATTTATGTATTGCTTTCAGTGCACCAAAAAAAGACGATCACTTTAAATGGGCTTATATTCAGTGAATGTCTGTATTCTGTTTGCAGTTTTAATCCATCAATTATTTTTAACCATTTTTGATATCCATTAAAACTTGTTCTTTTAATCTCTATATTTACTTTGAATTCTAATATTTATTATTTTGTCAAGCAGAAAATACCAAGTTTCCATTAAGTTAAGTCAATAAAACCATGATCAGTATCAGAAAATCTCATGATTTTTTAAAATAAATCTAGGAATATACTTGTATCCATAATATACTTAAGAAAATTGTATACCTCAGAAACGTGACAATTCTGAAAATCCAAATTAGCAATTTTAGTATTTTAGCTTCTGAAATTCATGATGAATAGTAGATAATTCTAAAGAACAAACAAATTTTTTATGCCAATATGATTGAAATAAGATCTATTTTTTAATAAAACTATCATTTTAATCTTGAAACAAACTTATCTTTGATCCATCCAACAATCTGCATTTTTAAGTGCTAACATAATATGAACTTTACAGAATGAAATTGTCATTTTATTTATGACATTGATTTAAATTGTTAATAAGATATTTATATAATTTAAAGTGTTTAAAAACTTTATTAACAATGTTTTATAAACACTGATTACCAAAAATTAAGTATAAGTAATTAGACAAAAATAAAAAAAAATGGATATTTAAAAAACAATCCCACACAAACGATAAAACAAAAATAAACAAGTACTAAGAGAGACAGTCTTGATGATAGAATAAATACATATCAATTTCAGAAATAAATTCTAAGGAGAAAAATATACAAAAAATATGTAATAATTAAATACTGTATAGTATTATATTTTAAGCCTGTTGTAATTAGAGGGGATTTGAACCTAGAATTTCAAGATTCTGTTAGTTATCCATTCCATCTTATACAACCATTACATGTGATGCCATACATGCAAATAAGATAAATGATCTCCATATACATATTTCATGCTGTACCAGAACTCATTAGTTGGTCTGGATCATCATCTCTCACACATATCCAAATTGGAAAACAAGGGTATCATCAGATTTTGAATGATATGGATGGTTGAAGAGTAAAAAAGATTGAAGCCTGTCCATTAAAGTTTGAAGATTTGCTCTCTTAATATAAATTGAGCATTGATTATAGATATGTGTGATATGGTGATCCGGACTAACTGATGAATGTTAGTTCAGCATGAAATACAAATAATGGAGATCATTTATCTTTTTGTCATATATGTTGTTGTATAAGATGAAATGGCTGGCTGGAGGGAATTTAAAAAATATGTAAATAAATATAATGAAAACCGTCCTTTTAATATTGATTTTGTATTTATTTCTTAACAAACATATTATCAAGATAACATAAATTTGGTTTATACTTGATAGGACATAATTTTAAAGTATTAAAAAAAACAGAGAATGGGGGGACTATTCTTGTATTATAGATCTAATCATAATATTATAAAGAATACTTACCAATAATAAATACAATGACTCATTCACAGACAAATATATAAAACCCTTACTTCTGTGCTTGCTTGATTTTCCTCATTAATAAAGGATGATGAAAATCCTTTTGATTTTCTTAAAATAGCATTTTCTGTCTTAAGATATCTAACTTTAGTCTGGAGATGTTTTAAAAGTTTAATTGTAGTTCTATCAAGAGGATGAAATAAACTTTGTTGATTTGTTTCAGAATTCTGATTAATAAATTCATTAATCTAAAAAAAGAAAAATTAATAGTGACTAAATCTAACTAATTATTTGTATTCTAATGCTATAAGTGATTTTTTAAAAAATTTAATTTAATTACCATGTGGATATATTATGTACTTTTTAAAACTAAATAATATTTTTTTTCCAGAATATTTTACAAACAACAACATTAATAATAATAAAATGTAAAATAAAATATTTAAATTAAAAAAGATTTTTATTAAGAAAAAAAATTTGAATGAAACACAGCAAATGAAAAAAAAACTTTGATTCAAAACTAAAACCTATATATATATAATTTTAAAATAGTTATTGACTATCCACAAAAAATGTAGATAAATTCACATTTATTTGATGAGAAAAATAAAATATTAGGATTCAAAATTCAGAATTTTAATTTTTATCACAGATTATTGTAGATAGATGTTCATTTTCCAATATTTAATTTGAGAAAGAGAGTAATACTTACTGTGCAAATTTAGGTACATGATTTATCATATCTTAAACAAATGTGTTGTTTATTAGTGGCGTATCTACTGGCATATGAAAATAAATGAGCTAAGCATTTCATTAAGTATTATTTATAAATAAAAAATAAAATGGAATGAAAGTTCATTATACTTGGAATTTTTTTTATATTAATGAATAGTCCTTCTGTTCCATATAGTAATTTAATGCAAAAAGAGCCACTGCTATTTCACAATGGTAAAATTTGGATTCACGTGAAAACAAGAGCCTACTTTTCCATGTTCCATTGCCCATAATGTGTACTAGATGGCTGGCTTGCCTAAACTCAATGATTAAATGGAGCTGATTGAATGCCATCAATTACTTCAATTATATTTTTCTCCAAGATGACAAGCAAGTCTATAGTTTTAGAAAAAACACCAGCTTACCAAGAGATTATCATGCCATATATGCAGTTTTATCAATATGCAAATAAGTACTGATAAAGGTACTGCATCAAGTATATAAACTACTTACATATATTAGCTGGTTTTAAAGATAAATAACTTTTGACTAAATTATTCAACTAAAACTAGAATAATGAAAGAAAATAATAAATGACCCGGTTTTATTTATTAAAAGTCAAACTCAGACTTTCTTTAATGAAAAGGACAATTGTTAAAATCTCTAATTTAAACTTTTTGCTTGCAAGCAGCCATAATGAATATTTAAAAAAATTATGCTAAGCCACACATTTTATCATAACTTTTAAGTTTTATTAATAAAAAATGACATAATATATATTGTTTTGAAGATAAAACACCAAAGAATGTAATTAAACTGAAAAAAAAATAGCCATTGATATTCAAAGCAATAAAAAAAAGAATAAAAGTTAATATTTCTAATAATTATTTTAATATTATTTTATAAATTCTAAATTATCATGCATACAACTTAAAATTATATTTTTGTTAATAGGTTATTGGATTCATCATAAAATTTCTAAAAATTTAGTATATAACACTTTCCTAAGTAATCAACCACTAGAAAACTTTGTAGAATAGACATTAGTACCTTTCATTTTTCTCTGTAGCCCTTCAAAATGTATTTCGGTAGTTTTATATTAGTGTGCTGAAACCACCCGAGGGCATTATTTCTACGCTATTGCACAGAAATATGCTGTTTAGGTTGCCTCCACTATATAATGTTTTATTTCAATGCATGAGTATAGAAATAGTCCATTGTACATGGTGGCTGTCTATTTCTATGCTAATGCACAGAAACATGATGTTTAATCTGCCACATAAGCCATCATGTCAGCTTACACTCAGATTTGTTACATATTTTGGATGTGTGATCAGATTTCACTTTTGGATACAGTATTGTGTGAGGGTGCCTGGAATTCCAACTGTCAAAATTATTTTAATATTCATTATGACCTTCTTTCACCATATTTTATGAATGTCTAACAATTATGAGCATAGGCTCATGCTTCCCTAACCCAGCTTTCATGTTCAAAAATTAGGCAAGGGTAGTTGCAAACTGCGATTTCCATCAAATTATGCTTAAAGCCACAATTGAATGAGAACTGTGATATTAATAAAATGGCTGAATTAAAGTTGCCAAATATTAAAGTTTGGGATTTGCGTTGCTCCAAAACTGATGCCATCACATTTTTATAGCCTTATGGAGTAGTGGCTTGTATAAAGAAGTGCTTGTACAGAGAAGAAATGAAATATCATTGCAGAAGCTACCAGTTCAAGTGCAAGGCTGGCTCATGTGGGAGTGTTTGATTCACTAAGGGACGTGGATGGAGGGATCATGCCTTGATTATGTGAAGATAGTACATCTCCTGTACTATTGGAACCATGAGGAGCTGACAGTGTCAAAGGCCATCACCAACTTGAACCTGTCTCCAGGATCCCTTATGCACTAGACCAAGGCTGATGAGATCTTGTTTAGCCACTTAAAGAACCACCAGGGCAGGATTCTTCCAAAGCAGATCTTTGGTGGTATGTAATGCAAAACCAGTGAATGCTTAATTGTTGCCATTCCCTGTCGATCTGCAGCCACCCTTCTTTAGTCTATTTGGGAATACATCAAACCTGGATCTACTATTTTCTGATTGTTGGAAGGATTATCAAACAAGAGCTTGAGGCTGTAGGTTTCAAACACCTGATAGTAAACCACAGGAACAACTTTGTGGTCCCCAGTATAGGGGCACACACACAGAACATTGAATGCCTGTGGGACTTGTTGAAATGGCATAAGAAATGAGTCAGACACTTTGAATACCTACCTGGCTGAGTTTATGTGGTGGTGTGTGCACAAGGCAAAAACATATTTCAGCCCTATAGAGCTTCAAGTTGTGTGCCATTAATTTTCATGTTAAGAATCCAAACCACAAAAAAAAATCAGTTTCAAATAGATGTATTTCATGAAATTACTGTTAAATGTAAATATTTGTAATCTAAAAATTATTAGAGCTTCGAGTGGCATACTATTAATTTGCATGTTAAGAATCCACCCCCCAAATGTGTTTTAAATGTATGTATTTCATGGAATAACCGTTAAATGTAAATATTTATTTGTAATATAAAAAAAATTGGATTTGTTCGAATACCAAACAAAAAATAAGTAATGAAAGAATAAAAAGTAAGTTACTTTTTTGAATTGATTTATGTATTTTTTGTAAGTAAATAGATTTATTTGATTTTCTTTTTTAATGTGTAAAAAAAACAAGGCCAGCCTGGGAACATTATATTTATGTTTGTTTACAAAACAAACAATGCCCTTCAACATGCTAATATAAAAGTAACAGTATTTCCATACAGGGATTTGCATTGTATATGTTATCCCTAATAACACCCTTATAACAAGTAATTAATATTGATCAACAATTAGTATAATTTGAATATTATAATAAAGAACTTCAATACAGTTTGTAATTTATTAAAAAGTACTACTAAAATAGTCACTATATACAAACTAAAATAAAAAGTGAATGAAATACTAAATTCATTGTCGAGTTAAGCTTGAGGTATACAAGTTAATAGTTTAGAGTCAGTGTGATATATTATTTATCCTATCTTTATAGGTTTTGAAGGCTCATATTGCTTCATGCTACTATGACTATAAATTTAGTAATAATTTCATCAACTACCACCTCTCTTTGCATTTGATATGGAGCTTTGTTATTTACATTGCAGTAGTATATAATCAACATAAGTTTATATACTGTCAAAGTCTTTACTTTTATCATTTGTGTATTTTTATTATTATTAAAGTACAGACAAAACATTATAGAAAAATCTAAATCAGGTCATAATATTTGCTAAATATGTTTATAATATGTTTAATAATAATTAAAAATAAAATAATTAAAAAATATTTACTTACCATTAAGTTCCCCATAACGTTGTCTTCAAAATACATTGGTAAAAAGTTTTATGTTTACCGATGTATTTTTTTACATTGAATGCTTTTCAAGTAACTATCAAAAAACTGAGAGAAAGACAAAAAAATTCAATCTACTTGATCAGAAAAATTATAAAATTTGTATTTTTTATTGTAGAAAAATAAAATTTACCTTTCTGGAAATTAGAGAAAAAGATTGAAACAAAGGTGTAAAAAGTGCATGCATAACCTTCATAGATTTCCATTAATTTTAACCTGAACCTGGATGTTTATAATTTAAAAATCATTGCTCACACTGTGTGGGCATAAACATGAATTTGTTAAAAGTAAAATAATGCCTAAAAACAAAGGATTCATAAATAATTTTATTTTGAAAAATTAAAAAAAAAATAAACTCCAAAAATCTATATTGAACAAAAGAACTTGATGAAGTATTTTTTAAAGACATTGGCAATTAATTAAAAATAATCTGAAAAAAAAATGATGAACTGTCAGAGAAAAAATATATATATAAGGTAAAAGAAAAACTTTGTTTTAACCATTAGAAATAATGAATTAATTAATAACTTTGATTTATACTATTTTTTATACATGCACATATGTAAATTTTATGTATATTTTCAACATGAAATCAATTATGTATTTAATTGCACCGAGAAAATATATGGTTTATTAAATTTATTTTTTATCCAGTTTGTGCAAACATTTTCATGGGAGACATATTAAATCAGTCATTAATTATGTATTATAAAAATAAATTTATAGATTTATGACACTTCAAATATGTGTATAAATTATTATACCACACATCTGTATGAAAATTCAAGGAATCTACTCATATGACAACGATAAATATTCCAATACACAATGTATGAAAGCCTCTTATTAATCTTGCTCTTAGGAAAAACACTAAGCAACAATAATAATAAACTAACTAATTAGCCTTGCTCATATAAAAAAAATTTGAAGGACTCAGGAGGATTTGAACTCTCATATATAAATATATCAAATTTCTACTATGTGTTGCCTTTGACAGAATTAGCTGTTGGTTAGAGCATTTGCCTTAAATTTGATATTGAATAACCTAAAGATGTGAGTTCAACTTCTAAATGAATATTATCACTGGGCATATAGGTCAGCAACACCTGAAGAACTGTGGGGAATGTAATTACTAACCTGTGTTGTCTATGTGAATGTTATTACTAACAAGTTGTTTGTATTTGGAAAGTTTAAATAAAGTTTAAAATTTTCACTCATAGATGGAAATAGTCCAATATATCACATCTAATAATATACCATTATCACAAACATTCAGACAAATACCTGTTTATATTTAGCTGTTTTATGTTAACTTATGAGGTATTTGTAAATCACAATGTGATAACTTATTGTATTAATCAAAATCAGAATGCCTAATTTATATTTATGGTATACTCAGCAGACATTAATTTCATTTTATTGTTACTAATTAAATTTATATTTCATTGTTATAGTTATTCCAGTAAATTCAATTAATCCTAGAATAGGTTTAAAACATGTTAGGATTATATCTTGCTCACAGTAAGTTATAGAATTTTTGCTCACTGATCTGGATTTGTACATAAGTCTGTTATATAAAAAGGGTTTATCTTTAGTGTTATGGACCTCCAGATAATGATGATGCTGGATGGACAAAGGAAATATCCTTTAAAGCACATGTACTATATTTCATTTTAATTATTTAGAAATTAAATTTATGGGCTGCCAGTATAGTGACATTATGTTGCCACAGCATTGATCAGCATGTTTTAGTAACTCAGCAGTAATTTTTTTATATTCTTAAGGAATAGCACCTAAGTATGTGCATCTAAATTGTTGTATTGCTGCCCTAAGTTCATACAGGGCTAAATAATTAGCCTGGTCTATAGTAGACCTATTTCAAATCCAGTCACAAGATTAACAGTTAATTTATTTTTATTATTGATCTTTCTTGATAATGAATAATTATTTTTGTGTAATGCTGGCAAACTTATAATAGCTAGAGTTGTATTGATCTCTCATTGCCCATATTTATTCATATTATTGGTAAATTGAAATTAGTTCATTAACTAGGGTTGATGGTATTTCATCACCCCTAGTTCACACCTAGACTCCATACCATTATAAATTGCACCCAACACATATATAGCATGGTGATCTCTTGATAAGCTAGTACCTTCTAAAACCATAAACTGGTTTATTGTCATCTTGGGGGATATAAACTGGTAACTGTTTGCTTGCAGTGATCTCCCTTCAGTCTCTATACAGTCCAATACATACATATATACAGGCTATGAACCACATAAAAGCTGGGCCTTGCTTTTATATGAATCCAAACTCTACTCTTGTCAACTAGCAGTGGCTAAATACACCACCTCTTGCCTTGTTATAACTTCATAATCATGCTGTCACAATCTGTAAAAAGACCAGTGTCTATCCAGTAAAAATAAATATTCCTAATTTAGCTATTGAAGAGAGAGCATTCAAGTCTTAACTCAGCTGATAAAGAAAGAAGCATAAGTCTTAACCAAGCTATTGCATAAAATAGAACTTTTAATCAAGCTTTTAGCATGAGTTTAGTCATAAAATTGGTGTCTACAATAAAAATCATGTGCTAAATTCAGTAAGACCTAGACATCTTCCTCCATGTAACCTGCCTTCACTGGAATAAAAATGTAGAGAAGTGACCCTCTAAAGTCATCTGAACTTTTGTTTTCAATCAAGAGAATGAGTCTCTGTATTTGTCAACCTCACCTGTAAATAATAAAAAATGAATAAAACTTTCTATTTTTAATCTGAAAAATACTGCATATCATGAAGAAGACAAATTAAACATGTTAATGTATAGAACCCTTCAAAAAAAAAAATCAACTCAAAATTATAATTGGAAAAGGTTTTCTCAGCAGAATCAAACCATGGTTAAAGATATTTTTTTCTAGTAATTTTTTTATTTATATATATATAAAAGTAATATTTTTTTTTGTTTTTGGAATGTTTTCAAATTGTGAAACATTTTTTTTATTTCTTCAATTTTCTTTTAAATTTATGAAAGTTTTTTTTTATTTTTATATATTTAAATTTTTGAAACGTTATCCCCTTTTCATTCATTTTCCCTCATAAAAACTTAACTTAGCTAAATCAAAGATTATCTTTAATTTTGAAAATATTGTTTTTCCAATTCTTAGTTTATTTTAAAGAAATAACTTAATTAACTTAATTTATGAATAGAAATCAACTGATTGATTACAATTTTTATGAATATATTTTTGATGAAACGAATGTTTAAAATTTCATACTATCTTGTCATTTTTTTTAATTATTAATCAATGTTATTAAATAATTGTTTTAAAAAATACTTTTTAGTCTTAAATTTCTGTATTCTATCCAATTCCTGTTTCGTAAATTACAGTGTATGATTTTACTTTATGACAGCTTAATGTTCTAAAATTTTTAAATGTTCACAATAAAACTATTTACTTAAAATAGGATAAACCTAGGACTCATTTGAAATGATTTATAATAAGCTGGTTTATCTATTTATTTCTTATGCACAGTAAGTTTATAGACTTCTTGCTTCCTGAGCTAGATTTGTGCATAACAATTACATGGAGTAAGGGTTTATGATTAGTGTTATAGCATCCAGATGATACCAGTTGGTGCAAAAGAAATATCCTTTAAAGTGTATGCCCTACATTTCATTTTATTATTTATTAGAAATTTAGTTTATAGTTGCCCAGTATGTAAATAGTACTAAGTGGCCATAGCATTATCTAAGTATGTGCAACCAAATGATTGTTTGTATTCCTGCTCTAGGTTTGGTAGTGACTAAATAATTAGCCTGGTGTATAATATATCACTTACAAATCCAGCCACAAGATTAACTGATTTCTTTTCATTGATCATTCATGATGATGAATAATTATTATTTTTCTGTAATGCTGGTAAACTTATAATTAGTTCTGTATTCTCTCACGCTCATTTCTTTTACATTTAATTTTATATATTGTTTAATTGGAGATGATAATTTACCATCTTCTTACATTTCAGGCCTAATGTGGTGTATTGTTACAAATGGTTGCCAAACTGTGGGACATTGTAACTTCAGATTCTCCTTTGTTACAAAAAGAGCATTAAAACATACTTTTTTTAATAATTAGGATGTTTATGAAAAAAGTTTTTGCATAAAGAAATAAGTAATAATTTTTTTCTACTTTCTGTTCAATTTTCATAGTAGATTTTTGGGAATATGTAAATGTGAATCAAAAAGTTGACAATATTTAGATTGAATAATTTAAATTGCATTATTAAAATTTCAACAAAAATAACATTCCATATAGGTATAAGAGGGATAAAAAGAATTTTGCTTTATGTTTTGTTTTGATGAAAAATGATTCACTATTAACTGTTGATCTATTGATAAGGGATCATCTCCTCCATAGCAAATTTAAACAAAGTCTAATCAATTTTTGTAATTAACATTCCTATGATTGAAAGTTAACTTATTTCAAGAAGGAATTTAAGGAAAGCTCCTACGATTAATATATTAGATATCATGAATAAAATACTAAGAGAACCTCCAATTTCTTATTTCTATGATATAGATTTAACAAATTCATAAAACAATTGTCAACAGCTCCATCCCTTGAGAATTCATTCCAAGTTGAAATTAAAACCAGAAATGCTCCTTATAACTAATATTTGTCTACCAAAGATCTGGAAATTGCCAATGAACATTTAATACTGAATATTGTCAAAAAATAAAAATGGAGAAAAATTATGAAAAAATAAAATTTTATAATATCTAAATGAAAACTCCAGGCATTTTTTATTTAAAATTGGAAATTGTAAAAGCACCATTAAAAGTTCTACTACCATCACTGCTAATGAGATTGCCAGTCTTATGTATCAGATTTCTAACTCAAGTTTAACAGAATGGGAAAAATCATCATTACAACAGAACTTCAGAATTTTCTGTTATAATATTCCGCTAATATCATAGATATTGGAGAACTTGAATTTTCCCTTGATTGTCACAACATCAGACAGCATGCTTCAAGAATTCCTAAAAAATTTAGAAGTTAAAGCTAATGCATGGTTAGCAAAATTATATAGCAATATTATTCATGCAAAAACTATTCTAAAAACTTGTTATAAAAGCAAAACTATAACAGTCTTAAAATAAAATAAAATCTAACAGTAATCCAAAAAATTATTGCCCAACATCATTATTATTATGTTCACTAAAAGCTATTTGAATGAATGATATTAACCAGAATTTTTCCAATTATGAAAACCATCTTCTTAGCAGGCCAGGAGTATGGTAGATCAGATAAAGTTACAGTGAATAAGTTTAACAACTCACATTGAAAAAGGCTTTCAAAATAAATTAAAAACTGATGCCACCTACTGTTTAAAAAAATATTATTCTAAAGTTTTCTAAAATATTTTAAAAAATCCATTAATTTATTCAACAAATTAGACAAAAAGTTTTACAGAAAACGTTATTACAGGGTTCAGTTCTTTTATTTATTCTATTTAAGATAATAATTAATGGTCTTTTAGGTACAGAATGCAAAAAATTCATTTATGTTAATGATATTGTTTTGATTTCACAAAGAGATCAAAAATAGAAAAGTCACAATAAGGATATGAATATCTATATCAAAGATTGGGATCTTATTTCTAATTTAACAAAAACAGAGTGCTCAACTTATCATCTAATAAATAAAAAAAATTTTCATAATCTGAATATAATCTTACGTATCAATACATTAAAAAACAATCCTATTCAAAGTTTAGATAAAAACGTATTTTTTTTATTTATCTAAAATTAGATCTATAATAATTTCTAAGACTAACCTCCTTGGAGTGATATCTGGCACTATTTAGATTTGTAATGGAAGTTGTTTATGAACAGCTTTCTTAGCACTAGCACATTCTTCTGGTGAATACTGTGTCTTTATTTGGGAAAAAAAATTCCACACTGATTTACTGGATAGTAAATTAAACATCATAAGAAATATTTATTTAAGTCTATTCTTTTGCAGTCACTTTCTGTTTTATCACTTACTCCTTTGCCAGATATCAGAAATTACCTCACAGAAAATGAATAAAAAAAACTTTGTTATATTTTTTCCTCTTAAGATTAGGCTCAAATGAAGATCAAGATATTCTGGACGATTCTTGGGTGTTGTGCTCATTTGTTTCATAAATGCAATTTAACAGCCATTGATCCTTTGTAACTTATGTTGTGCTCATTTGTTTCATAAATGCAATTTAACAGCCATTGATCCTTTGTAACTTTAGACAAACACAAATGATATATTTAATGGCTTTTGAATCTATGGCTATGGTGACGAATTGATCTCTATAGATTCCTTTAATAATTAGTGTCTAAAAGTACCATATGCTAAATAAATATATAATGATTTAGTAATATTTTCTGAAGGTATTAATAGATTATTTTGAATTGAGAATCTCACTGCATTAAGTGAAAAATGCATCACCCCTCCCCAAATAATTTATAACAAAAGCCAGTACTAAAAATTTTTTTACAAGTAGAAATACTCCAGATTGAAGATGTACTTATTAAGTACAAAGGTAATTTTGTTGGAGTAAATTATTAAAGGGGATTTAAACACAGACTTTCAAGCTCCCTTCAGTTATCCACTCCACCTTAAATAACGATACACATGACCACATACATGAAAAAAGATAAATGATCTCCAATTTATCTATTTTGTGCTGAACCATCACTCATCAGCTGATTCAGATCATTATATATAATCAGTGCTCAGTTTATATTAAGATATATAGACTCTTCAAACTTTAATGAAGACTTCATTCTTCTCCAATCTCCAATATACATAATATAAGTACTTTGTGGTGAACCAGCACCTATCAGTTTGTCTAGATCATTATCTCTTATACACATACACAACCAGTGCTCAGTTTATATTAAGAAAATATTCAAACTTTAATGAACAGGTTTCACTCTTCTCCACCCTCCAACTTCTCAGCCATCCATATTATTGAAAATCTGATTATGGAATGCTCAAAGCCATTGTTAATGCCAATATTGTCATATCCATGTTGACTTTATGTCCATCTGTTATCTCATACAGTAGACATTAATATGTCCATTCAAATACTCAGAAGAAGGATGGACAGAATTCAGGCTGAATCTGTAATTGGTTATTTAAGATGGAGTGGATAGCTGAAGGCAGTTTCAAAGTCTGTGTTCAAATCCCCTTTAATTACATCTAAGGTTAAGTATATTTCAATATACTAGTATTTAAATATTACAGATTCAACTGGCATTTTGCCCATATGTCTTCTGTTTATGTAAATGAACATATGAGGAGTCAGATTGACTTAAAGTCAACATAAGCATGACAATAATATTGGCATTAAGAAGAAACTTTGTGCATTCCATCATGATTTTTAATAATATGGATGGCTAAAACATTGGAGGATGGAGAAGGGTGAAGTCTGTGCACTAAAGTTTGAAAATTTGCTATCTTGATATAAATTGAGCACTGGTTATATATATATATATATATATATATGAGTGTGAGATAATGATCTGGAACAACTGATCAGTGCTGGTTCAACATGAAATAGATATATTGGAGATCATTTATCTTTTTCACATTTATGTGGTCATGTGTATCAGTTATTTAAGATGGAGTGGATAGCTGAAGGGAGTTTGAAAGCCTGTGTTCAAATCCCCTTTAATTATATCTAAGGTTCAGTGTATTTCAATATACTTGTATTTAAAATTTGAGTAAATCATATAAAATATCAAATAATTGAGGAAATATTTTTTCAAGGGAAGGAACATTATCGAAATAAAAGGAAAGATATAAGCTTAAGTAATTTGTTTTCAAATTTCGTTAAAAAAATAGTTGATATAAATAATAAACAATAAGGAACTTACAGAAACTTTGTGAAAAGGAACTATGTGGTATAAAGTCAGGAAACATTTATTTCTTTAATATATTATGATTCTGCTTACTAACAATAAGTTTTTATGAATATAAAGTATAGACACAGATTATCAAGTTGTAAAGAGTTCTTAGTAATCTAGTGACAAGAAAAGTGTGAAACATGTTACTTCAATATTCTGTTGTTCTGCAATAAGAGGTGATTTATTGTAATAATGTATCTTATCAATCATTATTTTAAAAAGAAATATCGTTGTGAAAGTTGAAAGATCTCTTTAGTGTCACTAGGTGGCGCATACTAGCAAATACAGGGACACATCAAGTAATTTTATTTGTATTGGATTTACTGTGAATTTGTTGAAAAATTGACCTCTTATTAGGATTACAGCAAAGGTAAGAGACTTTCTTAAATATTCAGAAGATTAAAGCAAAGGTAAGAGACTTTAAAGGCATTAAAAAAGGGAAATTAGATTATTAGAACTTCATTTCCATTGTGAAACGTTTTGATAAACAGTTCAAAATGGATTCTGGGGAGAAGCCTCAGTCTAAACAGAGCAGAAAGAAAATGAGCTGTAACACTCAGAATTCAAACAGTAAAATTAAAGAAAACCTTAAAAAACCTGTCAAAGTAACACAAAATAGTATCAACAATGATTATATACCCCAGAAATCTATGCTAAATACAATGACAAAAAATTCTGATAAAAAGAGTAAAATTGAGAATGAAACCAAAAATAATGTTATAACAAAAACACCAGATTCTTATAAAAATATCACAGAAAAATTAATAGAAACTCAAAACAAAGTTAGGATACCAATTATTGATCAACATTTGCTCAATACTCAAAAATCTCAGAAGGCAAAAGTCAAAAATAAGCCCACAGTAATAAATGCAAAATTGGAACTGGTTGGAACTAAAAATTTCACAAAAATAGACACCACAGATGGCACTGTACTGGAAGTGTCTGGATCTCACAATAAAGAAGGCCAATTTCAGGAGAAAAACACTGGAATCAGAATCCCAAGTGACAAACATGATACAACAGTGGAAAAAATTGATCCTCAAGAGGTTTTGATGCCTAAAAAAATATTACAAAGGGGAAGGAATCTACTTAAAAATAATATGAATGATTGGGAAATTTGGCAGAACAGTAGAAATACTCCACATTCTCAGCCTTTTTCTACCATACCTCAAAAGCAGGAAATGCAAAAAAGAACACAATTTTCTTGGCTTAATAGTAATGCAAATATTCAAAATGTCTATAAATCTAATACTTCTATGACTACTAAAATCATGTCATATGCAGATAAGTTAAAATCTAGTGCAAGTGCTCTCAACTCAAATAATACCATAACCCATGCTATGGCAGCTGGAAAGGGAGAGAGCACAATGAAAAACCAAACTCCAAAAGATGAAATGTCAGGAAGATTTCTTATTGATTTTGATGAGGAGGAAAATATGATGACCAGTGAGTTCAATGTGCACAACACTGAATTAAAAGATGCCTCAATAGACATTGATAGTTATGAAGCAGTGAGCACTGAATTCAATGACAGGCTACCTCTGACTCTGTATAATTCATTTCAAAACTATAATAATGATCATACTCTGATTTTGACTACTACAAATAATAAATGCAATCTCTTCCAATTTCCAACTGATCAATTATTCTCACTAATAAAAGAAAACCAGCTAGCTGATGCAATTAAAAGGGTGTATCACCACCCTAACAGAAGATACTTTGTGGTGGAATTCCAGAATATAATTCAGAAAGAGATTTTCAGGCGAGAGCACAATTTTCTCAATGGAAGGTATCTTGTCAAAATAGATATGGCTAGGCCAAGAGTAGCGCATGGGATAGTAAGGAATTGTTATATGAACTTCACCAGTGGAAACCTGCAGAAACCCTTGGCCAAATTTGGAAACATCACTGCCTTCAAATACTTGGGCGAAAGAAGAGTAGGACTAGAGCTGCCATCAAACACTGCGGCTTTTACTATCAAACTTGTGAATGGAGTGTCTTTACTTGATTTACCCTCAATTCTGGAGGAGCCCAACTGCACCTTATATCTATCCTTTCGCGGGGTGAAACCACAGTGTTTTATATGTCAGGAGAGATCACATCTAGTAAAAGCCTGCCCAAAGAAAATATGTCAAAGGTGTCAGGGCAGGAATAGTAGAGCCCACCGGTGTGTGAATTCCTCCTATAGCTTGAAGCACACAGCCTCTTCCTATGGTGATGAAGCTGTGCAGACATATTATAATTGGTCTAATGATCTAGCTGAAAAACAAAAGCCGCAAACAGAACCCAGTGGTACCATAATTGATGCAATTGAAAAGAAGCTGACACCAGAAAATCTCATGTTGGCTGATTACAGCCCTAGCAAAACAATGCTCAAGCTAGGGGCAGACACTTTACCCCAAGAGAACAAGTGTCTCATAAATGAAATATCAGATATAACCACTGTCAGTAGTCAAAGTAAAGCTACAGCACCTAGTCCTGTAGACCATCCTATGAATCACACAGGCAAGAGGAAAACACAGGACTCCTCTGGCTCTCAAGGTGAAGAGTCTGTAAATTTGTGGTCTGATTCTGACATTGAAGAAGCAATAGCTCGGCCAGTGAGTGGTAGATCCAGGAGTCCAAGGAAAAAGTATGATAAAAAGAGATCTAGAATGGCAGACACAGACAAAAAATTACGACAGGAAGAGCTGCAGCAGCCACACCCTTGTAATATCCAGATTGGAGGACCAGTCAAGGACCAGCAAAACTCACAAGTTACCTCAGAGGACTTGAGACAGGTGATGTCCTGCAATTTGATGGACCCTCCTCAGTGCAGAAGCTCACTAGAACCTCAGGTACAAATTAAATCACAAAAAGATTGATGCGTGGATTAGGAGACTAGCCAAAACATCAACATCATGCAACTTAACATCGGTGGTGTGAATGTCAGAGGATTAAACTCCTTGGATAGAGCATATGCTCTGCAAAGATGGTTCAAGAATAGTCAGATGCATATAGTATGCCTGAGTGAAACAAAGCTTCATTTGAATACCAACAGTAAAATAATACAAATCCTCGATCAGTTTGGGGTCTTTCAGTTCTATCAATCAAACACAGCCACCTCGGGTGTTGCCATTCTCATTAATAAACAACTGAACATAGAAAGAAGCAGAACTCTATACCTCAACAATGATTTAATTATAATAGAAATCACAATCTCTGGAATGTCATTAATTCTAATGTATGTCTACATGCAGAAGGACACCAGGCAGATCGACTTCACAATAGGCAGGATCAACTCTATTCTTGCATCAGCAGTGCCACCTGTCATTTTGTTTGGGGACTTCAACATGGCCTATCAACAGTTTAATCAAAAATATTTGCATAAACTCAACAGAGTGCTGTTGTGTGGGGAGGGGTGTTTTCCCACCAATGCATACTCATTTTACACACGGCAGCACAAAACCCTAATTGATTTACTTTATTATAGTCCAGAACTTTACCATGAGCTACATGCCTCATTGCAAATTGTTCCATTCTCTGATCATCTGGCCATGTTGATTTCCCTTCAACTGGATCCCATATCACTAACCCCCTCATGCCAAATCAAAACAATAAGAATGCTTAACAAGGCCAGCACACCTGAATGGATCTTCTCGGAAGCTTATATCCTCTTCCACAAGATCCAGATTCTCTCATTGTCACCTCTTGAGGCGTTTTCAGTCTTTGTAGGGGTACTTAGTTCCCTGATAAACAATTTCACCCGAAAAACCAAAGGCCCAAACAGGCTGCTTGGGGAGCTGGATTTCATTGGCAAGAGAGTCAGTGAATTATCATCAATTGATGCTGGAATTGGGGAGATCATGTTGTTAAAGAAACAGTACAGGGAGAAACAGAGGGTGCTTGCACAATATGTTGCGACAAAAAGGGCAAAGATCTATTTGGCAACACAACAAAATTGGACGCGGAGCTACCTGAGATGGGCTATTGGTGCTTCAAAAAGACCTACCCCATCATTAATCAACATAGACACCCATAACTACTCTGGGGCTGCAATGCTAGATAAGATCCATGAGCACTTCAAGAGAAAACTCCAAAGTCAAAAGTTTGACATCAGTAACATCTGGAATGATAAACAAGAAGTTGGTGAACACAATATAACAGAGGAACAAATCATCCAGAAGCTTCAATCCTATCCTGAACATGTGCATCCTGGTTTACATGGCATTCCCCGATTTGTATTGTTGCACCTTGGCCATTTCACAGCTCCGATAGTACGGAGAGTAGTTGATATGCTGGCCGGGGACTTTCAAAGTGTTCCTGACCTGTATCCAATTGCTCTTGTACCATACATGAAAAAATTCACCAATCCATCCAGTTTATCTAACATTAGACCTATCTCAATGTCCCCACTAATCATCAAATCAATTGAATCATTGGTTAAGGATAGGATCCAGCAGCAGTTACTTACCAGGATCTCTGTACACCAGTTTGCACGCAAAGGCACATCCACCATTGAGGCGGTGCAGCGCTTCATGCTGCTGGTGGAGCATGTAAGATCACATCAAAAATCAGGGCCCATTGCTGTTCAAATAGACTTTGCAGCTGCCTTTGACTCCGTGATGCCAGCAAAACTACTATCCATATTAAGGCACTATGGAGTACCTATTGTCTATGTTAAAATCATTGCTAACTTGTTGCTAAACAGGTCAATTCACACATCACTTGATGGCTCCCTGGCACCTGGTTTCAGACCACATCTATCAATCCCCCAGGGGTCCCCACTAAGCACCCTTTGTTTCATTACCTACCTGAATCCCCTACTAGAAGATGTGGAAAAAGAACTACCAGGAGTCTTTGTGCCAGCACTAAAGGAGGAACTCCACCACATTTCATATGTGGATGATGTTACCATTTTCCTCCCTTCTGAGAAATACCTGCCAAGGTTATACCAACTGCTGGACAGATATGCAAGAAAATTCAATCTGGCTGTCAACCCAGACAAATCTGTTGTCTGGAAAATCAGTAGGGGTGTTACAGTACCATCAAGATATACAGGAAATCCACAGAAATTCCTTGGGTTCCCAATTGCCCTCTCCAAAACAGCGATGAGGAGGGCCATCCAGCAGGATCTTTTGGACAAAACCAAGAAGGTAACAAACTCTCTCTCAATGATCTCCCTCTCACTCCCAGGCAAGGTGGCATTGTTAAATATGATGGTGTTTCCACGTATAAACTACTACCTGCCCATCTTCAAACCGACCAAGGGTTTTCAGGATGCTATAAATTCAGCCTGCACCAAGATGATGTGGAAGAGAAAAACTGTATGCATCAGTCTGGCCAAGGTGCAGAGACCACGTGACCTGAATGGACTTGGTCTCCATGCCGTCAAGGTGTTTTTTGTTCAAAGAGCTCTTTCAGTGCTCAGGAAAATCCACAATAAAAAAGAAAAGGATCAGAGTGAAGACACTGTGGAGCCCACAGATACACCACCACCCATACACAGTAAATGGGTCAAAGAACTGCAAGAACAACTGGGGACTCTATTTTCAGTTTCCGAGCAATTAGAGAAAGCTAAGCAAACATATTGGGAAGTATACAAAATCCTTTTCCCAAATCAAAACCCATTGTCTACCCGATTAAGACTGTCTGTAAAACAAATGCTTAAGAAGTCCAGATACTGGTGCATAGGACCAAAGCTGGTCGATTTTATAATCAAGTTTAACTTGTCCTCCTTGCCCACCAGTCAATTTTTGGTGATGCAAAGAGGATTTCGTCAATTAAACCCCATGTGTAAACTCTGTAATATGCATGAAGAAACACTGGAGCACATCTTCTATGCCTGCTCATACCTGAGTTGCATTAGAAATAAAATTATTGCAAACATTTCCTCTGGCTGTGGCAATGTCCTGTCAATTGATCGGGCAATTAAAGAAGGAAATTATGCAACTATCAGGCTAGCGGCATGCCTACTACATGCCTTATGGATCACCAGGTGCCAGCATATCTTCAGACAAGGACATAGTGATCCTTGGATAACTTTTAAAACAATAATAATGGGCATGAAAAACAGAGATAGACTCCTTGTGCCAGAGCGTCTCTTTGTAGACACATGGGCACAGATTATTATTTGTGACGATGAGACGACATCTCAGACAACTGCAGTAAATATTATGACAATACCACACAAATTGGTTGCAAAACTTTGAACTAATATATGAAACTATTATAATTATCAAATGTAGCTACCTGACACAAAATTTTTTCTTAATAAAAAAAAAAAAAAAAAAGATCTCTTTTTTCCAAAGTGAAAGAGATTATAGCAATAACTACAAGTTACTTCTTAACATTAATCTTAATAAGAGCTAATAAACATCACATGATCACCATTTCTTATGCTTGCTTATAACTGTTATTAAAATAGGCAAAACTCTCCATAAACTATTGCCACTCAGTGCAAGCCAGAGTAATCAATGAATGCCAGAAGATTTGCGCATACAATTCCCCATCTAGTGCCTAGTCTCAGATCTAAGGCTCCTCACTGATTAAGACAACAAGCCAGAAACTAGTCTAGGGATATTGGATGAGTAGGCACTAGATGGGGATTTATGAACAAGCCTTCTGGCATCCAATGATTACTCTGGCCTGCACTGAGTGGCAATACTGTATGGAGAGTCTTGACTGTCTTAATAAGAGCTCCTATTATCCTGATGAGACATAGATATAGGTCTCTGATTATTAAAAGGAAAAGAAAAATATTTTTAAGAAATGGTTTCATGAAGATTGGGTAAAGATTACTAATTACAATAATTTGCTTAGATACAAAAATCACTGACTTTATAAATAATGTGAAAAATAAATTTTGATGCATAAAGAAAAATTTAGAAATGGCTTGTATACTAGGATATATACTGTCTGATGTGGAATTCAATTAAAAAGCTCTTTCCATTTTATTACATTGTGACATATCTCACAATGACCAAAGAAAAATAGAGAAAATGCAAGGTTGATGAGTTTAAATATTAAATTAATAGAAAATAGTGTCATATCTTTAGTGATGAATTTTGATTTAATTTTAGTAGATGAAGATTTTGTTTTTAAAGTTTTGCATACAAGGACCATCTTATGAAATCTTAAGCCAGTTATGAGAGTCAGTCAGAAAATTTTTTGAATTTTTTGTTGACAGATAATCAGCAAGCATAAATTGCAATATATTCCTGCTTAAAAAAAGTTGACAGAAAAGATATCAGAAGAGGTTCTTTCCAGTTTAAAGATGTGTTAGGTTTATTTTTCTATATGTAATATTTGTATTTCCAAATTAAAAAAACAAAACAATATCTTCCACATATTTTTATTTATAAACTAATAAATAAATATAGATATTTACTTTATCTTATATTTAAAATAACACAGTATAAAGAATATTTAATTGGCATTAATAAATTACATTAGTATTTCTTAAAAATTTGAGCACCAACTTAAATTAAGTATAATTACTTTTTCCTATGACTTGAAAGTCAAAATCAGTATTTGATAAAAAATAAAATTTAGTAGTACGAAATTACATTTATTATTATTAATTTAAGAAATATTTACTAAAAATTAATTACAACTAAATATTTGTAAATATTTATTTAACAATATTTTTCATAGATGTAAAAATATAAATTGTTTTATAAAAATTCACAGAACATGTGATGGTGGTAGAATATATTATATACAATAAAATATGCTTTTCTATCACCTGTCCAAAGGATAAAATCCATAGGGAATAGTTAAAAATATATTGTGATTCAGTCAAAATAGCATATATCTTAAAAAAAAAAAAAATTAAATAAATGATAGGCTGAATCTGTTTTTGAAATAACTGCTTTAATTCAATCTTTAGTAGTAATTTGATTGTGTAAATTATAGACAAGCTTTTTGTATTTATTCAAAATATTTTTTCAGAAGTTAGAACATTTATTTATATATATATAAAATGAGAGAATGACTATATACATACTATACATTATGCCAGCAAATTTTTTTATTTTTCACTTATCTATCTCACATGTTGTCTCTTTCTAGATCTTTTATAATTTCTTAGGATCCTGTTTAAAATTTCAGTATTGATATACTCTAATATATAACAAATATAGTTTTAATAATCTCATATATTTTTCTTTTAAATTAGCAAATAGTATTCATATGATTTTTAAATAATAAGTAAATATTTAAATAATTATATTCAATACTTAATTTTAATATTAATAATTATGTAATAAAATTTTTCATCCATCAACAAAAATAAAATAATCCAATTTATTTTGTTTTTATATGCACAATATGGATTGATAAAATACTTGCCTGGATAACCATTCTAAAATTAACATTAGATTTGGAGAAAGCTAAGTTATTATTATTGGCAAGCTTAAAATTCACTACTTGGGATATAGTCATGCTAGTAATTAAAATTAAATTGTGGTTAAAAAGTATGAATGGAATTATTTTTAAGTTCACATTTTATTTAATTTGTATTTATTATAATTGACTTTACGATTTTCTAAGTTCTTTATTAATTAAAACATTGTTGTTTTAGTCGAACAACTTGATATAATCTCATTACTAATATCTTATTGATTATTTGATGTTTGCTCTGATTGAAATTTTGAGATTTTAACAGTATCTCTGTGTATACAATCTGTCGTTTTATCATATACTGATCAGTACATTGTATTGTAGTGTCCGTATAAAAAATAAAGGCAAATGATAATGATGATGAATGATTTTGATCAGTGATACTACTCCAGAAGCCTGCAATGATCAACATGGAATTACTATATATGCCTAAAAAGCTTCCATTATTTTTTTTTACATCCATTTATAAAATTTAATTATCATTACAGAAAATAACACTCTAATGTCACGCATGTATACTATTAAAAATTAGCAGTTCAATATGCTGTCATATCTAAAACTTTATATAAATATATACATATATATAATAGTAATAATAGAAAGCCAGATGTCATATGACTTATATATAGCTTGCATTTACAAATAAGTAAAATTAAGAGCATGCTAATAAGCTCTAAACAAGCTTTTTTTTAAATTATAAATGCTACTACAAGAGAAGGCATTCAAATCATCTTTATCTAGGATTGTCCCCATCCCCAGACCAGTTTTGAGGTATGGCTCTCATCAGTGAGGAGCTAGCACACCAGATTCAAAAAACCCAACTCAAGCTTAGCTTAAGTTGGTTTTTTGAATCTGGCGTCCTAGCTTGAGTTGTTTTTTGAATCTGGTGTCCTAGCTCCTCAGTGATAAGAGCCATACCTCGGAACTGGTCTGGAGATGGCTTAGCTAGAGTTGGTTTTTTGAATCTGATGTCCTAGCTCCTCACTGATGAGAGTCATACCTCAAAACCGGTCTGGGGATGGGGACAATCCTAGATAAAGATGATTTCAATGCCTTCTCTTGTAGTAGCATTTATCATATAAAAAGCTTGTTTAGGCCTTATTAGCATGCTCTTAATTATACATATATATATCATTATTTATAAAGGACTTGAACTCAGATTTTCAAACTCCCCTCAGCAATACAATCCATCTTATACAACTGATACACATGACAACATACACATGAAAAGGATAAATGATTTATATACATATTTCATGCTGCTCCAGCACTCATCAGTTGGTCCAGATCACCATCTCCCATATATAATACATACACACAATCACTGCTCAGTTTATATTAAAATAACAAATCTTCAAACTTTAATGGATAAGTTTCAATCTTCTCCACTCTTCAGCCACTGATATCATTAAAAATCCAAGGTTGAAATGCTCAAAACCCTTGATGATGCCAATATTATTATCTGAAGAGTGGAGAAGATTGAAGCTTGTCCATTAAAGATTGAAGATTTGCTATCTTAATATAAACTGAGCAGTGATTGTATATATGAGTAGGGAATGGTGATATAAACCAAATGATGAGTACTGGTGTGGGAGATGGTGACATAAACCAATTGATAAGTACTGGTTCAGCATGAAAGAAGTATATTGAAGATCATTTACCTTTTACACATGTGATCATGAGTATCAGTTGTATAAGATGGATTGGATAGCTGTGGAGAGTTTGAAAGTCTAAGTTCAGATTCCTTATAATTACATTAAGTTTAATATAAACAATATACATGTATTTACATATTACATATTCAGCCTGTATTCTGCCCAGCCCTCTTCTGTATAATTAAATGAACATATTAAGATCTTATGTGTGAGGTGTCAGATTGACTTAAGGTCAACATGGGTATGAAAATAATATTGGCATCATCAAGGGCTTTGAGCATTTCATCCTTGGATTTTTCGATTATATGGATGGCTGAAAAAATGAGAATGGAGAAGATTGAATCTTGTCCATTAAAGTTTAAAGAGTTGCTATCTTAATATAAATTGAGCAGTGATTGTATATATGTGTGGGATATGGTGATTTGGATCAATTGGATGAGTGCTGGTTCAGCATAAAATAGGTATATTGGAGATCATTTCATGTATAAGTTGTATAAAATAGATTGGATAGTGGTGGGAATTTGAAAGTCTGAGTTATAGACAATATATATGTATTTAAATATTATATATAAATAACAATACCCACACATCTTTATATATATTAAAAGATTTTCATGAATTAAAAAAGGGAAAAATATATTTCAGATTTATCTAAGATCACATTTATTAGCAGGATACTAATGTTTCAATTACCTCACCAGTCATTGTTTCAATAATGATCATTTAAGAGTAATGTATAAATGCCCCAAAATTAGAAAATCTAATTTCATTTTTGTAATATCCATGAATAATTTCTATTACCAAGACAATAGCTCAAGACAATAGCTCATAAGATACAACAAAATTTAATATAATGATAATATTTACAATAAATGCATAGATAAATCCAAAATTTATATATTAACATATATAATAGTATTAAATAATATATGAAACTTTGAAGAACTGAATTTCCAATAGATAGCTGCATTGATTATAACTTTTTATCAAAATCTATCTACAAAGCAAACAAAAAATAAATCCATTACAGTTCGTGGTTTATGTTATTATATGGATGGTAAATTTAATTTATGATAATTAGGAGAATGAACATTTAAATCTTTGAGGTATTTTTTAGCATGGAGGTGTTTACTTAGCTTCATTCAAATTAAATAATTATATTGACAAAGCAGACCAATTAATTACTACTACTCATATAATAATATGCACTACAGATCTACTTTGTATTTATATTTTGATACGAAGAGACATTGCATTTAATGTAGATGGTCCTTGGAAATGCATTTCTTCAAAATATTACACACACACACATATATATATATAGTGTAGACTGGGAAACTTATTGAAATATAAAGATAATTAATTATAACTACAGGCATGAATAAATTTCCTTTATTAAAACACAATGAAAGATATGTGTGTGTATATATATATATACACACATTATTTTCAGATATTAATTCATTGCAGATTGATTACAGGATTTCTTTTCCATTTCATTCACATTATATATGGCTTCTAGTATTTTACTAAAATCTGAAATTCATTTTAAGATTTCACTTATCCATCTGATGTCTTTTTAGTAACATGTATTCAACTCTTTATTTCTCTTGATGTTGTCAGTGATATATTATATAACATGTTTTTTTTTTTGATTCCCCTTCTTTACCCTAACATATATTTCTTCAGATTTCATTGAAATCTTTCATTTCTATATTGTTCTATTAAAATGATCAAGTCTCACATTATAAGTTAATATTGATAAAAACCATGTTTATTAAAATCTTTCTGTTCAACTAAATAGACTTTCTTCCATTTAATATTAAATTACTTCTGTTAAAAGCAAATCTATGTTTAATTCTATGATTAAATTTATTCATTATATTCTGCCCGTTACTAATGATTTATCAAAATATTAGAATGAACTTCTCATTCATTATCATCAATCTTAAACTTTTACTTTTTAAATAAATCTCATTTTAATTTGTTTATTATTAGTTCTATAAACTTGCTTTCATATAATAGCTCTTGCAACATTTTTTACAACTTTAAAAATTATTTATAAATGACTCTAATAAAGACCCATTATTTTTATTCCATTTGCTCTCAACTTTAATCAATAAAATATTTACTTATAAAATTAATGGAAAAAAAGGAATCATTCTATCATATATTCTTATCAACATTAACCTTTTTAGTCACTATAAAAAACAATAATTGCTTATAATAAATAATCTTCTGAATTTGACAGTATCTTGAACATATGATTCTTAAGATTTTACCTGCATGAGAAATGATTTTTCATAATCTACAAATCCAATACAAAATGATAACTCATATGCAATGGTCTTTTCAATAATTTCCTTTAATATCTTACTTAGAAAATACCATCTAAGTTATAATCATTTTAAAATATACTTTGGTTTTTTTTTGATGCCTAGAATTCATAAATTCTCTGCATATGATTGAAAATGATCTTACTTCAGAAATGATAGAAGCTGATATATATAATAATTTTTTTCATCTATCCTAAATATTATTGCATTTTTCTTGCCAAAAGAATACCAACAATTTTAGATTTTCTTCAACTGTGTCATATATACATATTAATTGTTATATATTGTATGTACATATATACTATGAATTTATGAAGAATTAATGTATATATAAAAATAATCTGTATTGGGAAAGAATTAGTACTTAAAATTGTTTAATTAAAATAGATAATGGAGAAAATAGATTAATTAAAATAGTTTAATTAGGATACTTCTCTGAACAAATTTTGGTATGCAGTTAAGGCCATAATAGAGTTAAACTTAAAAAAAATTACTAATCAAGATAATAATTGGAGCAAAGAGGAAGAACATTAAAAAAAAACTATTCTGATTTGTGACTATGGACTGTCACCACTGAAGACTTGAGATAGATCAATGAAGACCACAGATTTGATAGAGGATTTTTCCGTGGAACTTTACCACTGTAGAGTTTCAAAGCAGAGCTGGAGATAAGTATTTATTTTACTTTTAAATAAGTAAAAGAGATTATATGAATAATTTATAATTCTATTATGTACATAATGTTTAACAATACTTGATAAATTGTATTATACAAATTAACTAATTGTGCAGGATCATTTGTTAAAATATATTTGTTGCTAGTTAGTACCAATATACAACAAACTGCTTCATTCAAAATATCTACAATAATTTCATAATTCCTACTCTAGATCTTTTCCAATCTTTATACAAATAATTAAAATAATATTATAATTGTATGTGCTATTTTGTTTTCTGTTATTTATTGCTAATTAGTTTTTTATAGAATTGTTCTGCACATTTCATGACATCACCACTGCTTTAATAACTATGACCTTTCTGTTTATTGCTGCTAAAATAACTTTCCATTTAATTACAACATGACATCTTATTATTATGAGAAATTTCTCTTCTATAGATTTTCTTTCCATTCACAATTATATTTCCACATTTCATTATTAAGCTATTGCTGTCTCAATCTTCATAAATATACAAATACAATTACTGTAAAAGGTTTATTTTGAATTGGTTTTTATATTCCTTATTTTCTGTGCACATTAATTTGACTCAATAAAAAATTCATAGATTAATTGTAATTTTTTGTCCCTGCTATTAAAAATGTTTTAGTGAAGAATCTTTTAACATTTAAAAATCATTTTAAAATTCTAGCTTAATATTAGAAATATCAAATGTAATTAATGAATTTCTTAATAGCTGTTTACATTCTAGTTTTGGATGAATACATATTTTACATTTCATTAACTGATGATTCCTTTCCAAGTGAACCTTATTAAATAATTATAACCTTGAAATGCATATACTGCATTAATCAAATTATTATTTCAATAATGCTGTGCCTTCTTTTGATTGTTTCCATATCCATTTACTTTTAGAATGTTTTTTTAAAAAACAAATTAACCTTTTAAATCTGCCTCTATGTCCAAATCTATTCTCTTCAAATAATTTTTTATAATAATTATAAAATGTTGTTTGGGTTCATTCAAATTTATATAAATGTCTTTAGTTTCTCATTCAAAATTATCTACATTTATGATCTTCCAATAAAAATTAAATAATTAATCTTGCTACTCTGTCTGATAAATCATTAATCTCCATAAAGTTGCTCTCCATATTTTATCATTCCACTTGTAGTTCTAATTTTGCCCTTCTTAGTGAAATACATCTTAAATTTTCAAGTCAATTGTTTCCTTTTTTTTCCTTCACAAAGTCCAATTATGTGGAATATTTTTTTTTATTTTGTACAATCTTCCCTAATTGGAAAATAACATAGTTTTAAATGATTATCATCAAATAACAAACTACTTCATGATTAGTTTACTCTTTGTCTTCAGTTTCCAACTATTGTATTGGCTATGAGACCTTTTTTTTTTTTAAAAATAAATTAGTAAAAAATAAATATTTATACACACAGATATATTCATTTTGCCTTCATAAAAATAATATTTCAGAAAAAAATTATTAATTTCTGAAAAAAAAAAACAACCATAATTATTTACATGATAATAATAGTTGCAATTCTAGAAATGTATTGATTTGAAAGCCTTAATGATAAATCAAAATGTTTCTTTTGCATAATAGCAAACATATTTTGCAGCAATATATATGGTAAATAATTTTGATATATATATAATTAAATATTTAAAATATTATACTAGTAATATTTGTTTATTTTGTATATTTTTAAAATCAGAATTGGCAATTATAATTCAAAGAAAAACTATACTTTTATACGTATAAGTACTACATATAAAATTATGTTAGAACTTTCACAATAAAATTTTAAATTAAATAACATATTTATTAATACCCATTCAAATTCTTGATTATTGGAAGCATTTGGCATATTTTGAGAAATACTTTTTTCAAGTAGTAATTCTGAATCTTGTGCACAACTTTCTTTATTTTTCGGATGCCTACAAACAAAATCATAACATATAATTAAAAAAGATTGAATTTAAATAATAGTTGTATAACATAATAACTATGGAGAAAAAATATATATAACTGCTACTAAAAATGTTTATTCATAGATTTTAAAAACTATAAGTCTTTTTTCACTACATAATATTAAAATTATATGTCAATATTGTAATGGTCACTCTAAAGATTATATATAAAAACTGGGCTTTAATTTCAGGTATCATCATCATCAATCCATTGAAGGATGAAGGTCTCTCCAAGTTCAGTCCATCTTTGCCAATCTCTAGATTTCTTCTCCACATCACTCCTGCACACTTTCTTATTTCATCCAACCACCTCACATGTGGTTTCTTTCTGAGTTTTTTAAGTTTTTTGGAATCCAGTTTAAGATTTTAATTGTCCATCTATTATCATTTCTTCTAGCAATATAAGCACTATTTTGTCAATGGGTAAAAGTTGACAATTACATCTTTTGAAGTTAGTGAAAATATGAGTAGTTTGTTGTGCAACACCAGATTTATATAAATAGAAGCTGAATCTCAAAGAATAGAATTCAAATCTCTTTCTTTTTAGTTCTTTTGCATGAATCAAGTACAAATTAATTTCCTTATTGCAGTCAGATTAAACTCTTTCTATTCTATTAATAACACATACTTTTCCTGAATTAGATATTTTCTTTCACAGCCAAAATCAGTACATATTATCATATATAACATTAACATAATGACATTTACTTAAATCTATTACTTTTTAGGCTTTAAAATAAATAAATCCAAATATTAATAAATATTCAATTAGAATTTATATAATAAAATGAAAGATTTATTTACAAAATAAACACAAATTAACAAAAAAAATAATAATTACAATAATATCTGAATTAAAACTCAAGACAACATTTCATTAAATGTAAATATAAACTTTTGATAGTTTAATCTAGATGAAATTTGAGTGCACTGTGGTTTATGTTGGGCTAGCACAAAGCTATATTTACATATATTAACTGAAGATTAATTTATATTGTGAGGTTATTAAATATGAGACTCAACCTGTTTCTCTAATTAGTTATAGTGATTTCAGGATAGCTTATAATTTTCTGAAATTATGCTGGTATGCATAAATCATGCTCCTCATGTTAGAACATCAGATAAATGGTATGCTTATATATGATCAAAAGCTAAATATAGGTAGATCCATTCTATATTTATGTTTACTGATGGTTAGTTTATATTTAGTTCACTGCGTTTTTCAGTACTTCTGCTAAAATTTCACCTTAATTAAATGTAAAATATTCTAATGTGCAATGTTTTATCAGATTTTACAATCTATGAATTTCAAAAAAACTAATTTATTTACTTACCACATAATTATTTGAGTATAAGTTTAACTTTTCTCATTTAATATAATTATCCATCTATGTTTGTATGTAAAATTAATGATGTAAAACAATTTACATCTTTGGTTTAAATCATGAAATAGTATAGATTCACATCTATTTATATGAATAAGTGTTTAGGCCAAAGAATTAATTATAAAATAGGAATGCCAGTATTATTTTCTAGTAGCCAATAAATGAAAGATTTTTTTTATTTTAATGTAATGCTGGAATATTTTACTCATTAATTTAAAAAAAACATTTACCAATGATATGGAACAATTATTATTAGAGTTTAAGTTCTTAAAACTAACATTGAATACATTCAAATTCAGCAATTGACTTTAAGAAGTTAGATTTTTGAAATAGAAATTATTGATATCCTCTAATCATTTCATGCATAAATTATAATAATTATTTATTTATTCACTAAAGGCATGATAATCAGTTTATTAACTTTTTTAGGTTCATTTATACGAATAAGATAACAAACACCTGTACAGGATAATATCAATTTCTAATGCTTAAACTTCAGAGATTTATAAGTAATCTCAAATGTCTGCAGACTATTTAGTCATCTTAGCTTAAGGAGTAATCTAATATAGGATTACTAAAATAAACAATTTCATAAAACAAAATAACATATTGAATATATAGAGGAAAGATAAAAAGAAACCAGTGTTGCAAACTCTTGATTTCTATTCTAAAATCCACTAACATTGATTCATGTCTTTATATTAAAACAGTAGGTATAAAATAAATTGTATTATAATAAATAAAACAATTTTCATTAATATATATTTCTTTATCAGTTAATTTAAATCAACTTTATCAATTTTAATTTTTCCTTTCCATTATTTATGTGATATGCTGTGATATAGCTACTCCTTTATTGAAGTCAGGAGCCAATATGCCCTCAAAAATCTGTTAGCCACTTTACTTTCCCTTTCCATTCCTCACCCTAAGTTTTTCCCATATTCTTCTCTATCCTGCTCTATCCCATTTCCACAACATCATCTTTGTCCACACCTAGCATAAAAGACAAAGGATCCACTTTCTGTATAATCATTTAATTTATATTTATTCTCCCACAACTTCATTATTTGTACCCTTTCTGCTTGTAAGCATTTACATTCAATTAGCAGATGCCTAATATTTTCCACACTTTCCTTACATAACTTGTAGTCTAAATTATTCACTTTTCTCCTTTTATGTGCTTATTCTCTAGTTGCTAACGATCCTATTCGAACCTCGCAAACTAACTAACACCCAATATTCTGTTTACTTCTATATATATTTAAATTCTTTTTACTCTCCACACTACTTCTTCATCTCCAGCTCCTCATTTTTTATTAATGCATCTATTCTTCTATCCCATTCTTTGCTGTTATAGTACATGACAATCCTCCTAACACAATTATCCCACCTTTTGTACAAGTATATTGGTATAAAGTCTTTATCCAAATCTTCTGCATACCGTACTACCATTCTCACCCACTTTGTTGCCTGTTCTTTATTTGCAACCCAATTAAATACTATATTGGCTATTCTTTTACTATCCTTAAATTGCAATTTACCAAACATTTTCATTTTGCTTTTTGCATCTCTCATATAAAACTTAACCATCCCATTTCTCCTTAAATTGCTTTCTTTGCCATTCACACATCTGCATCTAATGCATTCCTTTCTATTTCTCTTTGTACTTTTTCTAAGTAATCTAAACCCCTTTACTAACACACAACACATCTTTACCATAAGTTAACCCTGCTACTGCTATTCCTTTCCATATAATCCTGCTACATTATATTTATTATATGAAAACACTGTTAATTTCTTTATTAGTCCCTTTCTTGTGAAAATATATAAATATGTGCACACTCTGATTTATCAATTATGTTTTTGATTTATTAAAAAATACTATTTTGATGTTTCAAGTTTTGATTAAATTAATTTAAAATAATAATTTACTATCATTTAATTTGTTTTTGTTTTAAGAATTCTATTTTTTTTTTCCATTTCTAAATTAAGTCTAAAATTTGCTGATAATATCTTTGTAACTTGTACTTCATTATTTAGAATGTTATGGCAAAAATGAAAGAAGAAATAGAAAGTCCATTAATTTTTTCTATTCATATATTGTATTTCTAAATTTTAATTATTGATTTAAAAAAAAAACAATTCATTCTGATAAGATATTTAAATCTACGATTATAATATAATAAAATATTATAAAGCATAATGCTAGCTGAAAATTAAATAGAAAATACTCATATCACCCTTCCAGTATCTTTTTGAGTTTGACTGTTTGAGGTACAGACTTTATATTTAGTCACAGAGGGCATTGCTAAAATATCTTAATGTTTGGAAAGATGATTTAAATATTAATATACTAACATTGACTAATAATAAATAAGAAAAAGTAATATGAATATCTTACTCATGATTAATTAGCTCTTAGTTCTTTAAAAATAATAATAAAAATCATTTACAACTCATACTTCTTTGGATTCTAAGTTTTTGTCTAATTTCATTAGCATTTGTTACTTATTCTCTTTTTCTACTTCTTATAATTATGATTCATAATACATTCCCTACACATTTATTAATTCTCATATAAATATATGAAAATAAATTATCTATCTTTTTAACTTTACATATAATAAAACCTTTTAAACCAACATGTTTATTATCATTTTCACACAATCTAATTAAACACTAATTTTGGTGATTTATTTTCATTCTTATATTGTAATCTTTCCAATAATTTTTCATTTAATTTTGGTTTCTCTCATTAAAAAAAAACCTATCTCATGTAACCTTAAATAACCCCATTTACTGCCCACATTTCACTATACAATGCATATCTAATTACTTCTTTTTATATTCAAGGCAAAACTCTCCATACAGTAGTGCCACCCTGTGCCAACCAGAGTAATCAATGGATGCCAGAAGGCTTGTGCATAAAATCCCTATCTAATGCCTACTCATCCAATATCCCCAGACTAGTTTCTGTCTTGTGGCCTTTGTCAGTGAGGAGTTTTGGATCTGAGAACACTGCACCTAGATCTTAGGATCTAATGCAACCCTCCAGCAACCACCTTTTATCAAACAATTATGTGCTAGTATGAGATGGTGATCATGTGATGCTTAATGGTTTAACACCAATCCTGCCTAATAGGATAGTGGTGGCTATGGTTGTTAAAGAGCCAAAGACACCAAAATATATGGGTGCTGAACTGAGTTCAGACCCATATGACTATATAAGCTATTGAGCTTAGATTGAAAATATTTTTGTGTTTTCAATTTCATTCTCATAGTTTTATAGTTAAGTAGAGATAAAAGGTGGTTGCTGGAGGGTTGCATTAGATCCTAAGATCTAGGTGCAGTGCTCTCAGATCCAAAGCTCCACAAGCCAAAAACTAGTCTGGGGATATTGGATGAGTAGGCATTAGATAGAGATTTTATGCATAAGCCTTTTGGCATCCATTGATTACTCTGGTTGGCACAGGGTGGCACTAATGTATGGAGAGTTTTGCCTTGTTTATAAACAATTATGTGCTAGTATAAGAGATGGTAATCATATGATGCTTAATGGTTCTTTTTATATTCTATCTGTAAATTTACAAGTGTTTATGATCATTATAAAGCAGCACAACATTTCCAAATATTAAAGCAAGCATAATCACTCTTCCAAATAATTTTATTCATCTCATAATTATTGTATGAGAAATTTGCCAGACTTTTAATCAATCTTATTCTACTCCCCCCCCCCTTCAATTCCACTTCCTATCTATATATATATTATTTTTTGATTAATAATAATAATTCTCAAATTTATCAAGTCAAATAAATATTTCTGATTTTCTGTCCTTCATATTTACCCTTGTCATAAATATTAGAATTGTAGATTTTCCCTGAATGTAATTTTTATATTTCTTCCTACTCTCAATTTTTCTCTAATAACTTCAAATCTTTTATAATGTTTGACCAAAAAAAAGCTATATCATTCTACAAAATCACCTTATGAATTTATTCTCTTGGTTTCAACTATATGAATCCATACTCTTGTACTTAAACTTTTTTTCTTAATCTTTAATTCTTTTGGACACAAAATTAAAATGATAATGGACATTTGTTTCAATCCAATTTCATATTTAATTTCAAATGATTTTATTTTCTCCAACTGATTTTTATAAAAATTATCATTGTAATGACTTCTAATCAGTCTTTATCCACAAGTTAAGACTTCTCTATATTCTATCACCCTATCATAAGCCTTTTCTATATATAAAACTGTAATTAAAAGGGATTTGCACTCAGACTTTCAAGCTCCCTACAACCAACCACTCCATCTTATACAACTAATACACATGACCACATACATGTGAAAAAAATAAATGACCTCCAATATATGTATTTCATGGTGATCAGCACTCATCAGTTGGTCCAGATCATCATCTCTCTCTCTCACACACACACACATATATATAATCAGTGCTCAGTTTATAAACTGATGTGTAAGAGATGATCTTGACCAAATGATGAGTGCTGGTTCAGCACAAAATACAAATATTAGAGATTATTTATCTTTTGCACATGTATAAGTTGTATAAGATGGAATGAATAGCTGTAGAGAGCTTGAAAGTCTGAGTTTAAATACCTTCTAATTACATTAAGTTCAGTATAGACAATATAGTTGTATTTAAATATTATTTAAAAATTTAATAAATAATGGTTTATTTTTTTTTGTAAAATATTTCAACTGATATGTAATAAATAATACTCCATATTCTTTTCTCTGAAAGAAAACTTTTCTAAATTTGTCAAAATTTTATTTTCTTTCATACAAGTCTTAATCCTATGCATAAAGGTTTACGTAAATAATTTATAAATTAGGAAAGTTATTGTTATTGGTCTATGGCTGGTTAATAGCTTAGTCTTTTCCTGTTTGGTCATATCCTTCCATTCATCTGGAATCTTATTATACTTATCAACTATAATTTAAGGCATATTTTCACCTGCCACATTTAATTCTCATGTTTTGACTTTTTTCAATTTACCTTTATTCAAAATTTTTATTATATTTTAAGTATTTTCTAGCCTTTCTCTAGCCTCACACCTGCTTTCCTTACTTTTTATTAATATGCTTTTCTTTTTTCTCTTCTTTATATATTGCCAATTTTTTTTACAATTTTTCCTTCCTGTACTGTTAATCCCTTTATTGACTTCATTCCATTTCTGTCTATTTTGTCTTAAGTACTTATCCTATCTGACCTTTACTTTCTCTTCTTCCATTTGCATCTTAGTGACCTCTTTATAATCCTTACATGCTTTTCTTTTTTTCTTTTACACTTTCTAATATTTCCCCCCACTTTCTCTTATCCCTTTGATTCTAAATAAATAGTCATTTGCAATCTTCTTCGTATCTGTTGTCCATACTTCAAAACTTTTAAAATAATTTTTTAATCTCATTAATTACTTTCCATCCACATTTAATTTTCTTCCTATAAATTTTATATTTAACCTTTCAGACAACTTAAATTCTATCAAAATAAAATTCTAATCACTATTTATGAAAGTTGGGATCCATTGAACATTAAATCTTGTTTCTTTGAGTTTTAGAGACTGATATTTAGACAAAAACTGTAATCCATTGAAAAGTTAAGGTTGACCCCTTTGACACCCAAACACTGATTGACAGACATAAACTTATGAGTGGATAGATACAGTGTCTTAGGTAGAAAGATTCCATGGGTTTGTATGCCAGCATCACATTCTTAAGCTTATGATAAAATTTTCAGAACAACTACCAATAACTAAAAGTATAGTTAAACAAACTTTGACATTCAAATTCTCCATTCAATCTTCAAGAATCTTGATTCTCTTTTTCTTTTCTATCTCAAATATGAACTCTCCACATATACATCAAATATAACTACTTTAGTATCTATCAATCAATTATCTATCATTTAGTAATCAAATATCTACATTCTCTAGACATACATTTCATTATTAAATTAAAATTTCATATTCTTTGTTATCTTAGATATATATTTTCAGGCTCTTATTTTTTATGGGAACAATTATATTTCAGCTCTAAGTTATTCAACAAGGACTGATCGAATTATGTACTTAGGACACTGTTTGTAATGAAATGCAATAAATTGCAGTAATATAATATGCACAAACATGCCTTATGTTGGACAGCATTAGTAATAAATAGAAATTGATAATAAAATGCATAAGCAACATAATTTTCCTGGCTATTTATTATTGTATCAATATTTTATTGACATCAGCATTATAAATAGTGGTGAATACTCTTAATTGCACAGTTTACTAGCTTTGTCTTTGTAATGAGTATCACTGGTATTAAGATTTTGATAATTCTTCATTAAAAATTTAACTCTGAAATGGATTAGTGGTTAATGAAGCACAATGCATTTGTAAAAATCCTTCAATCAAAGACAGTAAAGACCTCAAAGAATCTGATTTGCAAGTAACTATGTATCCCTTTTTATCAAAATCAGCAGAACTGACCATATCATTTTCAACACCAGATGGCAAGAGGCAATAAATATCATATAAAAAATGTATAGATATGATTTTTCTTATGAAATCCAGATGGGTGAATTCATATAATAACCCATACAAGCATAGGTGTGTAATCTTCTGGAAATAACTGGCAAATAATTGTGTGAGACTGGAAAAATTAGTCACCATATAAGTACTGTGCATAATGAGTTTAAACATAATACAATTGAATTTTTTTTCAAAGGATAATAAATTAAACGATAAATTATTAAAAGCTTCTTTTGAAAATGCTTTATTAATTTTTTAAATCAAAAAAGCCCTTATACAGTTGATAAAGATCTCACGTTACCAACAGCAATAATAATTTGAGAAACTATTCATGATTCAAAAATATCAAACCTTTTAAAAAAATTACTGTGTCCAAAGACATACTTAAAAGAATAGATAGCATTTCTGACAATGTCATATCTATGTTATTATAAAGAATCAAGCACTGATATCCATACAAATTGATAAATCAACTGACAATATGAAAGATTCTAATTCAATGGTTTTTGTCAGATACTTGTGTAGTCAGTTAATTTGTAAATTCATGAAGACTTGTTGTTTTGCAAAAATCTCTCTAGGAATAGCTAAAGGAAGAGATATATTTGAAAAGACGAGTAGCTTTTTTTTAAAAAAAAAATAGAAAATGAACTTGTGCACTGAGATTTGCATTTTTGGAGCTGCATCCATGACTGGCAGGATTTCAGGATTTATAGGGGAATTAAAAAAGATTTGGAAAAATAGATTAATAAAATGTTATCAGAAATTTCCACAATAGTTAATTACATAAAAAGTTGTATCACTAGCACAAGACTCTTTCAAATTTTATGCCAAAAGAGGGACTTCAATTATGAATCTCTTTTATATCAGACAGAAGATGAATTTTAATATTAAAATACAAATTTTTCTTCTCCGTAAATTTCACATTAGCATCTCATTTTTCTGATTAAAATTGAATGTTTGCTTTTTTACTCCATTTTCAAAAGAGTGCTACATCAAGTAAAAAAAATTAAATCTTTCTCTGCAAGAAAAATATACCAATCAATATATTAACCCTAAACATAAAATTGCAAATATATATTCTGATAGATTAAATTTTTTTAGGGATAATAATACAAAGATATTTGCTTTTCTCCATGAACTTTTTGAAGAAAATAACATTTTATTATCAGCAGAAAGTAGAAGAATAATAAGTAACCATATCATAAGTTCAATAATTTTTTTTAAAACATATTTTCTTAACTTAAATAAAAAAAAAAAGATTGGATAAGAAGGCCTTTTATTCCATTTCTACAATTCATAGCTATTTCAAGAAAAAGTAATTGACTTGAAAACAAATTCAAACTTTGAATCAGAATTTTGTTATAACGATTTGTCATAAATTTGGATCCAGTGACAAGAAGATATCCTTCATTAGAAAACAGTCTTAAATATTCTGTTTCCATATGTATCCACATAATTTTGTGAAACTAAATTTTCATTGTTATTATTAATTAAAAATAATCATAGATCTTGTTTATTAACAGAAAGATTGGGAAAAAATCTAAGAATTTCTGTGTCAAATATTTAATCTAATATTAATTTCTTTACGTAGTAATATTTGATCACATCCATCATATAGTTGTTATTAAAATATCATATATTGTATTATTCAGTTTTTATTCTAATTATTATAAATGAGTTTTGTGTTTCATATTTCATGATTATTATAATATTTGTAATTTTTAAAGTATTTTGTATTACAGTAAAATATAAAGAAGAAAATTATTCAAATAAACTAAATATAAATACAATAAAATCGATAACAGCATATGATTCTATTAATAATTTTTTATTTCAAGGACCATATATTTAAAACTTATAATTTTTTTTCTTTCAGGGTTACACAAAATGCTTTTAGAAATTTCAGGGAAGCTTTTGTAACAATGAGTTTGAAAAACATTGATCTAAACTGTATTGAAATATCTATTTTATATAAGTTTTAAATTTAAAAGTTATACCATGGTTTAATGATTATATCAAAAAATTGCATTAGATAATAAAAAGCAATAATTTTAATAGCCACATCTTCATTTAAATAATAAGCAGTGATCTTCCTAAAAAAGTATTTTATTTGAACTTGATCATATTTTTCATGGAAGAGTTTGAAGTTTATGTTATAAAGATTGTTTCAAAGAAAAAAGTGCAATATTGATTGTTTTCATTTGGGAGGATATAGTTGAAGAAAGTTTTCAGTAATAAAATTTTGTTCCAAAAGAGAGTGAAACAGTTAATCATAAAGCTCTTAAATCTTTATTTTTTCTTCATATCACATGTACAATCTTATCAAAACAGTTTAATCATGACAGAATTTCAAATCAGATCTCAATATTTGATGTGAATCAAACTGATCTAGAGATGGAAATAATTAAAGTCCAAAAATGATTTGTACTAATGATTTGTATTTGAAATTGAAAGATGCATTTATACATATATGAACAATAAATATTCAATCATGACAAATATTGCATTTAAAATGATATACTGCATCTGGTCTACACATTTAACAAAATCAGCATTTTCATATATCATAAAATTATTATTTTTTCTCTGATAAACACTTTAATCAATGTTTATGATTATCTGCTTCCTCTTTTAATCTGAATTTTGAAAAAAAAAATTGGTGCATTGTTAAAAATCTCATGAAAAATTATGCTTTTTAATTTTGTTTTATTTTATAACAGACATTCACATTTTGATATGATTAATAAATGGTAAAATCATATAACAATATTTTTTCTACTAAAAAAGTAATTATCATGTTCACAAAAGTCGAACTGTTATGAAATAGACTATGGCATTAGCTTTTCATGTATGAGGACATATTATGATATTGCAGATTAGTTTATATAATCATTACAAAATTTGTATTTAACTTTTTATGTTTAGTTTTTGGGGAGAGGGTAGAATAACAGTATTCATTTATAAATGGTTGCTAATGAGAGCAATAAAAGAGACAAAATATAAGAAAGAAATCTCATATTAGTCAAACAATTTCAATTCAGTGATAGGATAATGCAGTGATTTTCAACAAATGTGCAACAAAATTTTTTAAAAATCATTAGAGTAAAGTACAATGAATGTATATATCAACCTCTTTAAATTATTTTGTTTGCTTTAATAAAAAAAAATCATAAAAAGTATTTTTTTAAAAATCTTTTTATTTTTCGTCATCATAAATTATGTGTTCCATGGTAATTTAACTTCAGATTAAAAAAAAAGTGCAGTGAGATTAAAAAAAAGTTAAAGAACCACTGGAATAACGTTTTAAAAGCTGTGCCCAAAATTACAAAAATAACTACTATCATAGATGGTAGTTGTTTTAATAAATAGTCTTCAAATATAGTTAGAATGCATCCTTACTTATTTATGGATTTTTTTCCTAATTAAGATCAAATATACATTAAGAAGATTTCATTTGCTTTACTAATCTTGTTTTTTTTTTTTAGCAATATGACAATGGTAAAAATAAAATGATATATACTTTGATATGTATATAAATCCTAACTTCTGATGATTGAAATCATGATGTTTAAATGAATCATCATTTAATAATCTTTCTAAATTTTTTTTTTTCATTTAAGATCATTATATGATATAAGTCAGATACAAGGTATAAAATAAGCTCTCATAACATTTTAATACTCAATTCTATCAAGTTGTTATCTACATTGCTAATATCTTTCTTCATAATTTGCTGTTTTATAAATATATGGTTATCATTATGGGTATGACACATGATCACCAAAATACCATATGATCATCATTTCCTATGCTTACATAAGCTGTTAAAACAGTAGCAAACTCCCTATAGTGTAGTGTCACTAAATGCAAGCCTTAGTAATCAATGGATGCAAGAAGATTTGTGCATAAAATCTCTATCAAGTGCTTACTCATCTAATATCCTCAGCCTAGTTTCTAGCTTGTATCTTTCATTATGGATATAGATATATAAGACAAACTTCATATCAAAGACAAGTCACAATCACATTTTTATCAAAAATATTTTTTTAAATATATTTTTAGCCAATAATTTTACATTAGACTTTTAATTGAAAAATAATGCTTATTATTTAGTACAATATGTCCAAAATATTTGAGCTTTTTTTTGTATTGTCTTCAGCAGATCTGTTTTTGCATTAATGAAATTTGAGAATTCTTGATATGTCACATTATTTGTTTGTAAAATCTTAAATATTTTCATCTACATTATAGTGAAATTTCAAAATCTTATACTAGCAAAGAAAAAACCATAACACTGTACCAAATGAAGCCATATAGACTTAATATCACTTCTTGATTAAGAGAGATTTTATTTTTCCTATAGCATTTGTTCTTATTTTATATAAATTTTAATTAATTCCAATGGTTATTTAAAACTGCTCAAAATATTTGAAGGTGGTTACATTGTCAGTTGTTTTATTCTTCATTTCACTTCTATAATATTATGATTTTTTTCTGACAACATTCATCTAATTTTTGGGTGTCCAGTCATATTTAATACATGTGTTGTGTAAAAAGTTACTAAAGGTTGCATATATTTATGACTACTTTATCTAAAGTAACAATATTATTTGCATATCAAATGATATTAATATATTTCTCATATTCATTTCCTTTTTTTAAAAGTAGCTTCACAACAGAGTTAAATGGATGACAAAATGCACCTTTAAGAATATCCTATTTAATTAAGACAGGATTTTTTAAAATTACATTTTATTCAAATGATCAATAATTCTGGTAATAAATTGATTAAGTCCAAAGATTCCAAACATAAGCAGTTTAACAAAAAAAAACATTGGATCAAAATCTCTCTTGTATTAGATAAAGTTGGAATAAATATCAGAATTAATATTTTTATTTCATTACAGAATAAGACTTTATGAGTTTTAAAACCATTTCTGATATAAATTGTGATTGTCATACAGCTGTATTTAAATTAATAGTAATAAAAGAAATGAACAAAATAACTTTTATATAGATTTCAAATTTTAACTAAAAGAAAACTACAATACATTTAATAAAAAATTTTTTTTAGAACAAATCTTATTAAATTTATCATGATATTCTATATTGTTGAATTTATGATTAAAAATAGTTCTTTATTTATAAAATTAAAACAACACTAAACTAAAATGAATAGTGGCAAATTACATACATCACCAAAATTAGAAATAATACATACTGACACATATTATTATGATTATTAATTTTATAATGGCAGAAGTTAAAATAAATATTTATACTTAAAATATTAATAAATTTTAAAAAATTAAAATAATATATCATTTTATAGTTTTTGATTAAAAACAAATTGCAACTAATGAAAAATTAATTGTTCTGAATCTCCAATTTAGATAAATATAAAAGTATGGGGCAATTAAACAATTTTGAAGTATTTGATTTACAGAAATAATTTTTCATATTGAAACTCTATAAAAAGACATAATTGGTAACCAGTTGTTATTGGAATATGCATATGCAACTGAATAACTTTGTAAATTTGATAATGGAATGCTTTGAATGAGATTACTAAAGTTTCTTGAAAAATTTAAAAAGCAAATATAAGATGCAATTAATCAAATAAACTTATTCAAGCAAATAACATAATTGATTTAATAATATAACAATTGCTAAATAGTTCCAATTTTGAAATTACTTGAGAATATATATAATATATACTTTGTGTGAAAATAAATGGAAGTAATTATGTAATGTGTATTATGATCTAGAGATAACACATTACCATTCATTATAACTGATAATTTACCATTGCATGCATATTCTTAACATAATTTATTAAATGTCAGACTAAAAAAACCATGATTATGCCAATAAATATTACTGAGAATAGAGAAAAAATATTTTATGACATTTTGATATAATTATAGCACATCTTTTGTAAATATGAATTGGAAGCAATGTATAACAAATACATCATATTATTAACACTGTTACATAATTTTTTTTGTCTGAAATAGCAATAGAAGAAGTTATCAGTGAAATAAAGTGATCATGATTTATTTTAAGATAGAGTAGACTTAAAAAGTTCAAAAAAGAAGAAGAGAAATAGGCTTCAGGTTGGAAAATAGATGGCAGTTCCTCCATTGATATTTTTAAACTAGATAAGACTGGAGAAAAAAATATAGTCGATAATATAATCACAGTAAAAGAGTCAGATGAATCATTTTTCAAAAACTATATCAATTATAGCAAATAGCAGTAATAATGCTTTTATTAATTTTTGTTCAGAAATGGCCTTAAAGATATTCTACTCTCTATATCAAAATCAACCTGTTTTATTTTGTTCTCCCAATACTTAATGTTAGAAGAATGTCAATGCATTATCATAAAAAACATGAATAAAATATAATGTAAAACTCACTAAGAATCTCACATCATATTAAATACTTCCAGAAAAACTCAATAAAGTGATCAGAAATGAAAACAAAATTTTAAATAAGATATTAATTCAATAAAGATAGATAACATCATTTCAAAAACAAATTAATATTACTTTTTTTTATTTTTCAAAACAGACAGAGATTCTATCAAGCTAGAGACTAAGAAATTAAATTCATACCATTAAACGAAATGAAGAGATAAAAATAACAGATGATAGAAATAATGAAAAAATAATACAAACATAGACAAAAAAAGAGATTTATATTATAAATCAAAGATTTCGATAAGTATTTAGAGAGAAATGTTATTAACATCATAACATTCAAAGAAAACAATTTTAAAAAAAAGTGGATCACACAAAAAACATTGAAAGTGATATAGAAAAAGAAGACTGCTGAAAGAAAAAAAGAAACAAATCAGAAAACACAGCAAAGTAAAATGATGAAAAAATGAACTTAAAAAAAAAAAAAAAATGATTTGAAAATGCAGTGTTCAGGCACAGAAACAAAAGAAGTTCATTAGAAAAAATAAGATTTTAAAATGAAGAACAGAATACTACGCGAATTATATTAAGTAGATTTTGATGAAACAATATCATAAAAACATAGTAAAGTAATTTATTAAGATTGTAACATTATTTTATAAGAGTTCATAAAGCAGTGACTAAACTAAAGAAAAATAAAATTAATTTTTTAAAGAAAATTTTTAGGTTACATAATATTGCATGACTGAATAAATCTTTATCAATGCCAATCTAAAGAAAGAAAATGAAAAAGACATGTAAAAACTACAAAAGAATTATAATAGTAAGAATTTTATACATTTTATTAAACAACTTAAATGACAAATTAAAGGCTGAAATAATGAAGCACTTGGAAAAGAAAGAAGTTTTATATAAAACAAATTATAGATATCATTCATACTATAGAATTCTACCTAAAAGTAAGCATCATGTCCCCAAAGTATTTAACAAAATATCAAGAATAAAGTTACAAAAGAAAAAAAATAAGTCTAATAAATTTATAAGATTAAACCAATCATATATGATTAATAGAAAAGTTATAGATTCTTAAAAATAATATATTAAATATATTTTAAAATAAATAGGAAGTTATTCATAATAAAGATATTATAATATGATATTAAAATAAATCAAAAAAGAAATATTACAATTCATTTAATTTAAATTTAATATAAATAAATTCTTACACCTTTTTCACTTTTAAATTATTTGTTTTGTTTATCATTATGAACATCTACCAATATAATATGATTTAAACATTAGCCTAATTTGTTGAAATATTGCTTTAACTTTCTTAAAAGTTGTCAAGCATTGGTGGTCGAGAGGTCAGCGACAGCTGCTTTACAAGCAGTTGTCCCAGGTTAGCGAGTTCGCTTCCCAGCTGATGCTATGACACATGAGAAAAAAAAACTTTCTTAAAAGTTAATGTCAATTTTATTACTGGATTTATCTGGGTAAATATATTATAAACCTATGCATAGAACAGATAATGTAATACCAAACTAAACTGAATTAGTTACTGTGTGCATGCATGTAATATTAGATTAGATTAACTATTAGCATGAAAATTAATTACGAGTAACAATAATTAGATACCTTATCTAAGTATTTAAAACGGATTTAATCATTCCTTCTTATTTAAAAAATATATACATTTCTAAACACAAAACACAATTAGCAAATACTTTAATAGTTCTATTAAAATTAATATTGAAAAAGTCATTGCTTTATTGGGTAATGTCTTTTTGTTATTTCAATCTTGATTTCATTCTTTTTTAATTTAAATAAATGTCAGAAATTTTACTCCAATTTCATCCTTGATTCTTGAATAATATCTTTGAATGAATAAATAAAGCTTCTCCCCAGGCCCAATCAAATTAGAGATATACACTGAATAAGACTGATTATTTCAAAATTAGTAATTCAGTAAAGTTAGATAATTTATCTGGAGCATTGACACAAATTTAGTTTCAATATTGGCGAACCTGTAAGACAAAAATTCAGACATATTAACAAAAAGATATTTCTTATTAACACCTGGATACAGTATTTCAAAGGTGGAGAAAATAGACATGAATTCTGGAATTGGTTTAAAACAGCTAACACAGAGTTAGTTACAGAATAATGTATAAAAGTTAAAATAAGCATCATGTTTACATACATTTTTCTTAAAAATACTTGGAGGGCAGCCAGTTAATAATCAACAACCAAATAAGTCTATTCAGCATCTCAGAAAAGAACCAGAATAAAATTAATAATGAAAAAAAATGTTCTCACTTGTATACATTTTATTTTTCTCAGATTGCACCTCTTAACATTGTAACTTTGATGTGAAGTTATCTAATTTATAAAAAATAATCAAAATAACTTAAACTGGTAAATAGAAAAACTAAATTGTAATCTTAAATCAAATCCAGTTTTAATAAACTATAAACAATGAAAATTAAAATCAAAATAAGACAATACAATTTTTATTTTTACTTTAAAAACAAATAAAAATGGGAAATCTAAAATTGTTTCCTATTTCCAATTAAATTCATTTTTATTTGTGATATTTATATAAACTAATAAAATGCAAGAAAAAATTAAAAGAAAATCCTTACATTTTTGACTTTTTAAAGTAAAACCTAAGTCCCCAAAAACACTAAATAAAATTTTATAATACATTTTAAACAATCTTTGCCATTGTATCATTTATCAATTGTTTCATATATACAATAAAACATTATTATGAGTCACAAAGCTATATAGTTTCAATATATATCTTTTTATATAAGTCTATAATAATGATAGATAATAATATAAATGATATTGTCATCATTTAATAATATATATCTTAATCATATTAGAGTAGAGGGGGAAAAAGAAAAATTCAAAGACATGATTAAAAAAAAATCTAAATATTATTACTATTATTTTCACAAAGATTTATGATGATGGTATTTTAGTTGTATTTATATATTGAACCATGTCCACCATCTAAAATTAAGTATTTAATAACTTTAAAAAAATTAACTTTATTTAAATATTCCAATTACACTCAACTATTAGTAATAGCATACATGTTAATACATGCACAATGTTTCAAGAGGCATTATTTTTCTCTCTTCTTCAGATGACAGTACTAGTATAGAAATCAAACATGGACTCTTAGATTCTTGAATATTGAATTTTTAAGGTAACCTTCTAACCAACTGAGCCACCCTGCCAACGGCAACAGCCAATAGAAATTTCTTATATTTATCTATGAGGTTCCTTCTGATTTCTCATGTTTTCCTAAGAGCAAAGTTGATTAGTGGTTTCCGTACATTATGTATGGTCACACTAGGTTGACTTATGGGATTATTCACCATTGTCATGTGAGCAGTTTCTTTGAGTTTTCTTTTTTGAATCTTTTCCTCTCTATCCAATATCTGCTATCTTAGACACATTTGTTTTCTCTTATCTAATCATCAGTTTGTGCTCTTGCAATCACTTTTCAATGGGGCAACTAGTCTCAACAATATGAATTCTTCCACCTTCACATGGTATTTCATAGATGCAGTTTTTACTTTTCAGCTTTTCAAGTTTAGACTTTATAGATGTTAGAATTCTTTGTAGTGTGAAGAGGCTCTGGAAAGCTGTTCTGGTGTTATACTGATCACAGATTTTCCTTAATTTGTCTGCTATTTTTGATATAAATGGATACACTATAGTACCAATAACTTTTTTTTCTTTTGATAGTTCTTTTTATTGTCTGTTTATGGTTTTCTTAATAACAACTGATGGATAACTATTTTTCATAAGAGCTTGTCCTATATCAATCTTTTCTTTTTTCAAATTGCTGGTTTCTAAACAAACTTTTTTTGCTCTGTTTCATAGTGAAAATATAATTCCATGTAGAGAGAAAAAGGGACAAAAAAGAAAAGCAAAGAAACTGCTCAGATGACAATAGTGAATAACACCATAAATCAACCTAATGTGACTATATATAATGTATGAAAACCACTAATCAACTTTGCTCTTATGAAAATATGAAAAAATCAGGAGAAACCTCATAAATAAATATATAAAATTTCTAGTGACTCTTGCCCTTTGCAAGATGGTTCAGTTGGTTAGGGTGTTATCTTAAAAATTCAATATTCAAGAATATAAGGGTCCAGGTTCAATTCCCATGCTGGTACTATCATTGGTTAGTCCAGCAACACCTAAAGAAGAGAGAAAAATAATACCTTTTGAAATGCTATACATATACTAACCTGCATGCTATTATTAATAATTAAATGTAATTGAAATATTTAAATAAATTTAAATTTTTTTAAAGATATTCAATACTTAATATTAGATGATGAAAATAATCCAGTATATAGATACAAATGAATATTATTATTATAACAGTTGTTATATGGCATACAATAACAGTGTATGTGCAGAAAAAAATATAAAAAGTTGAAAGGAAAAGTAGAAATAAACATAGACAAAATTTTTGTAGATATTTTCTTAATTTCCCTGGAATAAAAAAAAACAGTAAAGGTTTAAATCATTTTGAATTTAAAATAGAATTTTATTATAAATTAAACATTTAAAAAGTCCAATAAATATTTTTATTAAATTCTGATTTTGAAATTAAAAACAAGCATGTTTTATGATAAAATGTCTACTGATAATTGTAAAAATTTCTATTATCTATCTTTGAAATTTCTTAATTAATACTTGTATACATTCTACTATCTATTTTGAAATCTTTGTAGATCATACTTTGATAAAATTCCAAAGAATTAAAGTGAAATGAAATCAACTTGTTCCAATTAAGAGAGATAAGAAAAAGTTTTTAATTAATGAATTTTTGTCACTCTATTATAAAAAAAAGTGGATATAAAAAGAGTAGTAGTTTTTTGTTGGTTTCAAGATGAGTTGGCCAGAATAGTTTATTGTAATTTTTTTTGTAAGAGTTGGCCAGAGTTAGGTGGTTTAACATTTATGCAGATAACTAACATGAATCAGATGTACTTGAATTTGAGACAATAGATCCAGCAATGGTCTACTAGTTTACTATGCTGGAGTATAGATGTACTTAGAAGGTGACCCAATTTCTTTGTTCTCTATAGCCAGCTGGCCTGAAGTCTAAGTAGAACCAATTGAATGGTTACAGTTACCTGATTATACCTTTCCTGATGATGACAATCTTGGTCTATACCTGTCTCACCAAGACAATTTTTGCTGAAGAATTAGTTAACATATGCTGCTTTATCTTTATGCAAGGAATTACAGATAAATGTATCATGTATTTATATAAAGTGCAGGTGAAATTGGAGTGATAATTAATTATATGTATGCTGTATCTGTATGCAAGGAACCACAGATAAATGTATCATGTGATATTTATACAAAGTGCAGCTGGTAAATTCTTTTAAAAAATTCCTTAAAATGAAATTTTTTTTTAAAAAAAAGAGATATACAATTGAGAACGATAAAAGAAAACAAAATTAAAATCTGTGTTTTAAGTTTAAAGACATTATAATTAAGGGTGACCTATTAAAAAAGGAACTTTAATCATTAAAGAGAACAGGTGAAATTTATACACTTTCAATGTGGAGTTAACTGTGAAAAGTATTATATTTTAATAATCGAGAATATTTTAAATAATTTCTATAGTGAAAATGATATTTAAAATCTATATATTTTAAAAAAGAATGAAACAATTAAATAATTTTGTTTGGATTAAAAATCTAAGAATAAAGACTTAATTCATTGACCATCCTATTTAAAACAAAAAGAAATCAAAAACAAATCTTTTTAGAGTAACCTATCAAAAAAAAAACTTTTTATGAAAGAATTTAATAATTGATTTGTTACTTTTATATATATATACACACACACATAGGTGAATTTTATATACTTTCAACATTGAATTAATTATGAAAGAAGATATTTTTAATAATTTTATTTTGATAAATTAAGATATCATTATATAAACAACAGGTGCACATACATTTCTATGTGCACAGATATGTTAATAAATATTTGTATTATTAAAATATGATAAAATTAAATCACTTATTATATTTTATATGATTGAAAAATATTCATTAATTGCACTGCTCATCTGTGTGCATGTGGATGTGCATATACCAATACATGTCAGATAGACACGTGTAAATTTTAATCATTTATTGTATTATTTTATGACAATTCAAATATGTTCATTTTATATAGTACTGTACATCTGTGTGGATATATGCAAACCTAGTATAGGTAAATCTTAATCATGTATTTTTATTTTATGACAAGTCAAACATGTCCAGAAAATGTACTGCATGTTTGTATGCGGATATATATAGATATTGTTTATCGGAACATGTGTAAATCACAATGTAATAACTTGGATTTTGTATATTAATCAAAATCAGAAGGCTTAAGTATGTATAACCATATTCTAAAGACTTTAATATCATTTTTTTTATTATTAATACTCAATTGTTAAAATTATTCCAGTGAACTTTGTTCTAAATGGTTTTAGAATATTATATGTTGCATCATCTCTTGATCACAGTAAGTTAAAGCTTATGTTCTCTGAGCTAGATTTGTGCATAATGGCCTGATATATAAAAATATTATATTAGCATTTATGGGAAACCAGTGATGATTCATTAATGATGATGATGGCATCTTAGTTGGCATAAAGAGTATATTCTTTAAAGTCCATGCACTACATTTTATTTAGTTTAATCTATTATAATTAAGTTTGTAGTGGGCTAGTAAATTAATAGTACTAAATGGCCAAAGCACTGATGATGATCAGCATGTTTTAATAAGCCAGCATTACATTGTTTTTATGGTTTATATTCTTATTGGATTAGTACTTAATTGTGCATTCAAATTAATGTTTAAATAAGTGCCCCACACTGGAAATGGTTCAATAATTAGCCTGGTCTACAGTAGACCCATTTCAAATCTAGTCATAAGATTGACTGCTGATTTACTTTTATTGCTGGCCATACATGATGATGGATGATTATTACTTATTTATAATGCTGGTGAATTTATTTAATTATACTGATAGTGACTATAAGAAGTTAATTGGGCTGATCTCACAGATAGTTCTCAAAATCTCTCACACTCTTATAATATATAACATTACTTACACATTTTTTGATATATTATGTATTTTAAATTTATATTAAATAATTTTAATTGAAATATTTAATGGAGTGATGATGATCTGCCATCATCCCAGGTTCACATCTATTTCCCCTTCCCATTATAATATGTTTAATAATTTATAAGCATTCACAATATATTTTGCATTGAGATCAATAAAATATTTCTGAACTACACTTTTTTGTATTAAAACAGTACAATATCTGTTGCATAATATTTTTTCAGTTTATTTATTTGCTTTGATAAAGACATCTAGAGTTTAAAGATATTTGTGCAGAAATTTGAGCTCAAATGTAATGTTTTTATGACATCTCTAAGAAAATAATGTTCAGCAGAAACCAAAGTTTATAGATATGAATAGTTTATTAAAATTTATATTTTAAATTTTGAAATATATATTAAATTGAAGCTTTCATAGTATTAGTTTTCACTTAATTACTGATTATTACTATTGTAACTGCAAGACCTAAATATTGCAGAAATAAAATAATTTTGAACAAAAAATTTTTTTCAGTTAATTGCACTATTGCAAATTCTTTTAATAAAAAAGAAACTGAGAGCTGTCAATATTTTATGCATCTAAAAATAAGAAGTATTAATATTCAAATAAATGACTTTTCTATAAAATTTTGAAAATCACAAAGATTAATCATATCAATTTTTAATGTAGTACATTTTAATAGTTTTTCCATGAAAATTAAAAGAGTCTAATATAGGATACCTAAGCTATTATCCTTGATTGTCAAAAAATTTTGGAGATAATTTAATCCAAATTCTAATTATTAGAATTTCCCAGTTTAAGAACTTAATGTATAAATTATCACTGATCCATGTTATTAAATGTACTTTTAAAATCTATTTTGATTATATTACATCAATAAAACTAAGTTTTGATTAATTTCTTAGCTGTCAAATAATTTTTATTGTTTCAGTAAAATAATGAAGTAAAAATTTAAAATCTCTTTTTCCTTTTGATTTATAATATAAATTTCATAAATAATGTTTGCCCAGTTTAGAGAAAAATGAATATTCATCTAAAAGTTTGTGATAATAATAAAAATAATCCAACATACAATTTTTACTAGAAATGAATATATTTTTATAAATGTATATATTGAATATACATTTAATTTTATTCCATTATTGTCTTTAAAAATTAGTATTTCTAAATTAGCAATTATAACTATTGTTAGCTTATTAAGTTTTGTATTTATTTCATAAATTATTATCAGAGTGAAAGACTAAAAAATCATTTAAAAATTCACAACATAAGATTCTTTAATTTAAATTTGCTAAAATTTAAACAAAGTATTATAATTAACAAGAACAAGTATTACTTTTCTATAATTTTTGAAAATTCTTCTTCAAATTTTGATGCTAACTTATGGGCAATTTCTTCTTTCCAATTCTGCATATGATTTAAAATATCTCTAAGTTCTGCATCTTTAGCACTTAAAAGTTCAGTTAGATGGTTTTTATCTTCACTTGGCATCTATTAAAAAATAATCATTAAATATTTGAAATTAATTTTTATATTTCTTATTTAAGTATTTAAAAATTTAAAACAAATCATATAAATCATACTTAAATCTGTGTCAATATAATGTGCACTGCTCATATCCTAAATAAAAAACTTTATCATCCAAACTTTTTAATATGATATAAAATTTGTAAACAAATATAATATATATATATATATACTGTGAAGTTTTATCTCAGAACTCATTTCCAGCATTCTATTCTTTTATTTTTCTTTCTTTTTTTGAAATTAGAATGATTCTTACTTATACAAAAATAATTTAAAATAATTAAAAATAATTTATGAACTATTTTGGAAAGAACTGGGTGATTGATATATTAAATTATTTTATTATACAAAAATAACTGATTATCGAATGTTTTTATATTGTTACAATAGAAACTCATCCAGGAATAAACTCATGTGAAATCACAAAGAGATCAATGGAGTTTAAAGTAATTAAAAAATGTATACTAAATAATTAAAAAAATAAATATCTAAATAAAATAATTGGGAACTTAAAATCAAACAAAAATTACCCTAAATGATAATGATTGTACATGATTATATATTTAATAAGTATTTGAGTAAAGAAATTGATTTCAAAATGAATAAAATGTTTTTAAAAATAAAAATTTTGTAAATTAATGAATATTCATATTGTTTTATGGAAAATATTTAATACATACAGTAGTTTATATTTCAGAATCTGTGGATATGCTAGATTAAAAAAAATATGTTTTTGAATAAAACAGAAAAAGTTATCACATATTTAAGACAATTAAATGTAAAGTTATAAAATTCAAAAACTCAATATAAAAATTCCAGTTATTTTTTTAAAAAAAGAATCAATAAAGATGTGAAAAGTTAATTTTACATAGAATTAAAAAAAGTACATGTTAATTTAAAAACAATCTATAATTAACTATATTGAACTAAGGTTTCATAGTTAAGGGATTACTGGTCATTTGTTCATAAATGGATTGTAAGAAAAGAGGAAAACAATCTATAAATAACTTTAAAAAATAACTTTCATAAGCAAGAGCAGAGATTTGTTTGAAGGATGTTTAAAGCATATTTTTGTAAGACAATATAAGATGATTGATATAATTTATTTTTTCATAAATTGTTTATCAGATTGATTCAGCCATTCATCCATCATATTCCTAAAGAATACATGAAATTGCCTAAGTGCAATGTAAACACAGAGTTAAAAAAAATAGGTATAATCATCCTAAATCACTGCAGCTTGTTAATAACTACTAATATAAAGAAATCATATAAAAAAGTACTTTTCAGTGCTAATTGTATTCTAGACATGATTTAAGTCTTTTTATAAAGATGGTTTTCAATGCTATATGCTGAATGCATGCAGAAGTGTTATACCAAGCTCCTAAAATATAATTTATCAACAACAAAATGTTTCCATGTTGTCAAGCATTGGTGGTCGAGAGGTCAGCGACAGCTGCTTTACAAGCAGTTGTCCAGGGATTGTGGGGTCGCTTCCCGGCTGATGCTATGACACATGAGCAAATGTTTCCATGCTATGCTTAATAATTAGTGACCTGAAGATGTTAATATAGAAGCCACCTGTCCTGATAGAAGTTTACACTTGTTGCCCAAAAGTTGCCATAGCTTTCTGAAGTAAAGTGTACAATTATACTATTCAAAGAATTCATAGTCACTGTTGGAAATTAATTACAAATGTGGACTAAAAAGAAATGAATCAGTAGTTTTGGAAAGGTACCTGGACAATAAGAATACTAATTATTAAATATGCAATAAAAATATTAGTTAGCAAATTGGATGAACAATGTGATTCAAATAAAAAAAAACAAGTTTTAAAGTATAGACTGATGGTAATATAGATAAAACTTTTGAAATATATAAATGAAATATAAGTATAGTGTATATACATTAACCTAGATGAAATTAATGGGGATTTGAACCCTGACTTTCAAGCCCTTTATAGTCATCCACTTTATCCAATATAACCAATACACATTACCACATACACACTGAACAAGTATTCATCAGTTGATATGGATCATCATTTCCCATACATGATGATCCAGACCAACTGATGAGTACTATGTATATTGGAGATCATTTATCTTTTTCACTTCTATGTGATCATGGGTATCAGTTATATTAGATAGATTGGATGACTGTAGAGAGCTTGAAGTATATAATTGCAAATATACTTAGGCCTTAATTTTTTTTCTTATAAATTCTTATATTTTGATTTTATTTATTAAAATTTGTATTTAAAAATATTTTTTATTCATTACTGAATGTCCATTTATATACAATAGCAATACTAATGTATAAAGAATTGTTGCTATCAACAAAATATGGTAGATAGAATTGGTTAATGAAGGCTAGACATGACAACTCTTAATTTTTCCCCCTTCAATTTTGCTAAGAAAACTGATATATATATATAGTGCCAGGCATTATCAAATGTCCATGCACAAAGTGTCTGATGTAAAGAACATTACAGCAGATACACATGTAAATTTATATATATTAAGCACAACAAATATATAAATGTGCTACATTAATAATGGAAGTGGGGTCTGAGCATAGAATACCCACACACACCAATTTAAAATATTGTACACAAATACACGTATAATAAACTCATGTATTTTTATTTTTTTATTTTATTTTTATTTTTTTGTATATTTTCAGTATATATCATTTTATGTATTTTGCTTTACTCTGAAAAATTCAAATAGAAAAAAACAAACTTTATTGAACAAATGGATCACATGTTGGAACATATTAGTAAAATAAATAATTAAAGTAATTGTTCCAACATACTTGTATATATTTTTTATTTTTGAATTACTTTTCTAAAAACTGAAATTTTATTCCATAAGCAAAGAATGTTAATGGCTTCAAAAATCTAATCAAAAAAAAAAAAGTTTGATGATCAATGCTATAATTGAAATGTTATCTTTTTTTATATAAAATAAAAATTCTTTCAAATTGATATCTGTAATCAAGTGGTCTGAGTATTCAAGATGAAAACTAAACATTATATCAAACCCTGTTATGTAGAATTTAATCGGAAAAATAGAAAGGAATGTTTATAATCTGAATGATAAACTAAATTAAAAGGGTTGGCTGATTCATACTTCTCAGGGGGGTACCTGAATTGGTTCTGTATGAGTAGAGTGGATATGTTTTAGTCAGTGCTATGGGATTCATTCTGTTTTTGGCATTCATTCTGGACAAGTCATTCACTACTTTGGCTCTGGAATTCTTCAATCATCTAGCCAGGACTAGACTATTACTGATATTTCATAAGAATAAATCCATCATACAGTTCTTTTAAGAACTATTGTTTTCTTGTGGATTCAATTAACCATTCGAGACAGCAGATGAAAATTTAATAATAATCATAATTATTACAATATACAAAAAAAAATATGAAGCAATCGACCAGAAGTTCCAGTAAAATGACCATGGGGTGCACAACTAGCTGGTGCAACTGCCCTTTCTCTGCCCAAATCACCAAGATGTGATCATGCCAGTTTGAGCTGGCACGATGATGCCAAATGCCACCTTGCCTATGCCTGAATGATATAAAATCCTCACCACACAGCCAGTTGACTTGTAGCCCACTCAGAAGCCCAGTCAGGAGAAAGACACCTACATAAGTTTCTTTTAAAAATATTTTATTAATATTGAATTAATTAATTCTGATATTTCCAACAATTAGAAATATATTATTATTTTTTATTATTATTAATCATTTAAAAAAAAGAGAGTTGTCTCTTGCATATATATATATGTTGAATTTATGGTTATTACAGCCATAATGATATAGCTTTTACTTAAATCTTTTAATTCATTTTTCTATCCCAAATTCTAGTATTTTCAGCAAAGGTTGCAATTAGTTTTTTTTTGTTGCTGTTTTTCTTCTTGTTGTTACTCCTGAAAATTGTCATATGTAAATATACATGTGTATATACATGCACATACCCTTGTAATATTCGGTAAATACAACACCTCATGTTGAGTGTCAAAAATATATTTATCTGTATATCCTTTTCGGTTATTTTTTGTCATTGCGGCACCTTAGCAAGTCCACTAATAACTTTACATTTAGAATAGTAGTGAGTGGATAATTGTTCTGCATGTATATACATGTATAAGAATTTATCTATTGTAAAAGGCAAATAGATACAGCACCTCATGTTAAGTGCTCTATGGTATCTGAGCTAACGCAACCTCATTGACATGTTATAAATATACGAAATTAGTGAAATATTTTATAGTGCAAATATATGTACGCATAGTTTTTTTTTATTTTTATTATATTTGCTATCAATAAAAAAGGTTTTAAAGTCCTAAGTAGAAGTGTATGCCTGTATAACCGAAAATCTTTTATCTGAGAAATATATATCAAATCACACAAAATATAACTTATTTCTACAGAATAAAAAGCTCAGACCACTTCCATTCATTATGAAACATTGTAAATAGCTTTAGGGATTTATTATTTTTCTTATTCATTTAAAATTGTATTTATGTTTTATCTATTTCAATGCATCAAATATATATACGGGTTTGTGATAATAATTCTTTTTTATTTTATTTTATTATATCATTATAAGTATGAACGATAGTGGGTATTTGGAATTAAATAAATATTTAATCATAATATTAAATTGGTTTTGTCTTCATATTATTATTTATTTGCTAAAATGTACTCTTTCCTTATCAATCACGTATCTATTATAACCATTTAACTTATCCATTGAAGACCCTGGATATAGAGCAGATTGAGCTAGCCATACAGGATATCACTCATTTTGAGTGATTTTAATAATCACCATAGCCACACTTGTGTATTTTCTTTATTTCTCCAGCCAATTCTGTTGGATCTGGCTTGTTTTATACTATTTTTCCAGGCAATGGAGAAGAATAAATTCATTTTTCTGACTGCACCAAATCTGTTGAATTGCATGCTTCAGACTCAAAAACAACAGTTGATTACAAGTAATTTATGTTAATTTATACAGCTTTACATTATATGTGTGCTAGCACAACTTTATTATTATTATACATACATATTGTACAATCAATAAATACAATGTGACATATAATTTTGTCAATAACAAGCCAGTCATATCGAATGACTGGATTCACTTTCAGTTGTATATTTAGCTTGCCTCATGAGTTAATAGTCTAAACTCTTCCACCTGTACTGGACAGCTTGCCTCAAGTTTGTTAAATGACTCTTCCAGCTGTAATAGACAGCTTGCCTTGAGTCACCACGTAGACATATCAGTAGTGAATATAGCAAAAACACCTTCGCTGCAGGAAGTGGTTTCAATGGAGATTACGTTCAGGTAAACAGACAGCTGACTATTTATTGCTAGATCTCTTCCCTCAATGGCAACAGTTCAGATTCAGAGAGCTTAACTTATGGTAGGATTTTATATACATGTTTATTTACTGGCAATATTTGTTTTTACTCTTTGTACATATTTATTCATTAGTTGTCCTCATATTTACACATTGGTTAGTAGCAACATGTGTTCAATCCGATTAGATAAGGAATGTGGATTAATCCACTTCTGAAGGCAAGGTCAGATATGACACTAACAATATTAGCTTTAGAAATCGGTATATAACATTTGAAATTTAGAGGATTTTTACACTAACAAAACCCTTGTAAAAATGCCCAAGCCTTAGAACTAGATGTTGTAAAGTTTTGTTTTTCCATGATCTATCTAGACCACTCTTTTCTAGAATCATTCAGTGATTTAATTGGCTATAAAGAGCACTTCTAGTATAGTCTAACCTGGAATGAATTGCATATTATATGAATGAGGAATAGATTCTGTGTCAGGTGTTATTAAAAATTTTGTATATCAGATATTCAATATACATTTCAGTTAGCTTTTCCTAAATTACACCTCAGGACAAGATAGATTTCAACTGTAGAAATGCAGATTCCAAGATAAATTAAATTAGATTTACAGTGTTTATGGTCAAATGATCTAATATCACTAGTTTAGAAGGTAATGGTGAACCATTATTTGCCAAAGCAAAAGCTGTTCCCCATTTGCCTTGAGGGATTTCATCCTTGCTTAAAATCATAAAGTGCATATTGTTTACTTTCATCCATTCTATAAGTTGACAATCTGTTTGATCCTCATTTATATAGCACAAGATTACTATGAAATTTAAAATCTATTAAATACATATGGTATAGAAAGATCTGGAAGCAAAGATTAGAACCAATTTGTATGGGGATGACTGGTATGAACATTGCATACACAAAAAATATCTATCTGAATGGTAATTGCAATATCATTTGAAGTATTATACACAAGTATTGTGTCAGAACCAATTTGTATGGGGCTGATTGGTATGAACATTGCATACATAAAAAATATATATCTGAATGGTAATTGCAATATCATTTGAAGTATTATACACAAGTATTGTGTCAGATCGTACAACATCCTTACACAAGATGGCTGTAGCCAAAGATTTAGCACAGCTGACTTTTATTCATCTCGTTGCATAAATAATGGGAGTTGGTTTATGCTATATTCTTGTCCACACACATACACTATAAACGCATAATGTTATTATTATAAATACTTTTACATATACTCTAAATCCATACACTATGAACGCATAATGTTATTATTATAAATACTTTTACATATATTCTAAATCCATATATATTGGATATGTTTATTATTAATTTGTAATTGCTATGTATACATGTATAAACAAAAAAAGAAGGGAATAGACATTTATTTACATTTGGAACATTTTTTTTATTTATTATATTCTTATTTGTAAATGTTCCAATGTATGTATAGAAAGATTTGCGTATATACATTTTTTTTGTTGCTTGTAGAAATTTTTATTTTATTTTAAAGAAAATAATGTAAAGTTCTTTTTTTTTTGAAAGAATGTACAATTTTTTTAAAATCCATTATAATAATGGATTTCTATGTAATTAACATTAACCATTGTTTTGAACTTAGGAAGGTTTCTTTTAATTTAATTAGTAAAAATGAAATTGAAAGATTTTATCTAAAGAATGTAAGTAATGGGTCGGTCTAATTACTCCAAGATGGAACCCTGTTAATTGTCTAAAAAGATAAAAAAAACAACAACAGATTTTAAAAACAAAATTCTAAAGGAATGTACAAAAATTAAAATTAGCAATTTTGTTAGATATTGTAATACTTCGTAGGGGGGGGGTTATGAAATCGTGGCTGATGGGTGGCCTATATAAGCTACCTACCAGGTGCTAGGGATTATTCTTCATTCTTTAATTTTTCATTCAGTTTTGCATGCTATATACAGTCTTATCCGTTATTTATATGTTTTATGCTGATTTGTCCATGTGCTGTCACACATATATATATATTTGACAGGGGTGCTTTCATGTCCAGCTTGGACCGGCTGATTTGCCTACTTAAACTTTGTTCGGGGTATTTGTATTTCTGCTGTTATTGACTGAAAGTAGAAAAAACAGCATGATTATTAAAAATCATTTATACAAAAAGTAGCTAGTAAAAGCCATCGAGATAACAAGAAAGAGAAGGGAAATAAGACATTTAAAAATTACAGCTAGTAACCTTCATGGAAAGAAGCCATTGCTAAAATCTAAATAAAGCAAAAGTTGGAGTAATCAAAATTAACTTAAAGACTCACCTATCACTTAGAGAGAATTACTGGAATTGTGAATGGTAACTATCCAGCATACTATAATTAATTTGCAGTTGAAAGAATGTAGAAAGAAAAACCATTTAATGAGGTTTGCCATAAAGAACCAACAAGATTGGCAAGTTTTAATTAAAGTATTTTTTGAAAGGAACGTGTGAAAGATGGTCCCAATAGCTTATTTATTTGACCTAATGGATATGGAGTAATTTCCTGGGGCAATGCACCCGTGCCATTTGTATCCTCTCCACCCAGATATGAATGCAAATGATTCAGCATACTCTGTTGAAGAATTGGACAATACGTGTATATAGACAATGAAGCCTTTGCAGCCTTGTTTCGTGGTCATGTGTTCCACCTAGAAGTTTAACTTAGATGGAGCCAAGATGAGTGTATATATATATATTTTCTTTTATATTTTATAATTTTGAGTGTATTATTTATTTCATGTTGTGTTCTATATATTTATCCTATCTATGCATATATTATTCCTACTAATTATTTACTTTTAATAACTTTTGATATGATAACATTTTAGAGGTTTACATAATGCATCTAGCATCAATCCACTATGTGCAGGATCCATTCAATTTATTGATTTCTAATCACGGAGATGACACCTCACATTGAGTGTCTTAATACCCATATCATTTAAATATTATCATAATACGTCCAGAATAAGAGTGGACTTAGGTAATGTTTGTTAAAACAAATGTAACTGAAACAAAAAAAAATGAAAATAAATGTTAGATGCATTCGTAAAAGAAACAAAAAAAAAAAAATAAATAAATAAAAGTTAGATGCATTCGTAAAAAAAATTATTTATTTTATATTCATTACACAGTGTTTATAAAATGGGAAGGAGTATAGACCAAACTCATTATGAAACGATCTTTTACTTTATTTATAACCTAACCAAATTATTATTTCAATAAATAAATTTATGATGTAGGCTGCTATTACGCAAGCCAGTATTTCGTGTAGCGAATGGGAAAAATAAATATTTTATACTTTTAATCTGTTTCTAGTATAATTCATTTGCGTTTAAACTTATAAAAATATAATTGATAGACTTATTCAAATAAACTGAGATAAGAAACCATTTTATGAGCTAGCTAATGGGATAAACTTATCGGGGGGTTAAATTATAACCTTACTTGGCATCCAAGCTTTCTTTATTTAATATCATTATAAGAATGTTTACTCAAATCTATTTTTGCATACTCTCTCGGGAGAAAAACGGGGATGAGAAGATTTCTTTAACAGAGGTGGCACACAGAGACTCCAATAGTGCAGTCTCTCAAAGGTATGCAAAAGAAGGACAGAGATTTCCATTAGAATATATATAATTGAATGGGAGTGGGTTTAATTTAACAAGGGAGGGTTTAAATTGATCTATTTTAAATTAAACCCCCCTCTGCTAATAATTCTTTAGTACATACTTATTTGTATTTAATCGGGGGTATTACTAAGAGTTATTACCAACCTTTCAACTTTAGCATATACATCATTTCATGCTCGATGAGGATATGGGTCATTTACTCGTAAGACCAAGCGAAGGAAGGGTGAACCGATATAAAAAATGGTGCCTAACGTGAAAGGCACGAACTAAAATTACAAATAATGTTTACAAAATCTATATATTTTTTTAAAAAAGAAAAAAGTAACGTAAATGAAAACTAGTGAAAATCTATATATTGTTTTTGTTGTTTCAAAATTGATCTAAGGAAAAAAAAAAATGTGATTCTATATATGGCTTCAATAATTAGTTAAGAGAATTTTTTTTGAACAAGAGTTTATTAGCACGGACCAAAATAAATGTATGCACAGAAGTTTAGATTAAAAGTAGCAAAAATAGAAAAAAATAACTTTATCTTATTGCTAGGGCATATATTTTAGAATGGGGTAAATTTAAAATTTGTTTTCTTCTATATCACACGTGAGCAAATATAAATTTATGAAAATCAGGAAAATGTGCTAGAAGGGCGAATAGTAGGGGATACGACGGAAGGCGTGGTATTCTGCTATTTTTCATACAAGAATAAATAGAATATTTTTGAGTTATTAAAATAATTACGTGATTAAAATATTAAGAATACAAGAATAATAATAATGCAGAATGGACAGATATATTTCCTGAAATTGCAGGCAAATAAGCATACTGATAAATGTTGACAAGAGCAGGAAAAATAAAAATGGAACAAGCATTCAATAGTGAAATGTAGGATCTGGAAAACTTGGAAACGTCAGTTGAAAAGCAGGGAGAGGATTGTCAGAAAAATGAACCAGAGAAGGAAAATGAATGCTTAAAGGCGATGCAATAATTCATCAATCATGTCAAAAAGGAGATGGCTAAAATGCCAAAAGAGTTAAAAATGTGGAGAAGAGAGATGTCTGAACAGATGAAAGAGATATATAAAAAGATAGATGATGTACAAAGTGAACTGTTGTTAGAAATTGAGGAAAGATTTCAAAAGTTGAAAATGCCAAAAGAGTTAAAAATGTGGAGAAGAGAGATGTCTGAACAGATGAAAGAGATATATAAAAAGATAGATGATGTATGAAGTGAACTGTTGTTAGAAATTGAGGAAAGATTTCAAAAGTTGAAAATGCAAGATGATAAATCCAATCAAAAAAAAAAGGATGTCACAAGTAGATAAAACAAACAGACAGGTAGTCAAGTTAGAACAAAAAAATATGAGGCCTGAAACAGTAGTTAATGATAGAAAAAAAATAAACGAAGGATTTAAAGAAGAACAAGAATAGGACAAGGACATAAGAAATACTGAAGCAGGGAGTACAGACAAATCTTTAATCAAAATGACTGGAGGCGAAGATCAATCACTATACCAACAAAATATGAACCAATTTTTGAAAATACGTGTTTGAGGGGAAAACGGGGGAGGCTCTGGTGGAACACATAAGAAGTTTAGAAAGTTATTTTCAAGTTAATAAAGTGAATGGAGTTAGTAAATTGGCTATCACCAGTGCTCACCTTCATGGTAATGCATTAGCTTGGTGGGAGTCTTTGTTTCACCCCCCTCAAACCTTCCAGGAATATAAAGACACAGTGATTAGAAACTTCCGGAGTGCAGAGCATCAGGAAACCATCCTGTATCAAATCATGCAGGAGAAATATAGAAGCAATAGTAATGAAAACTATTCATAATTTTTCCATAGGCAGACAGCCAAATTAAGAAATTTAAATTCATTTCACACATCTGAGGGCCAAATTATCAGGATTCTGACATAATTTCCCCTTCCAAATTAACAAATGTTATTAATAGCAAATGTAAGTATGATAGAACAGATGGCTGAGTTGTTAAATGCCTTAGACATGAATCAACAGGACAAACCACTGGATAAAGCTAGGGAAAATCCATGTATTAGCTCAGTAATATGGGATGGGGGTGGTTATGATCAAAATGAAGGATATAGGAAGGCAAGGCCTAGAAGTTGGAGTCCAGAAACGGATATCAAGCATACTGGAAGCCGTTTCAATGACCAAGAAAAAATATAAAGTATCTGAAAGAAATATGGAAAAGGTAGGGAATACAGGCCAGTTTTACCTAAGCCTGGGGGAGTAAAACAAAGAGTAAGAATAGCTAGCAGTTGTAGTCGGTTAAGCATATTGTTTAAGAGTTGGGGATGTAGACTTTGTGGTTTTTTGAACATTCCATCTGTAGGTTTGATTAGGTCAGTTTACTTGTACTCTGGTGGGAGATAATGAGAGTTCAGAGGGTTGACTGGAGATCTGTATATAGTCTGGAATTTCTGTGGCTTTATGACAGCATATGTACTCCATCACAAGTATGGGGGTACTGTTTGGCTGAAAAAAAAAAGTTTTTTTCTCAGGGACCTTGTACTTTGTAATGCAAAAAGACCCTTTAAGACTCAAAAAAGGAATGAGCATAAATGCATTCACTAAGGTTGTATATTAATAAGGCTCTTTGAAAATAGAGTCCATTTTTTTTCATTATCTGTAATGCAAAAAGATCCTGTAAGTCTCCAAATGTATGAGCATGGATGCATTTATTAGATATTCTGGTACTTTACATACTTTGTCTGTCATAGAGTTCTGGATGTAGTAGGGATCTGTAGGCCAATGTTCTGGGTTTCTTATTGTCTTGAACTGGGGTGCGGGAAGACAATGTGGTCTGGGCTTGGCATTTCTGTCGATTGGACGTTATGGCTTGGCATTTCTGTCGATTGGACGTTATGGCTACTGTGCTCAAATAAATAAAAAAATTAAATGTAAATAGTTAAGTAAAATGTAAACAGTTAGTATGTAAATAGAAATAAACATTAAAAAAATAATTATTCTCCTTTAATAGTCTTATCAGGGACAGAGGTATTGTGTCAGACCATACAACATCCTTACACAAGATGGCTGTAGCCAAAGATTTGACACAGCTAACTTTTATTCAACTTCTTGCATAAATAATGCGAGTTGGTTTAAGCTATATTCCTGTCCACACACATACACTATGAATGCATAATGTTATTGTAATAAATACTTTTACATATACTCTAAATCCATATATATTGGATATAATTATTATTAATTTGTAATTGCTATTTATACATGTATAAACAAAAAAAAAACAAAAAGAAAAGGGAATAAACATTTATTTATGTTTGGAACATTTTTTTATTATTATTTATATTCTTATTTGTAAATATTCCATTATATGTATAGAAAGATTTGTGCATATACATTTTTTTTGTTGCTTATAGAAATTTTTATTTTATTTTAAAGAAAATAATGTAAAGTTCTTTTTTTTTTTTGAAAGAATGTATAATTTTATTAATCCATTATAGTAATGGATTTCTATGTAATTAACCATTGTTTTGTATGTATATAATTATATTTAGGAAGGTTTCTTTTAATTTAATTTGTAAAAATGAAATCAAAATCAAAGATTTTATCTAAAGAATGTAAGTAATGGGTCGGTCTAATTACTCCAAGATGGAACCCTGTTAATTTTCTAAAAAGATAAAAAAAAAAAAGAACAGATTTTAAAAACAAAATTCTAAAGGAATGTACAAAAATTTAAATTAGCAATTTTGTTAGATATTGTAATACTTCGTAGGGGGGTTTATGAAATCGTGGCTGATAGGCAGACTATATAAGCTACCTACCAGGTGCTGGTTTTTACTTCATTCTTTAATTCTTTATTCAGTTTTCATACTGTATTCAGTCTTATCCATTATTTATATTTTTTATGCTGATTTGTCCATGCACTGTCATATATATATATTCGACAGTGGTGCCTTCGTGTCCAGTTTGGATTGACTGATTTGCCTACTTAAACTCCGTTCTGGGTATTTGTATTTTTGCTGTTATTGACTAAAAGTGGAAAAAACAGCATGATTATTAAAAATCATTTATACAAGAAGTAGTTACCAAAAGCAATCAAGATAACAAGAAGAAGGGAGATAAGAGTTATTTAAAAATTACAGCTAGTAACCTTCATGAAAAGAAGCCGTTGCTAAAAGTTAAATAAAGCAAAAGTTGGAATATTCAAAATTAACCTAAAGACTCACCTATCACTTAGAGAGAATTTACTGGAACTATGAATGGTAACTATCCAGCATACTATAATTAATTTGCAGTTGAAAGAACGTAGAAAGAAAAATCATTTCTTCTTGAGAAGTTTGCCATAAAGAACCAAGATTGGCAAGTTTTAATTAAAGTATTTTTTTGAAAGGAACATGTGAAAGATGGTCCCAATAGCTTATTTATTTGACCTAATGGATATGGAGTAGATTTCCCAGGGCAGTGCACCTGCACCATTTATATCCTTGCTGCCCAGATGTGAATGCAAATGATCCAGCATACTCTGTAGAAGAATTGGCCAATACGTGTGTATAGACGATGAAGCCCTTGCAGCCCTGTTTCATGGTCATGTAGTCCACCTAGAAGTTCAACTTGGAGGGAGCCAAGAAGAGTGTATATATATATTTTCTTTTATATTTTATAGTTTTGAGTGTATTATTTATTTCGTGTTGTGTACTATATATTTATCCTATCTATGCATATATTATTCCTACTAATTATTTACTTTTAATAATAACTTTTGATATGATAACATTTTAGAGGTTTAAATAATGCATCTAGCATCGATCTGCTACATGCAGGATCCATTTAACTTATTGATTTCTAATCACGGAGATGACACCTCACATTGAGTGTCTTAATACCCATGTCATTTAAACATTATCATAATATGTCCAGAATAAGGGTGACATAGGTAATGTTAGGTAATGTTTGTTAAAACACATGTAACCAAAACAAAAAAAAAAAGAAAAATGTTAGATGCATTTGTAAACAAAATTTCTTGTTATTTTATATTCATTACACAGTGTTTATAAAGTGGGGAGGGAGTATAGACCAAACCCATTATGCAACGATCTTTTGTTTTAGTTACAACCTAACCAAATTGTTATTTGAATAAATAAATTTATAATATAGGCTGCTATTACGCAAGCCAGTATTTGGTGTAGGGAATGGGATAAAATAAATATTATTTTATACTTTTAATATGTTTCTAGTATAATACATTTGTGTTTAAACTTTCTATAATTGATAGACTTACCCAAATAACCTGAGATAAGAAACCATTTTATGAGCTAGCTAATGGGATAAACTTATCGGGGGATTAAATTATAACCTTACTTGGCATCCAAGCTTTCTTTATTTAATATCATTATAAAAATGCTTACCCAAATCTTTTTTTGCATACTCTCTCAGGAGAGAAAAGGGGAGTGAGAAGATATTCTTTACTGGGGGTGGCGCACAGAGGCTGTCTAATAGTGCAGTCTCTCAAAGGTATGCAAAAGAAAGGACAGAGATTTCCCATTAGAATATATATAATTGAATGGGATGGGTTTAATTTAACAAGAGAGGGTTTAGATTGATCTATTTTAGATTAAATCCCCTTCTTCTAATAATTCTTTAGTACATACTTATTTGTATTTAATCGGTGGTATTACTAAGAGTTATTACCAACCTTTCAACTTTAGCATTTTTGTCATTTAATGCTCGATGAGTATATAGGTTGTTTACTCGTAAACCCGAGAGAAGGAAAGATAGACCGGTATAGTATATGTGTGATGTTTAGAATGCATTCTATCATTAAATATTATGAATCCATGTATTTTAATAAGATATATCAATGGAAAGAATGGTAAGTTTTTTGAAGTGCAATTATACTAATATTATGATGAACAGATAATTTGTAGAGAATCTCCATCTTTGATTTTGATATACCCTCATAATTACTAACTGCCAGAAGTTTTTAATTTGAGAGTTTAGGACACTTACATCTATATTCCAGGCATTGTGATCCCAATAATACTACCAGAATTCATGATAATAATTTCATTGTGTATTTTCATAATTAAAAGATGGGTATTCTAGGAAGAAAAGCAGTACATCACCCAGAAGTCCATCATGATGAAGTTTGAGTTTCCATGTGGATATATTAATTTCATGTACTAATGTATGTTACTTGCAGATTAGACCATGGGGAAGGCTGGGTCATTCACTAGGGTCATGTACTGCTTTTCTTCCTAGAATACCCATCCTTTAATTCAAATGATTTATAAAATTCTTCAGATATTACTAAAAATTTTCTAAAAAATCTATAATATTTAAACAGCATTAGACTGTTGTACATGAGCTTTGGATTTTAAATATAAAATGAATGTTATTGTTTATAAAAACCACCGCACTATATAAAATAATTGACTTAAATAAATCTATCCAAATCTATGTAATAATTCCTTCAGGACTAAGAATTATTACAAAATTAAAATAATAATTTGTCATCATTTATTTAATTTTTCAAGCTAATCAAAGGCACATTCTTATGCTGATGGAGTCCATCCATCTCATTTTTAGTTGTCTTATTTCACTATCAATCTTTCTAAAATATATATTTTTATAAAATTATGCCCTGATTTGAGTAAAATAGGATGATTTCAAACAAAAGAACAGCTCTATTCTAAACAAAATTCCACTTTTTTGACAGTTTATGTGATTATCAAAAATCTTTTACAGAATCATAATTCAAAAATATCAATATTTTTTGCTATATTTCTTTTTAATGTTAAATTTCACATCTGAAGAGAACTAGAGGAAATACCAGAGCTTGAACAATCCTGATCTTAGATTTTAAAAATATGCCCCAAAATGTAAAAATCCCAGATTTTTCATTAACAAAATTATTGACTGCTAGATCCTTTATTATTCATAAATAATTCAAATAGATTAAAACATTTCTATGTTTTCACAATAAATTTTAAAGGTTGAACTACTGACCTTATCGTTGTAATCTTTGATTTCTCTTGGCCTTAAAGAAACTGAACAAGACAAATTCCTAATGTCCACTCCATACACTCTTGTCATTGCAGCTGTTATTACTATGTGATTATTCATATAGTATACAAACATAGCTGACCTACTCACCAATGTGCATTAAATCAGTATTGTAAGTTTATTGAATTTTTACTTCTGAATTTGAGGTCAAGAAACACCATGGTTATTTTTCTCAGTTGCCTGATAAAGCAGAATGAATGTTTTAGCGAATGGAAAATTTGTTTCTAATATAAATATAATCATGACAGACAAAAATAAATCTTGGCCTTTTCTTCCAGGAGGCTTTAAAGTCACTAGCCAAGACAGCAGTTGGTGGCCAAAGAGTGAGGATTCTAAGAATCCCCTGATTGTGGACCCAGGCGGCCATTTGATGACTTTTTATTTAAGTAAACTACAGATCACTTTTAAGTGAAGGAAGATTGCAAGAATTGTAAAAAGCACTGTCTCATATTAAATGGAAACATTACTTATTGGACTTTATGAAGTTAGAAGAAAAGGTGGAGAGACAATTGATTTAAAAAGTGGACATGAACTCTACTGCAAAGGCCCAAATATTGGAAGTAACAAATAAAGTAGGATTCATTATAAATAAAAAGTGGAGGAACAATATTGTGAAGATTGATGGTATAGCAGAGAGTGTGGCAAGATTAATTATTCAACTTAATAAGATACCAAATGCAGATAATTCAGGTTTGTGCCCGAGAAGTTCTCATAGTGATGATGCAATAGAAGATTTTTATATGGATATACAAAAGACTTTTGATCAGAGTAAACAACATTTTAAAATTGTTGTGGGAGACTTTAATGCTAGAATTGGTAAACAAATGAAAAATGAAAGTGCTGTAGGTAAATTTGGTAATGGTAATAGAAATGAGAGACAACACAGTCTTGTGGAGTTTGCAGAAAAACTTTATATTATGAATTATTTTTTTGGGAAAAATATTAAAAGGAAATGGACATGATAAAGGTACATCAGAATTGGATTATGTTTTGACTAACAGAAAATACATATTTCAAGACTGTAATGTCCTTAATAAATTCAATATCAGAATTGGATTATGTTTTGACTAACAGAAAATACATATTTCAAGATTGTAATGTCTTTAATAAATTCAATACATGAAAGATCATAGAAAAACAATATTTACGGTTGATATTGCTAATCTTCAGAAACATTCTAATGAATTTAAATTAGAACTTGCATATTGTTTTCAAGTATTAGTAGATTTTGAACATGATTCAGATTTGAATAAAATTAATAGGAAAATAGCTAATATTAAAACAGATAAAATTCTATCAAGTGATGTTTATTGGCTTAAAATAACAGATACACTTTTAAAAACTGCAACAAAGATAGCTGGTTGAACAAAAAGCCAAGAAGAAGAAATATGAAGATATATAAAAATGATGCATTAAAAAGGATTGAATATCTCAAATTTTGTAAAATGGTGTGAAATAGAGTTGATAATGCTATAAGAAAGTATAATTGTGAACTAGCAAGGAAAGCTGTAGAAGAGATATAAAAGTCTCAAGAGTGTAAAACAACATTTTGGTATTAGTAGGAAACTTATATCTGTAATAAGAAAAAAAGATGGAACTATTACTAAAAAGAGATGTGACATCATGAAATGGGTAGAAGAGTTCTATCATGAATTATATAGTAATAAAGAACAAATACCTCCTATATCTATTTTATCTTCTGAATTACCTGGGATTTTAAATGAAGAATTGAGACATGTAATTAATTTCATGAAGAAGGGAAAAACTCAGGTAATAATGGAATTATAGTCAATATATTAAAAGAAGCAGGTGAAGAAATAGAAAAAAAATTAGCAAAATTATATACCAAATGTCTAAATGATAAAGATGTATCAGATCATTGGCAGAATGAAGTATTAATATTAATATTTAAAAAAAAAAAAGGTAATAAAGAAGATATTATAAATTACAGACCTATCAGTCTTTTATCAGTTTTATATAAAAATTTTACTAATATAACTACAACTCATCTGTAGAGAACATTGGATTTCAACCAAGCAAAAGAAAAGGCTGGATTTAAAAGTGGTTTTAGGACAGTAGATCATATTCAAGTGCTGAGAGAAGTTATAGAAAAGATCAATGAATATAAGTTGCCATTATGTTTTAGATTTGTAGATTAATTCAATGATTAAAGCATTGGATCATCAAGATATAGACCACAGATATTGTCATATTCTGAAGAATATTTATAAAAATGCAACAGCAACAATTAGATTACATAATGATATTAGGAAGGTTAACATTGAGAAAGATGTAAGACAGTGTGAATCTATATCTCCAAAACTTTTTACAGCAGTGCTACAAGAAGTATTTGTGAATTAAAATGTGAAGCTAGAAGAGTGAAAATAAATGGGCATTATTTAAGTCATTTAGACTTTGTAGATGATATAGTTGTTTTAGCAAATAATGCTTCACAGTTTCAGAAAATGTTTTCAAGAGTTATCAGATGAAATAAGAAAGTAAAACTAAAAGTAAATGTTAAAAAGACTATAGTAATGTTCAATGAATTTTCTCAAAAAATGAAAATAAAGATTGACTATGATGAGTTAGAAGAAGTTAACAACTACAAATACCTTGGTCAAATTATTACTACAGATGGAAACATGATGATATTAATCACTGAATTAAACTTGGTTGGAGTGCTTTTGGTAGAAATAACTTAATATTAAAAGGAAATATGCCTATGTGTTTGAAAAGAAAGGACTTTTAATAAATGTGTTTTACCAGTTCTTATTTATGGATCTGAGACTTGAACACTTAATGGAAGAGCAATACAGAGAATTCAGACCACTCAAAGAAGTAAGGAGAGATGCATGTTAGGAGTAACAAGAAAGATCAAAAATGCAATACATGGATAAGAGAACAAACAGGTGCTATTGACAATATTGAAAGAATTAAGTGACTGGAGTTGGTTTGGGCATATTGCTAGAAGAGATGATAATAGATGGACAAGTGAAATCTTCTTAACTAGGATTCTAAGAGATTTTAAAAGATCCAGAAAGAGACCACATGTGAGATGGATGGATGAAAAAAAAAAGCATGCAGGAGTGATGTGGAGAAGAGAGGCTAAAGATCAAAGATGGTTGAACTCGAAGAGACCTTCACCCTGCAGTGGATTGATAATGCTTAATGATGATGATGAATAACATATTTTCATTCTAATCTTTTAACTTTCCTAGAAAGAATTTTGAAAGCTTCCATTTTTTTAAATGTTTCTTCCAACAATTTTGAATCTACATTTGCCTTTGTCAAATCTGATTTCCCTCATTATATATGCAATATACAAGTTGAAAAAGTAGGTTGATATTATGCAATCATGTCTTACTATTCTGATGTGAAACAAATATATTTCACCATAGCTTGTTTAATCAAAACTTCTAATTCTAAATGGATACTTCTTATAAGAATAATAAAATCATCTGATAGGTTGATGTGGAAAAGATAGGCTAAAGATCAAAGATGGTTGAACTCGGAGAGACCTTCACCCTGCAGTGGATTGATAATGCTTAATGACGATGATGAATAACATATTTTCATTCTAATCTTTTAACTTTCATAGAAAGAATTTTGAAAACTTTCCATTTTTTTTAATGTTTCTTCCAACAATTTTGAATCTACATTTGTCTTTGTCCAATCTGATTTCCCTCATTATATATGCATTATACAAGTTGAAAAAGTAGGTTGATATTATGCAGTCATGTCTTACTATTCTGCTGTGAAACAAATATATTTCACCATAGCTTGTTTAAGCAAAACTTTTAATTCTAAATGGATACTTCTTATAAAAATAATAAAATCATCTGATAGAATAATGAATCAAAGACTTCTGAATGGTAATATATGACCATTTACATTAAAAATGATTAGTCTCTCAATTCATCCTTAAATCTGTTTGTATATCAGAGAATTATCTTTTATTGTAAGATTCTAATCTGTGATATATAATTTTCAGAACAGTGTTCCTTGCATATAGTACAAGAAATATGGAATGGTAGTTTCACTTTCTGTTTTTAGTTATAGGAAAAAAATTTCTTCCAATTTTTAAGTCATTGAATAGTTTTCAGTTTAATTGACATAATATAATCAAATCAGAGATTTTACTGATTTTTTTTCCTACAATATTTCTGATGTCAAGCCATTAATCCTAATAGATTTTACCTCAGAAATGATGTCAAAGTTAATCTGACTTCATCTTTCATTATTGAAAATTCTGGTAATATATGATGTTTCATCAAAAGTGTCTTGGTTAATGATTTATGATATAGCTCTCATATATAATTTTATTCCATCTTTGTTTGATTTTTAGTTATAATCTGTCCATTTGACTTTGTTGACAAAAATATTTGATGCTAAAATTTGTTTTTTTTTCAGTTTTTTTCCATTTTCAATATTTTTGCAAACATTATTATAGTACTGCTGCTCCTCATCTTTTCTGAATAGTGTTGGAATTTTCTACTCATTTTCCTTAAAAGACATTTAACCATTTAATTTTTTTTTTTTTTGCAATTACCACTCTTTCTTCTCTGACATATGTTTTAGTTTTCTATTCAATTTTTTATCAGATTCCTCTTTAATCACTTTTTTAATTATAGAGTAATATGAATATAGAAAATACATTTGCATGCATTGATTTATAATGAATTAATTATTTATAAAACATGTTTTGATGTCTATGCATGAATTTAAGGGTTTTTTAAATTGTATATGTATTGTTATTATAATTTTGATGTCATTTTTTTGCTGTAATACTAACATTGTATCATAATTATTGAGTTTTTACTTGTTCTCATGCAAAAAATTTAAATTGTAAATGTTCCATAATGTGCTAACAGAATGCTTTCATGTCTTGAAAATATATGGCATTTGATAAATTATCCACAGAAATTCTTAAAGTTCAAATCTATCTTTATATTAAAGAGTTAACAATTATTCTTCTGGTAAACTTAACTTGAAAAATGTGAAACTACTTTGTAAGTCTGCTGTGGCAATTGTAATTTTTAAATTACTGTTTATTTTTTTTATTAAAAAAATGTGTTTTTTTTTCTATAAAATGAAGTCTAGAAATATGTTTTAAAATTTGTAGTATCTTCACACTTTGAAATCAAATTAAAATGATATATTTAAATGTATTAATTTTTTAGAACTGTTGTTTCAGCAATTCTGATATAGCATTACCTGATTAGATTTTGATGTTTTTAAATGTTCTTCAACTTCTCCTTTTTTTCTTTTTAAATATATCACCTGTCTCCTTAATTCTGCATTTGACTTCTGGACATTTACCTGAATAAAAAATTAATAAAATGTATAAAAATTTGTATATTTTTAATCACTGAAACATATATTTTTTCATATTAAATATGCTTTAAAAATGATTGTATTTTAATTCACTTAAATTAATTTTATTCTTTTTAAAAATAGAATAGACCAAACATAAGTTTGAAAATAAAGTTACATGAATAAAATTCTAGTCATATTATAAGATTTACCAATGATGTATATATTATTTAATTTTTTAAATATACAATCTATATAAATTGCATTTTTACAATAGACAACATATAAAAGTCAAAAAAGTTTTTTTTCTAATAAAACACAGTGAATTCATACTTTATTCAGGTATCATTTTTCTGCACCTATCCATCTGCTTTCTTTGGTCCTAACATCACATCATTATCACAGAAATTTTATTTTATGAATCTATCACTTTTTGACTATCATACTTACATATCTATCATTAACAAATCATGATTTCAATGCAATATTCTTCATACAAATAAGTTTTTTTTTAAAATTTGAAACAATATACAAATATTATTTCTGTATATAAACACACATAACTATAAAAAAAAGTAATACAGAGAGCATACCAATAGCTCAAACAAGCTCTTAATTTGTAGTGCGGTATGAGAAAATATTTAAAATCTCTATCCAGAATTTCCCCATCTGCAGACTAACTGATTTCGAGCTTATGGCTCACGTCAGTGGAAAGCTAGAATATTTGGACACTAGATCTAAAATATCAACTCAAAACCCAGCACATATTTCATACATAATATTTAAGTAGAAACTCTGAAATTTTCGGACATAAAAATGTCTTCAAATCTAGCTATCTAACTTAAATAGCTACATGGAACTGAACTGAATTCAGATCTACCATATTTTAATAGCCCCAGCATAGCCAAAGACTTAAAGGTAAAATTATAATAATAATAATAAAAAAACAAGTCATATATAACATGACATTACTTTTATAAGCTTGTATTTACAAAAATGTAATACAGAGAGTGTACCAATAGCTCAAACAAGCTCTTAATTGATAAGTGCGGTATGAGAAAATATTTAAAATCTCTATTCAGAACTTTCCCATCTCCAGACCAACTGGTTTTGATTACTATAAAAAAAGATAGAAGTACTTTCAGTTAATTACTTAATCTTCTTCAATTAAAAACCATTTAAATTTAAATTTAGTGGAAGTAAACTCATCATGTTCTATCTCAAGATTTATGAATTTTATTATTCACATATTGTCTATTAATTAAATATATCTTATTTCTATTTATCAAAATTTTCTTCTTATATTATTATTTTTTATATACTTATATAACAGTTAATGCTCTTTTAATTTTTTATTAAGGCCACAGTATTGACTCACCTATATATAATGCCTTGCATTTAAATGAAATATGATACAATTACTTTTTTTGTTTCCAAGGTCTAATATTTTTTGATTATTTACCAAACTATTTATATTAGGTGAAATACAAAATAAAATATATAAATCTCTATATATAAATTTAAAAAATTAATTCGAGCATTTGAAACATATGGGATATTCATTTTTTATCATTAACTTTCTGCTTCTTTAAAATTAGTATATATATTTTTAAATTGATATTAACTATAGTAAATTTGTTTATCATTATACCCAATATCAATCAACACTTTTGCACATTTTTTAATATTTTGGGATTTATTAATTTTGAAGGTCTACACATATAAATAAAGACCATTTATTTTTTTGTAAATATATACAGATTATTTCAATATTAAAATGATTTCCTTTTAAAACTACTCTGTAAAATCTACAATGATGCTGTTACGATAGTAAATGAAATTGAATAAAATATGTATGCAAATATATTTACATACAAATTAGGGAACTGAAAATTAATAAACCCCCACACAGTTGAATATAACAATTATTAGTTGTCAAATAGAAATATTTACTTGTAAAGAGTAAATAATACAAATCTAACCATGATTGTAGTAAGAAGTTATTAGCAAAATTATGGTTAAAAAATGATAAATTGTGTGTGCAATGTTATATGAAAATAGTTAATTGTCCAAAAGACATTTGAATTGCTAGAAAAGTTACTTCTAAAAGAACTACATGCATTGGTTATTACTATACGCATTTTGGGGTTCAAAGAGACTTGAATTGGAGACATAAATGTGTAAATTAGCTTACTCCTTGTGGGGAAAATGTCTATTCTACACAAAGATAAATTATAAAGACTATCTGAATTAATGGACTATCAAATTTATTAATTCTTTATACTATTATTTTTATTGTTAATTAATATTTGTTATATAAATATTATGCATATTTATTTATGGATACCCTCGGAACATAGCACCGTAATAACAACATAATTTCTCTGTAATAAAAAAAAAAGATCTAGGACTCACCAGCTTTTGCACAACTGATGTTGTTGATTTAAACATGTATATAATTACTTTCTTTAATGGTTCGTCAATTTCTCTTGTAACATACAAGTAAAGATATTAATGACTTTATTCTGTTCCTTTTCAATTGATCACTTTAAACTGTTTAACTTATCTGTAAGACAAATTATTACTATCTCATGTCCACAAACAAAGAATATCATCAACATATCTTTTGTAAATCTTAATATCTGTAAAATTGCAATTATTGAAAATCTCATATGTAGAAAAAGCAAAATTACAAATTTGTGCAATATAGGTAGACCCATGGGCCAATCTTTAGACATTTTCTAATATTACAATTTTATTAAAATAATTATTCTATAATGGTACTCCATTTTATTTATTGTGATTTAATAGATTTCAATGACTTTAAAAAGTGTTGCTTAGTTAAAGATTGGAGGAAGCAACGTAAAAGAATTATACAGAATGTAAATTTTATTTTTTTCAAAAATTGCAAAATTTATCAATTGCTGTAATGTGAGATTCAATAACTTTAAATGTAGTGCCAGAAGACATTGTTAATATAAAAAGAATAATTTTAAATAATTTAATGAGAAAATGATATCAGTAGTATAAAAAGAATAACTTTAAATGATTTAATGCAATAATGTAAAAAAGAAATGGTTAATATTTATAAATATTTGAAAACATTGTTAACATATTTAAATTAATGATGTTTTGATATGGATTTAAATTATTTTATCAAAGTGGTTTAAATTATTTGAATTTAACTGAGGAAGAAAATTGTTTTTTTTCCTTTGTTTAATAAGCAATATTCACAAATTTATAATGATATGACCTTTATATCTGACACTACAATATAAGTTCAAAAATATGTTATGAATTGTGGTTTGAAATATATTGGTGATACATGGAAGAAACTATAATTTAGAGCCAATTGATGTGGTTCAAAATTTGTTTAAAATAAATGGTAGTGATAGTAGTATTGCTAATGGAATTATTCATAAAATTAATAGTCATAAATTCAAAGTTACTTAAATGAAAAGTCAAGGCAACTTGCTATTTCAAATTTAAACTGCAACTTAAAATTGATAATATAATAAGTTTGAAAGAAGATAAAGATCTGAGAATGTATTTAATGCTGAAGTGTCAGCATGTTGAGAAAGTTAAAATACAAATGGGTAAACTTGGTTTCATTTTAATTGAATAATATAATATGGAAAGTCAAATAATGAAATTAATTAACATTTTAGAAAAGACTAAGAATAAGGATAAAAATAATATAATGTAATGTAATGGACTTTTCTCATATGCATATAGGTTGGTGGGTTCCTCCTGATGGATAGAGAAGCACATCTTTGTCGCTTGTACTTATGCATGCCCTGTACACATTGAATTCATACCTAGGAGAGGAGAGATTAAGAGCTAACTAAATATTAATTGTACACTTAATTTACCTCATCCATATTGCACTTCACTTCTGCTGTTCTGGATTATGAACTCGGGGAGAATTTTCTTGATCATCTGGTTCAGGTTATATTTATATCACTGGAATATGAGTAGGTATAAAATAAATATATCTTTGTCAATGGGAGTGGATATGATATCGTGTATAAACACATGCAATGATCGTAAATATGTGGAAAAATATGATTAATTAAAATTTGACTACAGAAAAATAAACCAAGAATGATACTTTAATATTTGAATAAATGTAATAATCATATTTACATTGATTAGTATCTAAACAGAAAAAACTTAAAACAAAATTATGAAACATTCTCTTAGGCATTTGTGGTTATTTTTTGTTCATACTTGGTTTCTAATATTATCCCAAATTCTGATTCCCCAAAGAACAGCCACTCAATGTCCTGATCAACCTAAATAATTTTTATACATTGTTTATTAATTAAAGATACCTTATTTCTATTTATCACAATTACCTCCTTAATTTTTCTTTTATTATGATTTCTTGCCTCATGAATAATCTTAGTTCATTCCAGTTGGAAATTGAAAGAAAACAAGTTTTTTCATGATTAAAAAAAAACAGATGCTATTTTAAAATTATTACTATTCTTATTTTTTGTTTGTATAATAGTTGATGCTCAAGACTACACCTTGAGTCACCTATATATGAAGCTTTGCTCTTATATGAAATTTGATATATGTTAATACTTTTTTATTTCAAAAATATATTTTTTTAATTATTAACCAATCTATTATTTTAGTGGACCACAAAATGAAACATTGTAAATTTATGTATATATATTTAAAAAACTTAGCTTGAGCATTTGAAACATATGAAATAGATATCCATTTTTTATCATTAATTTTCTGCTATTTTAAATTGGTTTATGTATTTTTAAATTGACATGAAGTGTGCAAATTTTTATTAAATAATATTAATGTCATTTATGTTTTTTATTACTTTTTACAGTGCTTTTTATAATCTACTATTGATGGATTTGATGCCCCAACAATCTTCTTCAGAACTATAACACACAATACAAATACATGAATACAAATATACATGAACATATAATTTTACATTTTATATATAACCATATATTCTATCTTATAATCATTATTTATACACCCTCATACATCTTTATATACCTCTCTATATAATTATTACCTTTTTATAAATTATATATTTTAACCTTTTTTATATTCTATATTTATCAATCAATACTCTCCATAATCACATATGCATATTTTATTTTTATTTCATTTTATTCTTATTCATTTTTTTAACATTATATATTCATATTTTTATATTTTACATTATTATTATTCATTAAAAAGTATTGTAAAAAGTAATAAAGAACATAAATGATATTAATATTATATGGATTTGGCAATGCAATAAGAAAGGTAAAGTTATAATTTTTATTATAATTATAATTTGTAATTATTTATACCCAATTTTAATCAACTCTTTTGTAAGTTTTTCAATATTTTATGACATCACTTTCATAACAACATAATTTCTCATTGTGAATTAAAAAAGATCTAAGTCGTATTATTAAAATAGTATACAACTGATACTTTTGATTTACAAAGTATATATCCTCTTTCATGTAATGCTTTTATTATCAAATTATGACTTAATAAACTATTATTTCTTGTAACATACAAATCTAGATATTTAAAAACTTTATTCTTTCCTTTTCAACTGACCAATTTAAATTGCTTAACTCATTCACAAGACAATTTATTACTATCTTTATGTCCACAAACAAAAACAACATCATTTACATATAAAATTGCAAGTATTGAAAATCCTTTATTTAGAGAAAATAAAATTACAAGCCTTCTAACTATAGGAAGACTCATGGGCTAACCTTTAGACATTTTGTAATATTTATTTTAAAAAGAAGTAATTATATTATTTTCAATAAATCTTAATGAATCAAGGATTATATACTATGTTGGCAAATATCTTTACTTATTATGGTTTCTTTAATGATCTTGATGAAATCCAATTAAATCAATAGAATTGTATATTTCTGTTATATCCAATGAAACAATAATATCAATTTCATCAACTACAATAATTTTAATTTTTTTTACAAATTCAAAAAATGAAATAGTATTTATTTTGACCACATCCTAAAATGTCTTGTAATAGTTTATCGATATATTTGGGTGTGATACATAAATGAGCTACCAAAATTCATCATAAGTCTCAAAAGATTTTCATCTTTATGTAATTTTATATTTGCAAAAATATGAGACCATACAGAACTTAAAAGATATATATTATTGTCACAGATACTTCCAATACCCCTCCAATACCTAGTATACAACATTAGACCCAACCCTAATTCTATCCATTTACAAGTCTACAAGTGCCATGAGAACTTCTATTCAGGATATGCTACTTAAATCCATTGAAACCAAAATCAATGCCCTATCTAAAGTCCACTTATCACTATATGCCAAAATCATTCTCATTAATATCATAATATTGAATCATTAATTACACCACAGTTTTCAAGAAGAAAATAAATTCTCTATGTACCAAACTAATATGGGAAAAGAAAGCTGTGGGAATGAGCATTAGAAACAGCAAAAACATGCCACTGCAATGGAATATCATCCCAATCCATCACTATAATCCACCTACAAAGAACAATCAATATAATAGTCAAATTTCTCACCCTTTTCCATGACTATCAGAAATTTATTTTCATCACCCCAACAGACACACTATCTTCAGCTAAAAATACCTTTTTCAAAAACCTTAAAATCCTTGCCACATACTCCATCTTCAAGGAATATAATCTATTGACAAAAATTAATTACAGGGAATATATAACCTTACCTACAAAACTGAGAATTTACTAACACTCTAACTTCTTCTTCAGCACACAAATAATTAAATCATCCAAAAATTTAAATGCAAGTATTCAGAGCACAAATAACTTATTTTCCTTATTAAGATAAATTTGGAAGGATTACCAACCTATAGATTCTTAGCTAAAAAAATGTTGTCTGCCAATATACACTCAATTTGCCCATCACCACAACAAGAAAGAAGCTATTTAACACTTTCTTTTTAAATGCCTAACACTTCAAATTTATCAAACTCTCACTACATATATCACTAAGTCCTAATCAGTCTCACTCACAAGCATAACAACAGCATAGAGAGAGGACCTTTTCTGAAGCAATAAAGCAACTATTTTTATTTTATTCACTCTTTTTTTGGTGCAATTTTTGCTTTAACCAAACCTCAAAAAATAAATAAATTAGAGTATCAAACCCTTGCATCCCCAGATATATATGCAGTCACATGGAGCTCAATATCCATACCTACACACTGTAACCATTGGTCATTAAAAAGTAGGATATAATCTTTGCTTTAATATCCAATACATTTCATTAAATGTATAAACTTCATTATTTTAAAATCATGTACAATTAACACTAACTCATTAAACTAGTCAAATTTTGACAGCATAGTTCATATCCTAATTAACCCCCCTTTATTTATATAGAATTATTTTAGAATGTGATGTAAGTAATATATATATATATATTTATGAGTGTGCTATGAAATGCAATGAAGCTGTAATGAAATATAATGAACTGTGAGGAAGTGTAATAATTGCAAGTATGGTTCGAATATTACAATAGCAGCTGATTGTCTACCTAATAGTGATATAGTTTATAACATTCTGAACATATATATTGCACCTACTGAAATGGTAGAAGTATTTCAGTACGTGGCAAGATGTCAGTCATAATTATTTATTTGATTTTTATATATGTTAAATTATGGAGTATTAACTGTGTTTCTATGACAACAATAATATTAATATGATATTATTTATTATTAATTGTATTATAAGATTATAAATGGACTTTATTCATTTTTATAAGAAAAATAAATATTTAAATAATAAAGTATATAATTTGGATGAAATTATTTTTTTTATGTTTCATTTTTGTTACTGCATTCACAATAGTAAATTATAAATAATACAAATAAATGTTTAATAATTCAAATACATTTGTCTTTTCTATTTATATAATATCATACTAGGAGATATGTATAAAATATATTGCCAATGTAATATATTGGAAGTATGATATTGATTAAGTTTTTTTTAAAATTAAAAATAATATTGGTATTGTAAAAATGTATATTTTTATTGACTGTAATATTTCTAAAATATTTATTTTTGTTAGTTGAACAATACCAGAAATAGCTTAATGGGTGCATATAGATGATTACTATGATTATTCTGACATCAATAAGAAAATCTTATAAATAGAACTGAAAAAATTTGAACAAAAGCTTTTCTCTCTTATTTTTGTTTTGAACAGAAGCACTTATAAATTTCTTTTCATGATTCTTATTTATTCACCTTAAAAATATATAATTGCCAAAATAAAATGGAAAAGTAAAAATTAGCAATGTCTGTCCATTGATTGGAGCAAATTATCGATAAAATTTGATGGAAAACAACAAATTTACTATAAAAAGAAAATTCATCAAAATTGTTTCATTACATAAACCATCAGAATATTCAACCTTTTAAAATGGATGCTAAATGTAGAGTTAAAGATAAAAAACAAACATCAGAAGGTATACAAGAATCATATTTACTTGTTTGTATGATTTATTAGATTGATTGATCAAATTTTTATGAGATACAAATTAGTTTAATTTCCATCGTATCACTCTATGTAAAAAGTTAGTGTCTCCTTATTCATATTGTTTTTAAATAATACTCACTTATAAGAGGATAATTCTTTATAACATCATAAACATAAAATAATACTTATATGAACCAAATAATTATTATTTAAAAAAAAAATTGGAATATATACATAAAATATCGTAATCAACAAAATGTCCTTTGAATTTAAAGTTCTCACACATTCATTTCATCTTCCCTGGAATAAAGACTTGCTATTGGTTTTGTAGTTTGAAAAATAGACACCAGTACTGTGATACCATACTGAGAATACAGTATGCATAGATTTTTATGAGGTTGTTTATTTATATTTGTCATTATTAATGATATATATGTTTTTGTTATCTTTATTAAAAAAATGTAAAATTATCTATTGACAAATAATATATATAATCTTTAATTTAAATAGTAATTCATTCACATAATAAAATGTAAGAAAGCACTTTTTTTAATGATTAAAAATTTAACTTCAAACATATCATATATATTGAAAGTTTAAAAAGATTTTATCCTGATAAGTATTTATTTTACTTTGTTCTTATTAATTGATATTAATAAATAAGTAGATTCATTTTTATCTATATACATTTTTCTTATAATTATATATATATTTTTCCATAATTCAAAGCATTGGCCGGGAAGCGAACCCACAACAACTGTCTGCAAGCAACTGCTTGCACTGCGCTGACCTCTCAGCTACCAATGCTATGAAGTCTAAAAGAATGTATATTTTGAATTCTTTCATATTTTTGAAAGTGGGAACGTCTTGCAACACATTTGTGATACACGGACATATTTAGCATTTTGTTATTGGATAATCGGAAATTAATAGATAATCACATATATATATATATGAAATTAAGATTAATAGATGATTTATTGTACATTCAAATAGATCATATGTGTACATATCGATTGTTTATGATCTATTCATTATATATAAATTTTTAAATCATATAATTAATATGATTACATAAAATATTTCATTTATATTTATTTTCTGCTTAATATATAAAATACTGCTATATTCATTAGCAACATCGCTGTGCTTAGTATATCATCATGATAAGTAAAATATCTACTTCTTTAACCTTAAATCATATACACAATAATTCATTTTTTAATGCACAAAAGCTGAAGTCATATCCCTCTAATATAAATTTATACTCATATTGCAAAGTTATGACAAGCGAAATCTCTTTACCAACCTATATAAAATAAAAATATCTGCTCAGTTTCACAAAATAAAATTGATAGTTATAAGCGTATAGTTATCTGAGACTTGGACACTTAATAGAAGAGCAATACAGAGACTTCAGACCACCCAAGAAATATGAAAAGATGCATGTTAGTAGTAACAAGAAGAGATCGAAAACACAAGTTATGAGTAAGAGAACAAACAGATGTTACTGACCTCATTGAAAAAATTAAAAGACTGAAGTGAAATTGGGCTGCACATATTGCTAGAAGAGATGATAATAGATGGACAATTGAAATCTTAAACTGAATTCCAAGATACTGGAAAAGACCCAGAAAGAGACCACGTGTGAAATGGGTGGATGAAATAAGAAAGTATGCAGGGGTGATGGGGAGAAGAGAAGCTAAAGATCGGAGAAGATGGATTGAACTTTGGAGAGGGCTTCATCCTGCAGTGGATTGATAATGGTTGATGATTTATTTTACATTTATCTATGTTTATTTTAAAAGACTATAAACAACATCCAATTATAAACTTATGAATGTGTATAGTTTTTTTTTTAACTATTTGTTTTGAAATCTTATAGATATTCAAATATATTTGCATAGACAATCAATGAAAACATTTTCCTATCAATTTTTTTAAAAAAATATTCTTTAAATCCAATACATATTTTAAAGGTTAAACAAAATATTAAAAAGCTTTAACTTTTCCATCAATAATACTTTGAAATAAAACAATATTACGATCTGATTTATTCCAGTTTGTTATAAGATTTATCAAGGTTGACATTTTTTCCTTTGGGGAAAGGAAGCACTTTATGATCTGGTAGCAATAATATTATTTGATGATTGAAGTATATTGATTATTTGGATTAGTTTATATATCGTGCTCTGTTTCTATAATAGAATCATCATTAAATGAACTATAATTCCATTAATCCAGCTCCTTCGAAATATGGCCAATGAAAACAATAAATCTCTTCTTTTTCTTTTGTTTAGAACTCCATTTTTGTTTGTATATTTCAAAGTAAAGAGATAGACCATTGTTTTAATATAAACTCCAGAGACAAATTTTAATTATTATTCAGTTAAAGAACTTAGATTGTTTTTTTTCACCCATCTCATCTATCAGATTAATTAATTCAAGTAAATCTTTATTCCCATGTTAAACATAGCATTTTTAATATAAAATTAATTATAATAAACAAAATATTACACATTAATATTTTTTTAATAATAACAATTAATCAGAATAATTTATTATTTTAATTTTAATATTTATTATAATCAATAATGTTAATAATTTTTTACAATAAAACAAATATATTGGTTTGTGTGTGTGTTTATTTCCATTTATTCCACATGAATATATATATATCCACACTTCTTACGACTAGGTTATCTATCCATAATCAAGATAAAAATTATAACTATATATTTTGCTAACTTAATGACTACTATAAAGCACAACTAAGTAAATGGTAAACTATTTATTTTGCTTTATCTTTTCTATCAACCGCACACAGCTATGATTATGAAGCCATAGAGCTTTGAAAGCGCTAAGCTTTAAATAAATTTAATAATATATATAACTTCTTTAGCTAGCGTTATAAGCGCATAATTACTGATATTTTTTATTATAGTAATTTACTTTGATTTAAGTTCATACTCATTTTTATTAAATATTACATTTAAATTGGCTTTAATAAATAATTATGCTTTGTATGCTAATGAAAAGAAAATTACTTAATATTTATAAGAAAAAAATAATTATTAAGTATACTCTCATAAATCAAATTTTTGAACAAGGTTGTGTTTCTTAAGATATTATCTTTTGATAAAACTTATTTAAAACTCTAAATTAGATAACCATCAAATCAAATTATTATTCTTCCCCCAATTTTATAACTTCATTCCCTTTAGATTTCATTAATTATCAACAATCCCCAAAACAATAAATTTTTGATTGACAATCATCTCAAAATGAATATGTATATATATATTAAACAATATTTAATAACATCTTTAAATATCTATTAAGTTATTAGTTAATCACTCTACTTAACAAGTATATAAAATAAAAATGTATAATTTATATCACACAAATCAAAAAGAATTTAAAGACTAACTGATAACCAAGTGTAACATGATTTGTCTAATGTTCTACACTTAAACACTTCTCAAGAGCTCTGAAATGTAACATCTTAGAGCCAATACACAAATGTTTATAAAGAGTGAATATTTAATTATGTAATTTACTAAAAATATTTCAAACAAGAATTATCTTTCAAAAACTAATTCTGACAAATAAACTTGTAAAAAGAGAAATAAAAACCAGTGATCCATCTAAGTATTAAAACCTAATTTTTATGTTAGGAATGTTACATGGTAAATGACCACTACTTAGATGAAGATCAGAATAAACTTAAAAGGACTGAATTTAGCTAAAGCTTACTCAAAGATTTTGACTTGATTGAAGAAGTTAAATATAAATGGCACTAAAAAATCTACTACTATACAACCAGGATATCCAAATTGTACTATAGGACAAAAATATCATGAATAGCAATTAACATATGAGTATTCCTAAGTAATATATTGTAATATGAAAATGCAGAAAATATATTTCTTGATGTCTGCAAAACAATACACTTATTTTTTAATTAATGATTTTCATAATTAAATTTACAAATAGATTAAAAAAAGAGCATAGCAGTGAACTTTATCACAGAAAACAAAATACAAGTCAATGGTAAATACATTTATTAAAATGCTTCAACATTCTGAAAGACCTGTTTCAAACCATTGGCCACTTCTTAGATGAAGTACAGAAAAGCATCTTGGATCTAAGCGAGATCTACCCATATGAGTTCAACAAAAAGCTTGATTGTAAAATAGGAATGTTAAAGAGATCATATTGTAAAAAATATGTTAATCAGGTTTTTGGTCAATTCATAATGCTTGCATAAATCTAATTGGAATCCTAATTCAATTGCTGTAAACAGACTGTTATAAAAGTGAAAAACCTAACATTTGGATTGGCTATTGGTTTGTATTCTAACCTCATATAAAGTTTAATATTATGATTATATATAAATGTGGATGTAAGCATCAAATGTAAGAGTCATTTCTTGCAGATTTTATCACTAAAGTATTTTCAATTGATGCAAGATTCATTCTAATCATAATTAAATCAAATTTAGAATTTTTTTCTAATTTCAATAGATTAAATTAAAAAGATTTTCATATAGTGCAATATTTCTCAAGACATTTTAATAAATCATAAAAAATTATAATTTTTAGCATTAACATTTTATTTTTTTTCTATAATATGCAATTCAGACAATATAGATATTTCCAAAATATTTATAATTAACAACAATACAAGTACTGTATTATGTAATATTAATTCAAGTAATCATTCTTAAAATATGAATAAAATATATATACTACATATATTAAGATGAAATTTTCTTTATGATAGCATTTAAATAATATACTATTAGCTTTGCTGCTGCTTAAACCAAGCATTAACATGATACATTTATAATTAAGATATAATAAAATATGAAAAATAGAGATTACCATTATCATAAAAAATTCAACATTAATGTATATTGTTAAAATTTAAATTCATTAAGATTGTATATCACAGAAATAAATGTGTACATCACTACTACATTGTAACATATATATATAAAGTTACGGATGTGGTGTGCTAATAAGCTCTAAACAAACTTTTTAAAACAATTTTTTTTTAATGATAAATATATATGAAAAAATAGTTTATCATCTCACTTTTCATCAATTATTTCAGGATAGATTTAAAACAATTATGTAAAGCTAAAATACCACCAACATCACATTATCACCATTTCTTATGCTTGCTCATAAATGTTATTAAACAGGCAAAACCCTCCATACAGTAGGATCACTCGGGGCAAACCAGAATAATCAATGGATGCCAGAAAACTTGTGCATAAAATCCCTATTTAGTGCCTACTCATCCAATATCCCCAGACTAGTTTCTGGCTTGTGGCCTTCGTCAGCAAGGAGCCTTGGATCTGAGAGCACTGCACCTAGATCTTAGGATCTAATGCAACCCTCCAGCAGCCACCTTTTATCTCTACTTAACTACAAAACTATGAGAATAAAATTGAAAACACAATAGTCATATAGGTCTGAAGTCAGTTTAGTAACCATATATTTTGGTGTCATTGGTTCTTTAATAACCATAGCCACCACTATCCTACTAGGCAGGATTGGTATTAAACCACCAAACATCACGTTTTATGCACAAGCCTTCTGGAATCCAATGATTACTCTGGCTTGCACTGAGTGGCACTACTGTATGGAGAGTTTTGCCTGTTTTAATAATAGTTATGAGCAAGCATAAGAAATAGTGATCATGTGATGTTTGGTGGTTTGATACCAATCCTGCCTAGTAGGATAGTGGTGGCTATGGTTGTTAAAGAACCAAAGACACCAAAATGTGTTGGTACTGAACTGAGTTCAGACCTATATAACTATATAAGCTATTGAGTTTAGATTGAAAATGTTATTGTGTTTTCAATTTTATTCTCATAGTTTTGTAGTTAAGTAAAGATAAAAGGTGACTGCTGGACAATTGCATTAGATTCTAAGATCTAGGCCCAGTGCTCTCAAATCCAAGGCTCCTCACTGATGAAGGCCACAAGCCAGAAACTAGTCTGGGGATATTGGGTGAGTAGGCACTAGATAGGGATTTTATGCACAAACCTTCCCTTCTTGCATCCATTGATTACTGTGGCTTGCACTGAGTGACACTACTGTATGGAGAGTTTTTCCTGTTTTAATAGAGCTAAAATAACTAAATAATTTTATTAAAATCAAAAGGCAAAATTGAGAGTGAAACTATTCTGCTTGTTACATTCACATATTAGTTTTTATATAAAAAATATAAAAAGATAAATAAATATGATTTCATAATCACATTCATAATCAGAATAAAATTTATTGAGATTGAATATAAATTAAAATTATTTGTAAATTTGTATTTATATATTGGATTATTTCCATCACCTAATATTAAATATTGAATGTCTTTAGAAAAATTTAACTTTATTTAAATATTCCAAATACATTCAACTGTTAGTAATAGCACACCCATTAATATATACATAACATTTCGAGAGATATTATTCTCCTCTCCTCATCAGGTATTTTGAGCCTGACTAGCATGGGAATTGAACCTGGACCCTTAGAAGAATTTAAGTGTCCAGGTGCAATTCCCTTGCTAGTACTGTCACTGATCAGGCTAGAAGAAAGGTCCACGTTTGATTCCCATGCTAGTACCATCAGGCCAGTAACACCTGAAAAAGAGAAGAGAATAATACTTCTCAAAACGTTGTGCATATATTAACTTGTGTGCTATTACTAACAGTTGAATGTAATTGGAATATTTAAGTAAAGTTAAGTTTTTCTAAAGACATTCAATACTTAATATTAGATGATGGAAATAGTCCAATATATAAATATAACTAAAATACCATCATTACAAGCCTTCAGGAAAATATGTGTAAATTTATTTGCGAATTTAAATCACTCTCTGTCTGACAAAACATGTTTTTCTCTCATACATCAAACCTTTCTAAAAATTGTTTTCTTTAGTACTAATGACCATTAATTATCTGTTATTTTCTTAAACCTAACCCCTTAATTATAAAATCTTTTAATAAACTATAATGAACTTTTCATAAAGTGTTTTCAGAATTTTTTTTAAAAAAAATACAATCCAAACTTGTTATATCTATAAATATGTTCTTCAATTCCTTATCTTTACTTTTAATTTTTATGAATATAATTTTTTTTTCCTTTATCCAAAAATGAAATTTTTTTACACATAACATTTCCATAAATTATGAGAATGCACAGCTAGTATTCTCTAGGATCTTAAATGCAATTATTAAATACATATTTTATGAACCTTGGTATTTATTAATTTCAATGAATTTTTACTTTTAGGATATTTAGGATACATTTTATTTACTTTGAAATCAATATATTTGACTCAATATTTATTAAATGGTATAAGTATGAGTAATCATTATAAATAAGGTAACTTTAGATCTGATTTTAAGTTCTCAAGTATTTGGTCATTTATTTCTTAAATATTTATTAGCTTTTATCTACTTTAAACTCTACTGAGCTCTTTGGGATGAGTGGGTCTATCACTGGATGGGCTCATACAATCACAATATATAAATAAGTTATGAATATAGATAAGAATTTTTAAGTATGATGATATTGAATGCACACACATATTTGTGTTACATTACAGAAAAAGTGTTTATGCAAAGTGACATAGTAATATGCATATCAGCTATATGAGTCACAAGATAAAATATACTGATAATCAAAGCTGCAATTAATCATGAGTGAATTGCAAAAAATATAATTTAAGAAATTTATTTAGTAGGTTATGCATCATTCTACTTAAAATATAAATGAACAGAACAGTAAAAAATTAAATATTCTTAAGTATATCAAAACAATAAAGATGTCAAGATAACTCCATTCATTGCTAGTCCTATGAGTTGTTGAATATGTTTCAGAAAGGCTTAGATTTTCAGCATATGTATTATTATTTAGCCCACCCATTGGACAGATATCATAAATGCAGATGTTGCAATTTTTTTTGACAAATAAACTGCAGAAATCTACCTTATAGTAAAGGAAATAATACAGTCAAAAGTGAAATTAGTTCATACACATCAGTATGTTTAGTTAAAGCAAAGGTTGACTCATAATGAATTTCCCTAAAAACTGATAGAGTCTAGACAATTGACAGTAATATTTACATTGTCTCTTATAGACCAAACTGGGAAAGAAACAGGGCTTGTTATAGCAGAAATAACATACTATGAAAATGTAAATTTTGACTGGATACTGGTAATGACTATTCTTGATGATGCACTAAGATGATAAAGTTATCATTTTTAAAATATCACACAGTTACTCAACTATAACACATCTCTAGTATAAACAGAGCAAAACTCTCCATACAGTATTGCCACCTGTGCTAAACAGAGTAATCAATGGATGCCAGAAGGCTTGTGCATAAAATCCCTATCCAATGCCTACTCATCCAATATCCCCAGACTAGTTTCTGGCTTGTGGCCTTCATCAGTGAGGAGCTTTGGATCTGAGAGCACTGCATCTAGATATTAGGATCTAATGCAACCCTCTAGCAAACACCTTTTATCTCTACTTAACTACAAAACTATGAGAATGAAATTGAAAACATAAAAAATATTTTCAATCTAAGCTCAATAGCTTATATAATCATATGAGTCTGAACTCAGTTCAGCACCCATACATTTTGGTGTCTTTGGCTCTTTTACAACCATAGCTACCACTATCCTATTAGGCAGGATTGGTGTTAAACCATTAAGCATCACATGATCACATTTTCTATTCTAGCACATTAATTGTTGATAAACAGAGCAAAACTCTCCATACAGTATTGCCACCTGTGCTAAACAGAGTAATCAATGGATTCCAGAAGACACCAAAATGTATGGGTGCTGAACTGAGTTCAGACCCATATGACTATATAAGCTATTGAGCTTAGATTGAAAATATTTTTTGTGTTTTCAATTTCATTCTCATAGTTAAGTAGAGATAAAAGGTGGTTGCTAGAGGGTTGCATTAGATCCTAAGATCTAGATGCAGTGTTCTCAGATCCAAAGTTCCTCACTGACAAAGGCCACAAGCCAGAAACTAGTCTGGGGATATTGAATGAGTAGACATTGGATAGGGATTTTATGCACAAGACTTCTGGCATCCATTGATTACTCTGTTTAGCACAGGTGGCAATACTGTATGGAGAGTTTTGCTCTGTTTATCAACAATTAATGTGCTAGTATAGAAAATGTGATACATCTCTAGTATATAATAGTAGTTATATTGATAGCTTAATGATATGTTGAAATATAACTGCCCATATTACTGCATTTTCCAAATAGCAATCCTGCATCTATTTTCCAGAAATATAATGGATCACAATCCAATATCAACATTTTCCAAGCATATCTATAAGAAATCCAGTTACTTCCTCAACTAGCTTAATCTCTTCAAAATCTTTCAACTTTTGACTAATAGGTAATATCGGCAAGGATATTTTGCGCATATGCTACTGATAACATTGAGTACAACACATACTTCAAGACAGAATTAGAAGTTTTTATCACTTTTATATCATACTATATTTTGATCACATTACATATTTATAATTTTTAGATAAAATATTGACTTCGGTAACATGATTATTTATCTTTGTACATCTAATTAATGCATTACTTTAAAAATAAAATATTTATTTACATGCTATTCTGTTGTAGCTGATGAGTTTAATTTTATTAGACCAGTAATCTGAAAAGAAAAAAAAATAATATGAAAAAAAAAAAAGTCACATTACCATGGCAGCCATAATATTTTGGAAGCTTGCATGATTATAATAGTCATTTATGTTCTCTTGACTTGATAATGAACTGTAACAATGAAAAGAAATAATAACTATAATACATTTACATAAAAAAAACTATTAGATATTAAAAATAAAACAGATTTAAAAGATTTTGTTAGAAATATGAATTTTAAGCAAAAATATTAAAAAAACTTATTATAATAGATAGTATGTATATTTTAGTACTCTATAACAATACATTTTTCATTCTCTGAACATGATAAAAAACTTCTATGTTAATTTTTATAATAAGATTATATAATAAATATTTGTTAGCTTTCAATCTTAAATATATAGTAAGTAGCATAACTCTTAATTAGGTTGTTTAATAAAAATAATTTATTTCCTTCTTTGGAATGTTGCATTAGAATGACATTGAAAATATTCTAATTCTATGCATGTTCAATTTTTAAAGGAGATGAAGTTTGGGCAATTTCATTCAATATAAGTCAGACACTAGTAGAGATTTATCCACTAAAATTAATTAGAGTCTTAAACACTTTCAATGACTAATTATGGTTCTGAGAACTAAAAATATTTAGGTTATGGATGGCATGGTTTCCATGATTTCAGTAACTCCGTTTTTTAATCTTTTTTATTAGTTAGGGGCAAGACAAAGAACCTCTCACTAAGTGACAAGTTACTCTAACATTCAACCAATCACTCACTATAAATTTTTAAGTTTATTTAATAGTTTATTTATATATTCTTTATTATATGAAACATAATACCCGATTATAGGAAAAGAGAATTAAATATTTAGAAACATAATTATATATATTACAAAATTAGTTTACAAGTTAAAAAGAAAAGCATTATAGTAGTTTAGGCTGGGGTAAAGACGGAATAAATTAATTTCTATAATAATGATAGAATGTATCAATATGCTTCCTGTTATATATTTTATTTCTTTGTGAAAATAAAAAATACTATAATTGTGTTAAAGAAAAAATAAAACAAATAGAAATGTGCATATTGTAAAATGGATTTGTTAAAATTGAATAATAATAAAAAAAAAGATCAAATTATTATCTAAATGTTAAACACTATGTTTTCAAAATGAATTCAAATTATTAAAAGCAATATATTTTCTCTCCTTTTTCTTTAGTTTCTCTTTCTTGTTTTTAATTAAAAAAAAAAAAAGAATTGTTGATAAAGAAAAAATGTAATTAAAGTATTGATTAATTAAAATAGATAAGGTAAACTTGGAGATGTACAGCTTGAGAAGTTGGAAAATATATTTTTTGAAAAGTATATTTTGAATTGTGATGATGATTAGTTATCAATTGGCTGAGATAATTGGTACAGTTCAGAATGTATTCAGTTAGAAGAGTGAACTAAGGACTTACAGCAGAAGTTTTCTATATTTTGTAGTAAAACAAATATAGCATGTTGTATATTTACCAGTGGGAAAAGAATACCCTCAAGAATTATAAAAAATAACTACAAAATAACCAACAAGATAAGTGTTTGTGCTGCTTCAAATATAAACAGCTATTTGCTCCTTTATATGTGTTCATCTTTGCCCTATGTAGACCCATACAAGACAAAAGTTATAAATTCCAGCCCTAATTTGAAAGAAAAAGTTATACCTATAAAATGACAGTTGCTAACTCCTTCCAAAATTCTACGAACTGATTATTTTTATCATGTAAATAGACTTGGTGAAAGAAGAAACGTATCAATACTGATCATCTTAATTTGGAGATTGAAGAAATAATAGAATTTATCAGCCTAAGGATAAAATAAAGAGACTTACCATTTGTGATCAGTCTGAAATAATAATAAAAAAAATAACTGATTGTATAAAGGAAGAAATATACTTTTAATAATCAACCTGTAAAATTAAACTGAAACTTTCCTAGGATTGTCAAAAAAATCAAACATCTTGAAAATTATAAATTTGTGAAGGAAAACAGATGTAAGTGCTTACTTTAACAAAGAAATCTGGTAAGACTATTTTGATAAATAGATCACATGTGATAAAATGTTAATGTAGGAATTATCACTACTAGAATAGGCAAAACTCTCCATACAGTAGTGCCACTCAGTGCCAGCAAGAGTAATCAATGGGGATGCCAGAAGGTTTGTGCATAAAATCCACATCTAGCACCTACTTCATCCAATATCCCCAGACAAGTTTTCGGGGTTGTGGCCTTCGTCAGTGAGGAGCCTTGGATCTGAGAGCACTGCACCTAGATCTTAAGATCTAATGCAACTGCCATCTTTTATATCTACTTAACTACACAACTAAGAGAATAAAATTGAAAACACAATAATATTTTCAATCTAAGCTCAATAGATGGAGATTTTATGCACAAGCATTCTGGCATCCATTGATTACTCTGGCTGGCATTGAATGGAAGTACTTCATGAAGAGTTTTGCCTGTTTTAATAACAGTTATGTGCAAACATAAGAAATGGTGATCATGAGATTACTAGAATAGGATTGAGTTATTATATTTTACTCATTTATTTGGCTTTAAAATGAATTACATATTTGCTGGTAGAATTATATTGATTTAAGTCTAATAATGTATATATATATATTTTATAATTTTCTACTGTTTTGTGAAATTTATTTGATTGTTATTATTTTGCTTGTAATTAAAATATTGATCAGGCATTGGTGAGGGAAAGAGATATTTTAAATTCAAGTATTAAAAATAGAGTATAATGAAAATTATGAAAAGTCATTATGTAAAATGCTTCATTAATGGTCTTTTAGTTGTATCTAGAAATTTTGGTAGAATTCATTGTGTAATGGGGAGAATGTTGATGCAGTTATTTGTTTATACTGCCTGAAATAAAGTTCTATTGAGTTTGAAACTTTGGTTTATGTTTTAATTCTCATTCTCGTATTTCCTACATTCAATCAGGGACCAACAATTATGGTTAAGTTTAATATGCCACCAAGATACTTCTTACTGCTGATGAGATTATTACCAACTAATAAATAAAGGTTTGAATCTGGGTTTCTGGTCTTGCCCATAAAACTCAGGTCTTTTAAAAAGTATTCACTTTATAGGTAGTTATATAGATATATTTGTAATAGATGTATAAGCATTCAATAAATGATGATGAGCATGAAATATTAGTGTTGCTTAGCTAACATTATCAACAATAGATCTCAGAATCTGATAAAGCTTTTCTGTATTCTCATCACTAATCTTTGGATTGGGGTTCATAGCAAATTCCATTGCAATATATATATATCTTGAAATAGTAGCTATTTCATGGGCTATTAGTTAATAAAATATTAACTAACTTGGACAAGGTTAATAGTAAAAAAAATGGCACAGAGATCAAAATTATGGCTATATAATAAAAACAGTTAAAATGACAAAGCAACATCTGATTAATGGTCTTGTGCCATACAGAATTACTGTTAATAATTTGCTAGTGAATGTCATGCATAAATTGAAAAGGTAAAAAAAAAGAAAAAAAGATCAAGAGTCTGAATTACTATAGTTTTAAAGCGGGTAGTTAGTTCTGACATTTGCTATTGCCTACTTCAGATAAATAAAAGCTGTGAAGATAAATAGAATATTTTATAAAAATAAAATGACAAAATAATAAACCAGTTAAAGTGCATTTATCAAATAGTAGAGTTGGTTATTTATTTCTTCATTGTATACATATACATGAGATAGCACAAATATCATACTTTATTAAAGATAAATAATTATTTATTGAAATAATTCTTTTTTTTTTTTTTACGTATATTTAAATACAAATTATATTTGATATATTTATATAATATTAATGAATTTAAAAATATTAATTGTATTTTTGATAGTTAAATATACTTTATGAGTCAATTTTATAAAACAAAGTGTTTCTTTTGATGACTGTGTAATACCAATAGGAAATGGACTTCAGAACTACCAATATTAATAATTTTATATTGATAAATATTTTATTTTCCTATGTGATATAATGGTAAATATTACTTTTATAAAAACTAACTTGTCATTTTGAACATCATTTAACTAATAATATAATATTATTTATGAATAGTTCCCTATAAGTAATACTTGTGCATTAAATAAAACATTTATAAATATCACCACAATTTAATGTCTCTAGATTAATCCATACTTTTACAAGTTTAGCAATATAATAAAATCACTTCTAACCATAATAAGCAAAGTTTTTCAATATTTTACAAATTAAAACTAAAAATTTTTTTTTCTTTTATGTTTATTTTATTAATAAATTACTAAAAGACATTTCAAATGTTCTGGAAAATCATCAACTGTCTTTTGAAAACTTTTGATATACAACTTTACAAAAAATAATTTCTATGATCACTGAATATTACAATAAATCAGTAATATATATATATATATTACCAACACAAAACATGTAAAAGATTCAATTATTTAGTCATCTAACCATAATCACTATTTTAAAACTTAAACAACAATACTAATCATTAATTCCAACTATATACATACTTGAGAAAAACAAAAACATTATATTTACCTAAAACTGCACATAACAACATTTGGCATTGTCTGTAAAGGAATGGAATTTTTTTGACATTCATCATTAAGGTGAGCCACTAAAATTTTCTCCAGATGCAATAGTAATAGTGTACAATTATCTTCATTTATTAGCTGTGGTTGATTTGATACTTCTAACTGCAAAATTATTTAGCAATTAAATGAATAATTTATTTAATATATATATATTATTAACTTAAAAATATTAATTATTTTATTTTTCTAATAAAAATATTAAAATCATCCTTAATTTATATCAATATAAAAAGGAAAACACTATTCTATTTCAATAATGTTTAATTTCCTATTACATACTTCTTCACAACAAAACTAAATTGAATATAGAATATAAACAAAATTTTATTTTTCTTACTTTTTTTTTTTGAGTTCCAGTGTATTCAACATATTTTTTTTAAAAACACTTTTATGATGAACAATAACTACAAACTCAATATTCATTGCCATTCAACTCATCATAACAATGTTGCATCATACATCTCTGTTCAATACTTCGCAATATGTCAGCTGAATGATTCATTTCTTTTTGTTAATTCTATTAATGATTTTAAATATTTTCCTCTCAGTATTCATTCAATAGATAGCTCAGAAACAATATTTTCTTTATATAATCTTCTATATCAATATTTCTTTCAATTGGCTCTTCATTTTATTAATGTTGGTTTCAATTAGATTCTTTTGATTATACTATTTACAAGATTTTTTGTTAATACTTTCAAATATCATCAACCTAAATTGTTTGTTAGGGTCAATTATTATTATTTTTTTTTTCATATGTCATAGCATCTGCCGGGACGCGAACCCACACCCGTCTGCAATCAACTACTTGCTTGCATGGCGGCTGCGATACCTCTCGGCTAACAACGCAAGACAAGGGTCAATTATTTATAAATATAAAGTATAACATTTTCATTCTGTAAATCAAAATCTCAATTTATTTTGCTTCCAAAATGGTTAAATTTTCTGCATTCTCCATTGAAAATGATCCATAGTTATTTCATTTTTAATTCTCCTACTGCTGCACAACTCATAATTATTTTTATTCATTATTCATAATTATCTCACAACACTGTTCTTTTTCATTCAGTATTTCCACTAATATTTCATTCTCTTTAATGATATCAATATTAGGTTTCAAAGATTTACATGGTTAAACTGGTTTTACATAGTTTCACTGTGTTTACATATTGAAAATTGATTATTACACATCTCTTGTATTGGACTGCATCCATCAGGAAGTTCTCATTTCTCCAGGGGTAGGTCCCCTATGGTTATATGCTTATGTGAAAAAAAAAAAATTTTTTTACTTTGTAAAACTTCATGATGGTTGTATTGGCTATTTGGTATTGCGTAGGCAACTCTGATCATGCATCAAAACTATGCTCTTTATGTGAGTAGTTCATTGTCTTTATTTAAGATTGGCTTTTATGATAATTTGTTTTGATATATGAGATTGCATAAACAATATGGTCTTATGTTGGAGTATCAGGGATTATATGTAATGAATATGGATAGTATATTGGCGAAGGCTTAATTTTTTCCTGTTTCTATGCATGGTGCGCCATCTTCCCTGTCTTATTTCCATATGCATTCCTATGGCTAGTAAAAACTCAATCCATATAATAATATTAATATTATCTGCCAAGTACAAGTCATTAATTGTTTGCTGCTCTCTGAGATGAAGCATGCCCACTGTTTACTGATGATTTGCATATTTATTCTTTAGATTTTGAAGTAAACTTTTATTAATAGTTGATTGCATGATTATATTTTTTATATGTATTTGAAGTATTCCTGATTTAGATATGTGATTAATTCATCTGATAATGATTGTCTAATGACTTACTGATTATATATTGTTATGAGGATTAGAGTCTGTGCTAGTGTTATCTGTTAAGTATAATTCCAAAGCAATATATATATATATGCACATATACTGAACTTAGTTTTAACATGTATAAATGATTTATGAATAAAATAATTGATATTGTTAATTTATTATTGAAATCTGGTCAGTGTTGGTATTCAGAAAGATGTTAGAAATGTTATATGTACACACGACATAAGATTCTAGAATTATAATCCATTGAAGTAATTTTATACTCCAAAAGATTAAATAGATTGTCATCATTCCATCATATGCTAGAGCCAAATGAATATTATAAAAAGTATCTAGTTCTCTGTGACCTAATGGTCATATGTTACATTTCTGAGTGGATGAAGGCTTTGTAGAAATATATCATTATATATACTTACTAATAAATTATAATCTTCCTATATAAATATCAGCAGTTAAAGATTCAATAAACGTTGATATTTTAATGAAAGAAATTCTAGACGGTAAATCTTGTAACACCCTCTGGCGATAAATGTAGCCATACCTGAAGACTCTTATCTGAGCATTAAAGCAATGTCCCTTCTAGCATTAATATCTTGATTGATCAAGTATCTAATTTTCTTATTGTAGAACATTATTTTGTCTTCAACTCATACTTCTTTCCTTGGCTATTGTGATAGAAATTAAAGAAAATTTCGAACTCAATACCCATTCAACTTTTTGCAGTAATTTTCAATTATCAAATTAAAGCCTATTTTTCAGCAAACATTGGATGCAATAATCCATTTAATTACATATAAACTGTTACTAATACAAGCCCCTTCTGAGTGTAATTATTTTTTCCTCTATAATCCAGCTAGATGGGTGACTTTACGAAACTCATTTCATCCTAAAAAATCTCAATAAATTCCATGTTCAAATATCTTTATTTTTGATGAGACTGTTGTTATTTCAAGTCTTTTCAAAGAGCGAGTATTCTCTATTATCTCAGAAAATAAATTTAAGCAAAATCTAATGATTTTATATTAAAATAATTTTGATTATACTACTATAAAAATGAACACAGTATTGAATTGGTGAATTTAAAATTAATACAATATTAGTACCTAACACTATTAGCTATCTAAAAAGTTATGAAACTATAAATCAATTCTTCTGCTTACAAAATCCTTTTTTTCAAACATGCACTGCCAAGATCCAATGGCCATCTCATACAATAATATAACTTCTGCATAAAAAGTAAATAAAACACATGCCAAAGTTTGATAAATTGAAATGAATCACATTAAACAATTAAGATTTCAAAATGTTATGAGAATTATTCTTAAAAAAATACATGAAATAATAACTTCAAATATTTTATATGTACAATATAACATTAAATATATATTAAAAAAACAGTTTGCAATGATGATACAGCCTCCAAAAGTCAATGATCAATTACTTTGAACTCTAATTGATTGTAAATTAGCTTTTGAACACTTTTATTGTAACTATTTTTTGTCTTTTTGAGTGACTTAACATTGAAATATTAATTTATTTGATTTTGGCAATTAAAAATGATTTAAGTAAGAATAATATTTGAGTAATAGAAGTATAAAAAAAAAAACACCCAGGACTCTTCTGTTAACCCTTTGTTTGTGCATCCTCAATTCATTCAAAACCTTTATGTTCCACTCCCAAATGATAGTTCAAATAACATTATTTACAATTAATACAACAGAAAAATCCATTTCTGATCCAAAGTCTTACCTATTGTCCTCATTGGTTTCACTCAATATGCCCAAAAACAAGATAAATCATTATCTAGAGAGAAAATTGTAAAATAAAATGAGGACTTTCTAATAGTCCTTCCTGAATCAAGTTATCAAGGTGCAAATTTTTAATGCAAGCACTAGTGGTCTACTATATTACTATTGTTATTCGGCTCAAATTTGAAACATTACAGTAAATGAGATGAAATAAAATATATTTTGAACTCCTCACATCTCAACATACTCTATTTTAATTTCTATTAAAGTTCAAATAATTTTATATTTCAAATTCCATTTTGATATTATCTGTAAATTATGTGGACAAACTCACAGTTCTGGTGCTTAAATGTTTTATGAACTCCAAAGCAGTAAAGCCATAAGCCTTTTTTTTACATGAACAATAAAATTTCCTGATAAATACATTTTTTGAAGAATATTCTGTAAATTAATATGTTCAACCGAATAGAATGTCATGTTATAATCATAAAAACACATATTTTCTAATATTCTCTGATTTTTTTCAACTGTTCAATATATTTTCTGAAAACCATATTTTATGAAAGCTTTCTTTTAATGTAAGGCAATAATCTCTGTAAAATAATATTTACTGATATAATCTTAGTGGTATTTAGTTTAAGAGATATAAAATAATAGTTTGCATATTCTAAGAATTTAATCAATCTATAGGACTAATTGGTAATAATTTGATCAGTAATTTCAATGATTCTTTTTTCATTTTTTTGCAAATTCTGTTATAATGCTATCAATTTTAGTAGTCTTTCTCCTGACATTATATCAAGACAAATCTGACAGCATATTTCATTATAGGTTCTTTAACACAAGATATTTTAATAAGAATGTCTTAAATAAATTTTTGTAGTTTACCTATTTTTTATATTTCTTTCTTTCTATTTGTCTGATTTACTTCAATAATAATAATCTATCATTGACATTTTCCAGAAAATCTGCTTATGGCAGAATTTTTTTTTTGCTCTCAAGAATTATTCTTTCCAAGATTATTTCCACTTTCAATGTCTTTATAAATGCTATTATAATACTGATCTTTGTCTTTTCTGGATGCTATTTAGAATTTATATAATAATTTCCTTAAAAATTCTTTGTTTTAATTTTTTAACTTTCTTCTTTGTTGGTAATCACAATTGCATTTTCTGACATTCATTTTAAATTTTCTGTTTGTTTCATCTTTCTCAATTTTTTCTTAGATATCTCTTTAAAACTTCCATTCAAAGATCATCTGGTTCATGCTATTTAAATTATGACTATAAAGTTTGCCAAGTTTATACTTTTTTCAGTTTTGTTCATATTTTAAGAGCAATTCATGATCTATTTCACAATCTATTTATTTTTTCTTCTAACACTGAATATAAAGAATGTAATCAAATTGATTTCTGTGAACACAAATGAAGTCCAAGTGTATGCTTAAAAATTGTTCTATCAATAAAAACCATATTAATTATTTCTATTTCATAATGATTATCAGAATTTCTGTTTTCCTTATGAAATTTTAGCATTCCAATCATCAGCAGCAAGAAAATATCTCAGCAGCAAGTTTTGTCAATTTCTATCTGCATCTGATCCATAAAATTTTTCAGTTTCTTTTTTATTTATTTGATTTATTAGAGTATAAATTTTTATTATATCAAAAATGAATGAGTGCTGGTAAAATTGATAGGATTAATTGATCATTCTCTGGAATACATCGAAAGTCCATCTTTGCAATATCTTTCTTGAAAATAAAAATCAGAATCTGACTAATAAACAATCTATATATTAGCTCAATATAAAATCTCCCAATCCAGTTTACATTACTTCACTAACTCCTAAAACTTTAATTGGTGAGGGATCTACTCCTATTTTTCTTACTTAAAGATTGTCTTGGTTCAAAATGTGCAAATGTTCAAATTCCAATTCAAACAATAATCTTCTCATTGTAATTTCATGTTTTCTTGCCATTTAGAGAGTATGACAACTAGATGTTCAAATGGCTTAAATCTAGTTGCTTCATACAAGCAAGCAATACTGGATATTTTATTCCCTCTTACTTAGTAACAATGATGAGAGATAATCTTCCAACATTACAATTCTGTTTTATTTTCATATTTATGATGTTTAACATGGAATATAAAAATAATTTATAAAATGATGATTTAACAATTGATAAGACTGTAATTAATTGACATCAATACCATCTTATGTTGTTGCTTATCAATATAGTATTAGACATGAAATCTTAATAAACATACACAAAACAATGGGAAGATAATAAATATAAAAAAATAAAAATTGTTAAAGAAAGGAAATGAAATTTAGGACAGATTTCAGTATGAAAAGAGCAATAAATGAAAAATATATTTAGTTGTGTCATCCTGACATGGCTAAATCTATATGCATTAATTGTGATTCTACATGAAGACATACATGCATATATAATGGTTACATATGAGAATAAGTATGTAAAAGAGTAGTGTATACAAAAGTTCACTTACTGCAGTAAAATAACTTCTATCGTGTTGTAATTCAGTATTGTCTTTGATATTCTTAAAATTATCTTGACCTGTTAATCTAGATAGAAGGCGAAGTTCTTCTATTTGCTAAAACATAGATACATGGTATAATATTTTTACATACAAATACTCACACATATGCATATATATTTAACATATATATGTATAATATGGTAAGAGTTAAATATTTATTTAACTAAGCACAAATTAATTACTGGCACATTCATAAGCAAATTGTCTTTTATTTCAAATAATCAAAATATAACATTAGCATATGTCTTAGAAAGGCTAAGAATCAAGCAATTAAATTTAAATAGCAATAATCTAAAATAAAAGCCATTACATGGTCAAATAAATTATCATAAAGTATATATATATAATTGTGATATGCATTACCACTGAATAAATTTGAGTCAATAATTCAAATATATCCATAAGAATTGTGGTTCATATATAAACTTATTAGAAATTATAATAAAAAAAGAAATTTGTTTACACTACTTATTTAATAAAAATGCAACATTAAAAAAAAATTATAGAATAAAGATTGGTTGATTATTTTAAGGACATTATCTGTCTACAAAAGAGGATGTTAATGTTTCCCCCAAAAAATCAGGATAAGCAAGGAGAAATTTCAATCTTTGAAAATTCTTAGAAAATAAGTAAAAGTTTATGGGTGTGTTCACTGGCAGATTAAAAAAAAAATGTGAATCAGATTTTTTTTTTTAGTAATAATGCCATTTAAGTGTTTCTTTTTCTTTTCTTTTATTAAAACTTATATAATATTTGCTAATTAATTGAGATTATTTTTAAGTTAGGATGGGTTTTTTATATAAATAAATATTTTTGGTTTTGTCTTTTGAGACCCAAGAAGATATATAAAGTTCAAATTGTCATTTATGTTTGTCATTTCTAAATATCACTGAGAAACAAAAGTTGGCAGTAATATCTAAAAAAAAAGTTTAAAGAATAAAAATCTAGGTTACTTGAGAAATATAAAGATTGAATAGCACAGCAGTCAATGATAGAATTTTAGAATTAACAAAATATATTGGAAATTGAAAATGAAATGTAAAATTTATTATTTTACAGGCATGAAGTATACTTATTTTTTATTGAATTCACATAAGTTGCTAAAATCAGAAAAATAAAGAAATAAAAGAGGGATTTGTTTGTTATTTAATTTTATTAAATAATTTTAAATTTAAAAGTGCAGTTGTTTTCAAATTCACTATTAATTTTAGTGCATGTAAAAAAAGTAAATTTTTATTTCTTTGTTGTTGTTTTTTTAAATTTTTATTTCATTATCATTCTTATCTTTATGTACAAAATGAAATATTTTAGTTGGTAGGGTCTTTACATATATATTCAATGTGATAGATTACTTGATTAAACTCGAATTCATTATAATATTTTAATTAGTAAATCAAAATTTTTATAGATTGCATCTGAAACATGAAGTACATTATGTTAATTATCTTTTGAAATGGAAAGTCAAGCATTAGCATCAGCTTACTATAAATCTAGAATATAAGAAAATATATATTTATTTTTGTTTTTAATTATTTCAAATTATTATTTTCACCATCAAATGTGTTGAGGTCTGCTTCATGAGTTCATTTATAAATTGTTAAATATTGCTGTAATAGAAATAGAAAACAAAATTGCAGCTATGAAATACTTTATTTAACATCAACTTTCATTTCAAATACATAAAACAAATAATTTTCTTAAGACAATCAGTTGTTAGCAAATATTTCACAAGCTTTTTCAACTAAATCTTAAATATTTTGGCCATTTAGGTAAGTACAATATATAAATCAAACACTTTGTCTCCTTTCCTTGCATTTGCTTGTTAATCATGAATCTCTAAATATGATGGATAAGAAAGATATTCTGCAAAAAATTACTATCGTTTTTTTCATCTCTTTTATTTTTATCAAGTTTAGCACAGATCCTTGAGATCAAATGACACAACTTCATGGATTTATATATTTCTTAAAAATTTCAATAATTTTGAAGCTAATCCATCATTAGCATATTGTAATACTTCTCCAAGTATTTTACCAGAATGAACAATCTTTTCATTTTAAGATTATAAAGACTATAGTTTGAAACTCATCAGTTGAATATCTCTGCCCAATATGAATTAACAATGTGAACTTATCATTAAATATAATCATTTGAATTTTTGTATTATTATCCAAAAAGAGGTCAAATTATGCTTTACAGCTGTTTAATATATCAGCATCATATATAACAGTGCTAGGCAATGACTTAATTAGATTATAATATTATTTTTCATGTTCATATGTTATATTTAATGTGTTAAAGAAAAACAAACAACAATCTAAATTCCAATTAAGAAAACAATTTTATCTTCTTTGTAGTCGTAGTCACTAATCACTTTTAAAGTCATCTAATCAGTTGCTAATCTTTTGCCTTTAAATCTTTTTATTGCTTTTAAAGCAACTTATAAAATATTTTATCATTTAAACAAACAGAGAATGCCAAAAGCTTCCTTTTAAACAAATTATTAATAATACAAATGGTAAAATTATGCTATTGTCAGATTTAACAAGTAGTGAAAGTGAAGTGAGCTTTAAATACGAGGGTTAACTATAATCAATAACTAATATCTGGTCAAAATAAGATATTGTCTAATCAAAGGCAAGACATTATTTCCATATATTATTTTCCAGGTCTTCTATGTGTTCTTTGTTTTTAACATTACTGTCTTCAGTCACTAGTTTGATGAAGGACCTATCATTTATCATTTCTCTGCAATATATATATATATAACATTAAAATAATGCATTTGTGTAATCAAATTTCATCCTTTAATTACATGCACACTGATATATATGATAATGAAAGCATAATTCAACAAGAGAAAGTAATGAAGGGATGGATTTAGTATATAGGGATTCTTAGTTGTAGTTTGTCACATGATAGAATAAACAATAATGTAACATTAGCACTATAATTAGAGCATGGTTAGGAAGTCTATTGATTTCCACAGTTGTAGAATATAGAAAAGATTATACAAAATACTCTGTTATTCAAAATCATGCTCATTAGACTGCTCATTTAAATAGAAAAAATATCTATAATTACAATAATGTAATAATATGCAAACTTTGCTAGATACTTTTCAAGATCATTGAGGTAGCTACTTTTAATACAATTCCTGAAAGAAAGTTTAATTGAACAGGTAAATGAATAACTTTTTTGAAAATATTTATTATCTACTAAAAGGAGATTGTATATTTCTGAATTTATTATAAGTTATTTTGGTATCTTTTTCTTGGAAATTCTACATATATATCAATGAAAAACTAATAATATTAAAAAATTGATTTGAGTAATGATATCTGTATCCATTTTATCAATGCATATGCTTCAATATTAGATTCAGCAGGTTCAGAAAAAAATGTTTTATTCCTTGTTGATTAATATATCCTGGAAATAAAGATATTGAGCCTTCATCACATAAATGGATTACCATCAATAATTTATGTAGGAAAAACAAACATCATACTCGAACTTGAATGCATTCATAGTCAATGCAATCCCATTACATGAATTATGTATTAATTAGAAGTTAGAATGTAAAAAAAGTAAAATATTACAGAAGCACTTATAGACACATATAGTCAGATTAATCATAAATTAGTATGCTCCACAATTAAAATGATAAATGCATTAAAAATAAATAGATCTTATCCTAAGCCTATTGAGACAAATTTGATATTAATTCTTTATAAGTAACTGCTATTCATGATAAATTTCAACAGTTTCTCATTACTAAATTATGTATTTTAATTTGTAAGTTTATTATGTTAATGAGAGACTGAATTTACATAAGAAATAAGTGTTTTATGAATATAAGTAAGTCTATTTTTAAATTCATTGAAAAAAAAAGCTTAATTCATTTTCTGACAATGCACATAATATTTGTGATTTGATTAAAATAAAATGTGATATTCTCTACTTGGCAAATAATAAATAAAGAGCTGAAAAATAGAAGTTCAACAACTAACATGAATACTTAAAAATAACTGATGGATTAAAACTGCAAATATAACTTTAGACATGGGAATAATTTGATTATCTGTTGAATAATGAAAAAAATTATTCAGATTCTTTATACAAAATAATTTAGATTTGAATGAAATTAAAATAGCTTTTTGTACTTTTAAAAATATTAAGACTATATATCTTGATGAGATATCTGGAAAAATTTTAACATATACTTGTGTAAACAATATTTATCTAAATCGCATGTTAAAAATTGATAATAAATTGAAAGTATGCTAGCTTTTCTCACATGCACAATTATAACAGAGAAAGCCAATCAGATTTTAAACAGATATCTAATAAATAATCAAGCTTAGACACGAGACAGAGATTTTGATAGAAAAGGTTGATACCAACCTTTTCTAAACTTAACTTTTATCTATAAGTCAGTCTTAAGCATCTAAGCCCGAAAGCTTTAAATATATAAACAAATACAATTATCATTCATTGTGTTATAAATATAATATATTACGGCACGAAATCTTGGATTTACTATACCGCAATTTTCATAGCAGCAACGTTTGTAAACAATATTTATCTAAATCGCATGTTGAAAATTGATAATAAATTGAAAGTATGCTAGCCTTTCTCACATGTGCAATTATAACAGAGAAAGCCAATCAGATTTTAAACAGATATCTAATAAATAATCAAGCTTAGATACGAGACAGAGATTTTGATAGAAAAGATTGATACCAACCTTTTCTAAACTTAACTTTTATATATATAAGCCAGTCTTAAGCATCTAAGCCCGAAAGCTTTAAATATATAGATGCTTAAGACTGGCTTATATATATAAAAGTTAAGTTTAGAAAAGGTTGGTATCAACCTTTTCTATCAAAATCTCTGTCTCGGGTCTAAGCTTGATTATTTATTAGATATCTGTTTAAAATCTGATTGGCTTTCTCTGTTATAATTGCGCATGTGAGAAAGGTTAGCATATTTTCAATTTATTATATACTTGTGATAATTAAAACCAGTGGAATTTTTAAAGAATATATGGACTCATGAAGTTGTGCTGCCTGATCTCAAGAATTTTTTATTATTCCAACTTATAAAAAATGAAAAAGATAGAAATAACTTTTATTATGCAAGAAAAATATTTGGGATGCTTCCTATCATAGATGTATGGTTACCAAATACTTCATATGTTTTTAAAAAATCAAGACACTAAAGACATAATTTTTGTTGTCAGGCAAATGGAAATATGTGTCATAACTAAAGTAATAATTTCTATATTGCTTTTAAATATTTTGTTAAGATGTTTGGCTTAGTTAAAAATGTTTGTAGAAAGTGTTATATAGTTTCTACAAAACCTGAGGCAGACGAGAAAAAACTGGTGTTCAATAGGAATATATACTAGATTCAACTTTGCTTTTACCATTTATATCACTGATTTTTTGGACAGTTTAAAGGCAGTTTCATGAAAATGAGTATCAAGATCAAATGTGAGGTTGACAGTAGAGTTCTACTTTTTCATGTCAATTCAAAGACTGATCTAAACAACTTTCTTAATGTTTTGAATGTAGCTAATTAAGTTTTTTAATAATTAATGTTCAAAACAATTCAGCTATTTTATCAACCACTGATGGAAAAATAAGTAACTTTCATCTTGAATGTTTATCAGCTTGAGAATATTAATCAGTTTAAATATCTTAATGTTCTTTTAGAAAGGGAACAAAAATGAATGTAAAATTGTAAGAGAGATTTTAAAGTGCTTCTGTTTGCATTTAACAAAATAAAATTTTTAAGTATTTCATCATAGTGATATAAATACCTGAATAAACTTAGTTAAATACCATTCTATCAGATTTATTGCATGAAAAAAAAGATATGATTCCAATATAAAACATTGAAAATTTTTTCATTTAAGGTAGTTTTGTATTATTTGAAAAATATGTCAAAATATCATGTTCTTCATTTGTTAAATATGATGATATTAAATCTGCATCTGAAGTGAATAAATAGTAGGATACTTTAAAAAAAAATTTTAAGATGAAACTGAAAATGGTATTTATGGAAATATTATCTTAAAAAAATTTTAAGTATGCAATGCAATACTGCATATTTTATAGGAAAGATATGGATAAGAATATAATATGATGGAGAAACATAGCTTAGCAAGGAACTGAAGTATTTCAAGAAATAAAGTTAAAAAAAGCATTGCAAAATGCCAAATCAATAAACTAATGGACCAGAATGTGATTTGTAATTCATGCTGGAATTTGTATAATTATGTGCATTATAAAGCTCACTTTTAACTTTAAGTTCTTCATCTTTATCTTTTTCCCTCTCTACTTAAAATTGTGATATACTTTCACTAGAGAATGCTAATGAATTATAAACAATACAATCACTGTTTGAGAATCATTCAGAATTTTTTTTTTTTTTTTAATGAATGTAAGAATAAATTTCTTCATATCCATAATGCATTACATGAGAAAATTTCATACTGTAATATATATGACATTTGGATATCCAAACTGAAAATTTCAGTGTTCAACATCTGTTGAAATATAATATTGTAGCAATTGGTTACTACCAATATTTTTGGGATATGATCTATTTTTTTATTATAAAGTTTTAGCAGAATATTCTATAATATGATTAATCTACATTTATAGCTGATTTTGTAATATTTCTTTCTTTTACATTCTGACTAAAACATTTAAGTGATTTTTCTCTTTAAACAAAGTGTCAGAGTTTATTCATGCGTTGTGCAAAAATTCAACAACAACAGACTACATGAGTTTACAGAACCAATATCATTTCAAATAACTTTAGGTCAAAGTTTACAGCTTTTAAGAATATGTGCATTAATTAAAGTATCGTATCTTTAATGGTATTGATACAGTAATAATATTGAATTAAAAGTAAAAGCTGTCTTCTTTGAACTTTCTGAATATTATAGTAAAACATTCGCAATAGAAAAATAATATTTCATAAAACAATATTTAATATTAGTCTTTCATTAATTGTCTCCTTTCATTCAATGAAGTATTCTTCCAAAAAGATATAACTTTATACTTTTTCAATTAAATTTATTTTCTCTGAAAAATGGATTTTATTATGAGCTATAAATTAATTTTGCATTTTGATTAGTTTTTAACTATAAATGTTATCCTATATTCAGATTTTGGAGTGCTGATTTCTTGCAAAGTTTTCATATTTTTTCAAATGGTATCCTATTTTCAAGTCTTAGAGTATCTACATCATGCATAGTTCCAGACACCTAAGTTTAAGAAAAAATTGAAATATTTATCTTCATCACCTCTACTGGCATATAACAGACATGGCCAAACTGCTCACGAACCACATACGGCTCTTTAGATGATTAATTATAGCTCCCGGTACATGTACTTTAGATCCATTCTCGTATTTACATAGTTTGAAAAATAATAATTTATAAAAATTAAAAAATTACATTTTTTAAATGTACTAAAATTGAGAAAATAGTTTTCTTTAGACCTCATATTGACATATTCATATATATATAACCTTGACGTATTTTATTTAGGGTATATATTTAGCCTCACTATCTTATTATAAATAGCCAAGGTACAAAGCACCTAAAAATTTTCTTACTTCAAAAGTTTAATTGATGAAAATGATGTCTGATCAGACACTATGAATTTATAAACTTTTAATGAAACAATCAGTTTGTATTCGGAAATTTTGATAAGTTAATTGTAATTTCTTTCACAGTACATTTTTAGCATTATATATGTTTTTATCATATTGTTAAGAATAAAACTAAAGTTTTTATTTATTAAATACTTCTACTATTTTCAGTTTTTTAAAAATATGGCGACAGAGAACAAAAACAAAAAAAAAGAAAAGAAAATACAAACATGAAAATAAAACTTTTAATAGTGAATGGGAGGAAAATTTATTTTTTATTGACAATAATGGAAAGGCATTATGTCTTATTTGTAAATCTACAGTAGCAAATTATAAAGTTGGTAATTTATGTCATCATCATGAATCTAATTATCCTCAATTTTCTGTTCAGTATCCACAGAATTCGAAATTAAGATCAGAAAAACTTGCTTCTTTAAAATCAAGCTTAAATAAACAACAGTCCATTTTGTGGGCATTTAGCAATCAAGCTGATAATGTTGTTGAAGCTAGTTTCATAATTTCCTGGAACATTGCTCATGCAAAACACTCGTATGGAGAAGGAGAGTTTATTAAAAAAAATTTAGAAGAGGCAATTACAATTTTAGATCTATTGCACAAAATTATTTCGCAAATTACGATATCTAGACACACAATCGAATGACGCATAACAGAAATTAATGTCTCTTGAAGTTAATTTAAAAAATGATCTGAAGAACTGTATCGCATTCACCTTAGCTCTTGACGAATCTACAGATATCGCAGATCTCCCTCAATAGGCCATTTTTGTACATTTTGTTTCTCTTGAATTATTGTAAAAGAAGAATTATTAGATTTAGTGGACCCATGGTATCAATATAAAAAATACACTCAATTTAATCCTGAAGAATTTTGAAGTGCCACTCATTAAGCTTGTAAGTATTGCAACTGATAAAACTCCAGTAATGCTGGGTAAAAAAGTTGGTCTTATTGGACTTTTAAAAGATGATTCTAAAAGTCTGCAATTCATGCCATTCATTCTCTCATTCACCATGAACATCTCGTTGCTAAATATTTAAAATATGGTGATGTGATGACAACTATTCTACACATTGCAAATTACATTCGTACAAGCGCAAAAAATCACCATTAATTTAAACATTTTCTTCAAGAATTAAATGATGAAGACCTTCCAAATGACATTAATTTCCACTGCATTGTTAGATGGTTATCTAGTTACAACATATTAGATCGATTTGTAGATTTGTCTGAACCAATTACAATTTTTCTAAAAAAGAAGGAAAAATCATATCCCCAATTGGATGATGACTCAATTTAGCATTACAGGGATTTAATGTTTCTTACTGATACCATGAAACATTTACAAACACTCAATTTAGCATTACAGGGAAAAGATAAGAAAATATCTGACTTTTATCAGACCATATTTAGTTTCCAAACAAAAATTCAACTTTTTCAAAACTACATTAAAAATAATCTGTACAGATATTAAATTAGAAAAACTTAATGACTTTCAAGAAAAGCTAGAAGAAATATTAACAGAATTTAATAATAGATTTAAAGACTTGAAATATTTTAAATGAAATCTTGCTTTTTATGTAAATCCATTTGCTATTGATATCATTCATGATGGGTTATGAAAGAAGACCAAGCTCTGCTATCACAGTATAAGTCGATACCGATCAATAAAGTCTGGAAATTTGTGCCGGAATCAAAGTACCCACAATTAAAAAAGGCTTCTTATCGAATTATTTTGATTTTCAGGACTCCTTATTTTTGTGAATCTTTTTACTCCAGTTTAAAATTTGTAAAATCAAAATATCATGCACAACTAACAAATCAGCATCTAAAAGAATTGCTGTGGATGGGCGTGACAAATTATATACAGAATTTTAAAAATTTGTCACAACAAATAAAATATAAAAGTAAATATACTTTTTTTATTATGTTCAATTTTTAATATATATGTATTTAATACATATATTATTTAGTTTTATGTATTTATTTCAATATTCAATAAATATACTGAAATACAATTAACATTTATTCATTTATAATATAACCTTATTTAATATTTAGTTACGGCTCTTGAATAATTTCAAATTTTCAAAAGCGTCTTGGAATAACCAAGAGCTTGGCCACCCTCGCATATACTTTGTGGCCATTATCATTAGTTATATTCAAATTTTTTTCTATATGCTATCAGCATATTCCCATTCCATATTGTATGCCATCAAATGATTATCCATTAGAATATCCTAATTAAACAGATAATATTAAATTTCTAATTCAAATCTGATCAATTATATATACAGTGCTTTTGACATTAGGAAAAATATTTATCCAAATCTATGTATAACATTTTAGATATCTTATTATCATTAAAACAAATATTGTTACATATAAGTATAATTTATTTCATTAAGAAAACCTGCAAATATAAAAATATGATTTCAATGTATCAAAACTTTATATATAAACAATTTCTAATACAACATAAATATGTTTGCTGTGTCTATTAAAAAATAATTATTTTTTATTCATAAATAATAAGCTTAACATACTTTCAACTATTCCTTAGTCATATTCAAAGCAATTTAATATATGTCTTTGAGCCACTGAGAGATGACCGAAAGTGCAAAGTCAAGGAAGCCTGGCATATAGTCAATAACATGCAAATATTAATAAGAAAGAGACTTGCATCCCTTTGTTGAAAAATTGGATTATGTAAATTAAATAATTTACATTTTCCCAGAAAATATTTAAATATTCTAGTATAACAGATATTATCTGTTATAATGTTATATTGCTATGAATATGACTAATGGATAGTTGAAAACACGCTAAACATATTATTTATAAATAAAAAATTTTTTTTTCTTAATAGATATGGCAAACGTGTTTACATCGAATTACAAGTGCTGAAAGAAAAGAAAGTAAATAAATATTGAATTACAAACAACATTTATTTATTTTAATTCCCATTTTAAAACATTAGTAATGAAGTCTCTATTGTAACTTTTATATATACATAGATATGTAAAAAAAATCTTATTTAATTAACTTTTTGAACATTCTTTTATTATTATTAAATTAAACTATGTTCAGTACCCAGGCAACACAATGCAATGTATATGATAAAATTCTTTGCGTTATTTTAGTTATAATGAAATTATTATTTAATTTATTTGAATTTATAGTTTAAATTAAAAAATAGTTAAGGCTACAAATTTATAAAATGAGTTATCCAAGGATACTTAAAATATATATATAATTAAGTGGCTTGAAAAAATGAAATGGATTAAGTTATTGAATAATCTCAGAGACCTGATGTAGAATGGAAGAAGTTGTGCCTACTTAACCGTTGATATGGTTTATTATATAAAAAATGTTAAATATAGCAATGTATCTGTTTTTATACCTAAAATAAGATTGATGTTCCTTTGTTTCAAGCTAAAATAAATGAGATGCAAATAAAAATTAATGTTTTAAACATTTATGGTATCTATTTACATTATCAATATATAAAACAGTTAATTAAAAGAGTTTGCCTTTGTTACAATTAGGAATTACAGATATTTAATTCTTCACAGTAACATCTGGTGATTTAAAGGAATGCTTTGACTTCTAATAAAACTTGACATTTCCAACTGTAATAACTTGGTTTGTGAAAGGTGTAATAGTATTTACCACTAACAGTTTTCTGCTCAAGTTTAAACAAGTCACTCTGCATTCTAGAAAATTGTTGTTAATATACATCATTGTTACAGCATAACCCAGTATCCTTGGCTTGCTGTCTGAGTTCTTGTTTACTATTGTTTGATTTTCCTCTCAAATAGATCTTCATTTTATAGCCAGATCTGCTTCATCACAGTCACAATTGGACTGACATTGAACATTTTCCTGCATTATTAATAGTTCATATGACAACAGATTTACTATCTATCTATGCCTTTGTTTCATAAAAATAATTTATTAATAGATTGATTATTCAATTTTATTCATTCGTATGTAGACCAGTGGTCATAAGTGGTGACTCATTTTACTATCAAATACATCTCAATAATTTTTATTAACTTTATTATATTTGCGACCTGGTTTAATTTAAGCATTGTTTAGTCTAAGTGATTAAATTAGTCATGCCTCACTAGATTGCTGTGTGTACCAGCAGATATAACTACAGGCAAAGAAATATATATATTTTTAGGCATTGTAATATTTACTTTTCCTTCACAAAGAGTGAAATTTAGTTGCCTTTGTAATCTGTAATCATTTTACTGCTATGTTTCACTTCTAAATACAATGAACATTGCAGATCTAATATTCAGTTCAACTGAATTGGTGAATCATTAATAGAAATTTGAGCTTTGAGAATCGAATCAGTACCTTTCATGTCAATCACATTATTTACATTGGGCATTACAAAATTTTGCTTTACTATTAAGTATTTTTAGAATTCTCCAATTCTTTTCTGACTGACTTGCTGTTTCTTCTTTTTTAAAGTGAGCAATTTCTATATGCCTGACATGATTACAATCTCTACAATTGTATATCTGTTGACTTTGAGTGTGTATTGTGGCTGTTGCATTTATAACAAGTTTTCAAATGGTTCTTGCAATGCTTTATTCTGGAAATCTTTAATCATGAGGTCCTTAATATTTGTTTTGATCACCTGGGTATTTCTCTGACCCAGATTACTGACAACTTTAATATTAGATTAAATTTTTCACAAAATCAAAGATGGTGAACCTAAAGCTACCATTTTTCATTCTGAAAGAAAACTATCTCAATGCTTCATTTAAAAAATCTTAAAAATCACAGTTCAGCTCTAGTTTTCTGAGCTCTGTGGCAAAATCCCTAGCCTTTTTCTCCTTTCCTTGATTCTGGAGGGTGAATTTGTATCTTTTTAATAGTTAAAAGTTTTGGACAGAAATAATTCATCAAGATAGAGATTACTTTGTCAAAATCAAGCTGCAGCATAGGTACTGATTGAGAATGTACAATTTTGAATGTCAGAGATCTGCATACATGACATTAATTTTAATTCTGAATATTTTAGAGTTGGTATGTCTTGAGAAAGAAAATAAGTTAGTTTACATATATTGGTTAATATTTCAGATTGCCTACATCAAAATTTTCCAGAAAGTCAATTTTCATCACATTGACTTTTTGTTCTTTTTGCATTATGAGGAGAAAAAATTCTCAACTTTACACAGAAATTCAGCAACTTTTAGCACAAATTGTTGTTATATAGGTATTATTATTGGAAAATGTGTCTTGATAATAAATAAAAGAAATATAAATAAAAATTAATATTTAAACATTTATTGTATCTATTTACAATACCATCATATACACAACAGTTAATTAAAATACTTCTTTTGTTATGGATAGTGAATTACAAATGTTCAGTTGTTAGTGATAGCAATCAATGGTTTGGAGAAATGCTATGACTTCTTATACAATTGAAATTTCCAGCTTTGATGACATGTCTTGGGAAAAGTATAGTAGTATTAGCATCTACCAGCTTCTTGTTTCAGTTTGAGCATGCCTCATTGCATTCTAGAAAATAATGGACATTGTAGATTATTATCAGCATAATTGCAGGCCATAAATTATTATTACAATGTGACACAGTAATAATTGACTTGTAATCTGCTGGTTAATTTCCAGTGTCTGAATTCCTTCTCAAATGGACTTCTCTTTTTTAAAAAGATCCTTTCCCTCATTGGGACAAATCAGATCCACAGATCTAGTTGCATGATTGGCCTGTTTATGCCATTGGCTATTTGCTTAATTTAATTATTGTTTCATTGATCAGCTAAATTGCATATTGAATCTGATTTTGATAGCTTATAATAACACTATTATTTGATAATCATTTATGAATCAAGCTTATAATAGATATTTCTGGAATAGAATGAAAAGAACTGCTCCAAAAGCAGTTCTCTCTATTCCTAAAAGCATATATTCAATGAAAACAAAAAAATATCAAATATGAGAGTTTTAGTCAGAAAATTTCTACAATTAACACAAAATTGTAAACACTAAAATATATACATAGTTAATAGTCTAGTATCAGATCTAACAACATTACATAAGCAATTTTTGAGTTCAAAATCATGGAATATTACTAATTAAGTGATCAACATAATAATGTTTTTTTTTTAAAAAAGTAAAATAATATTGCTTGCTGTGAGGTGAATTACAATCAATCATATTTAGAGCAAGAAAACAAATAGTTATAAAACAAAAGAATAATTTAAAATAATATTAGTAAATTTGATATTGTAAAAGAGATAATTAATGTTAACGTTTGGGATAGAAATTATGAGAAATCAATTCTCACTGATGAATCAGAAATTAATCTGGGGATATGGATATAAGATCTGGAGTAGAATGAAGAGAACGGTTTCTAAAAAATATAAAATGAAGAATGTAAATTGGTCAGGAAATTAAAAAATAATTATTAATTTAAGACTAAACTTCTGTTCCACTCATAGTATCTTAGAAAGATGGTTAATAACTTGCTATGGGATTAGTTATTTAAAAAAAAATGATATGATAAAACAAGAGTTTTAACGAAGAGGTTATTCTGTATGTCACTAAAATTAACTTTAATAAAAATGATTTGTTAAATTGTTGGACTATAGCTTAGGTATGAAAACTAAGCTTGGGAAAAGCAAGTATGAAAAATAATAAATATACTGGAAAGATAAAGTATAAGTAATAAAAAAGTCAGTAAAAAAGCTTATTGATGAAATTAAAAAACAGAACATTTAGATATTTAAAAGAACAATAAATAGCAGGGGTTGGGGGAGGTAGAGGCGTTTTTAAGTACTTAAAGCGAATAGAAAGATCACAAAGTCTCTGCTTACATTAGGTAATTAATGATGAAATTTGAAATCATATGTAGCTATAAACAGTGAGGATTGCCAATTCCTCTACAAGCTTTATGATAAATGCTTAGCCAGAGCCAGCACTTAAAATATCTCTGTCAGGAACCCCTCCCCAAACCCCTGACCATGGTTTCGTGCTTTGGCACTCCTCAGAGAGATATCAGGGTAGGTCCAGACACTGTCAGGGTAGGTCCAGACACTAGATCTAGTGTCTGGACCTACCCTGACATCTCTCTGAGGAGTGCCAAATCACGAAACCATGGTCAGGGGTTTGGGGAGGGGTTCCTGACAGAGATATTTTAAGTGCTGGCTCTGGCTAAGCATTTATCATAAAGCTTGTAGAGGAATTGGCAATCCTCACTGTTTATAACTTACAAGCTTAAGAGATAGGGTCATGTGATCTATGACTCTTATTTTGACTAATCATATGTAGCTGTTTTTGTTTTGTTTTTTAAACAAATGAATTTCATAATTTTTTTTTTTAAAACAAAAAAAAAAATATTCAAGATAACTTTTATACTATACATAATTTAAAGTAGCAAGTTTTAAAATAAACAAAAATATTTTTTATTGTTGAAACTATGTGGGAGGTGCAAAATCCTGATTTGATTTTTTTTCTCTTTCATTTACTTCGGAATAGTTAGAACGATTGTTTATCACATTTAAAAAGTAATTTATCATTTTACACACACATTCATCAGATTTTTGAAATAGTAAATGATTTCAGGTTTAAAAAAAATCGTATTTTAATAATCTAACCTTGATACCTTAGTTAATTAAATAGTAAGAAAATTATGATTATCAAATGTACTTTGTTTTCATTCTTGCAACTCTATATTCATAAAGAATGACCATAAGCTTACCATGCGCATTTCATAGATTTTGCAGTTAATATCCATACTGCTGTCGTTAATAGCACCTTTACTTGGTAACGAGATTATACTATAATATACAAGGAAATGCTTTGCAATTAAAAAGGGAATTTTTTCTGAGACTATCAGTGACAGCCCTCAATTTGCTTAAAATCGTATAAAATATTCAACCACTAGGTGAATTTTGATTTAATCTGAACGCATTAATAAATGCATTTTCAATAACAACTGTTTGTTTAGTCATCTACAAAGACGTTAGTAATAATTATCTTCTTTGTTTTTCAAGTTTATAATTTTTTTCTGCTTAAATGCGGATAAATAAACTACTGTAATTTACTGACCTTACTATATAAAAAAAGAAGACAATATTTATAAAAAAAAATTCAAACACTACTCCAATGTATTTTAATTGCTAAATAAATATAAAAGGTCTATACGTTATGATAATTAATCCATTAGAGACCGTAATTTTATTTTATAACCTGTGAATTATTCAGATTTCAATGTTTTAATTAAAAGAAGGGAGTAAATGATGATAAATTTCTAAAGGATACTTAATCTTTAAATTAAATAGCGATATAAAAATATATATTACATATAAAATTGAGACCAAGAAGCTATTTAAATATATATATTTAACTAGGTGGAACAGAATTTCAATCAGCAATTAACTCTATAATAATTTTATTAAAACATTAACCAAACAAACAAAAACATAGTTATAAGGAAATAATTGTAATGTGTCTTTACAAAGCGAAGAATGCGCGCAAAAACTGCGTTAACAATTGTGATTCAGAAGTGAAGAATTTACTTTATTGTATTTTAATTATATTGAAGATAATAAGCAAAAATGCTTTCACACGATTATAATTTTTTTGAATTGTGGTACAAAAAAAATTCATTGTTATACAAGTATATTAAGAATACTCTATATGTCTTTCCAGGGCAATAAAGTAAACAATAGCAATTTAAATAAGTTGGAATCTAAATATTAAACCATATCATTTGTGTAGCCATATGTAAAAAAAAGATATCTGGTTATTTTCTCGTTATAAAATAATAATAATAACTGAGGATTAAGATTTAATAATAAAAAAAAGTACAGTCATTAAGATATAATATTGAAGACGTCTTAGTCTAGCAGGATTTTTCACATAGACAACTTTATATATAATCTAATATTAATCAATTTGATGAAATATTAAAATGATCTTAATAACTTAGTAAATTAAGCTTAGGACAAATTAAATGAATATCAGTGTGCTGATAAAAAAAAATTTCTCAAAATATAAAATTTTTGTGACATATTAGACTAAACCTTTAAACAAGATACTTAATATAAAAACTGTCAAAGATGTTTGATGCTATAATCTAATAGCTTTTTGGTGGAAACAATTGAATTTTAGGAAAACATTAACAACAAAAAATTACAAAATGTTTGTATAAAAATTTTTAAACAAAGGCAAAAAAAAACAAAAACAAGGCATACTGAGGAAAGAACACTTAAATCTAGCATTTTAATTTTAAAAATCATATGAAAGCATTTTTCAAAAATATTCTATTTATTTTTTGCTCTTCAAAGCCATGTTCATTATACCATTTTCTTTCACAACCAACTTTTTCAAAAATATTAAACTGTACACGTTTCTAGTAAATTAATTAATTTTATGCAATAAATGTTGTGTACTGTTATCATGAGTGCTGCAGTTATGGTGAAAGTGGATTGACAAGCAGAAATAAATATAAACACAAGTAATTTGAGTAATTAAAATTTTTGATTTTTATTTGCCAACAAGATAACAAGACGAAACAATAATCAACAATGCTTACATATAATCTTAAATAACAAATATAATAACATAATATTAAATGATACACATACATAATCATAGAAATGTACTAAATCATAATAAGGCTGATATGGACTGTAAAAGTCCCTAGGTCAAATTTTAAACATTCAGTTGTAGAGTTCACTGGGTACATCTATAGTCCTCTTGAATGCTCAAACCTTGCAGTTCCTTGGTTACAACACTACAGCTCTGACAATGTGTATGCATGAAATCCCAATTCTTCTTATAAGTAAGCTTTTGTCCTGTTTCAGATGAATCCAGGTAGGTATGCTGTAATCATGGAAATTTCTATATTAATTTAATTGCTATTTCTATTTCTGAAACCACTTAATTATTCTCTAACTTGATCTACTTCTTTAATAACAATTATTTCCTATTAATGGAAATCTTTAAGCATGCTTATCTTATCAGAAATATTTTTATTTTGATAAAATATGTATAGCTTTCTTTTTTGCTTTCATAAACAATTTAGTTTGATTTATTTATTTCTAAACATAAGAAAATTTACATTATTTCTAAACATTAATTCAATTAACATTATTCTGAACACAGCAATAATCAAAACAGAACAATTACAATCTGGTTATTTGTGTTTAAAAGCAACAGTTTAAATTTAATCCAATAAAGTTTTTTTTTTATGTCATTAAAATTGCCATAGTTCAAATGCATCAACTTTTTTTCTGTCATTCATATCCACAAAATTGTATAAAACACAATACTTTAAATAGTTTGTTTGGTTTTAAAAATATATATCTACATCTAAAAATCTTTTCTAGATTTTTCACTGTAACTCTGTCTGTTGCTACTCTGTGATAAATATCTTGATTATTGGATATTTTATTGTTGACAAGTAATTTCAGAATGCAAAATCTATCAACTACTTCTATGCTTTCATTGTTAACTTTCTATGCTTTCATTATTAATTTTTAAATTAGCTACTGGTTTAGTCATCATAATTTTTGCCACCTTCATATTTAGCCAAAATCCCATTTTTTATTCTAGTATTCTAAATTTTCTAATGAAGAAGTCTTGAAATTTATATTTTCAATTATAAAAGTGTTATTATTATAAGTACATTTAAAATTGTTAAAAAAAATTTTTCTACCAATCCTGAATCCATATTTGTCTTCAGCTAATTTAGCTTTTCTCATTACATATTCAATATACAAGTTGGCTAGATAAAAAGAAAATATGTAGCATTGTTCAACTCCTTTGCTAATGTAAAACCAATCTACTTCACTGTATTTCATTTTTAAGTTTGACTTCCAGTTATATATAGATTTCTCATAAGAATAAGGAAATGTTATACAATCATTTTATTGAGTACATCCAATAATTTAGCATGATCAACTGAATTAAAACTTGTAATAAAATAAAAAAACTATATATATATTTTCTGATATTCCTTGACCTTTTTTATTATCCAACTTACTTTAATAATAGAATCTCCAGTTCTATCTTTCCTGAAATAAATTTATATATCTGACAGTTATTTTCAATGTAAGATTTCTTAAAACATAGATTCTGTATATTAATGAGCTGGAGTAAGCTCCAATACTTCTGACCCTGACAGACTTTTTAGTTTTAGAAGGAACTTTATTCAAGGAAAAATATATCTAGATATTTCAGTTTAAAGGGGGAAAAATTATATATATACAGATATTTCACTGTAAAAGAAAAAAAAATACAAAACCAATCAAAGAATACCACAGTAAATATTTTCAATAGCATTCAGTGAATTAAACTATTATTAAAACCATTTACAATAAATTAGGAAACAGGAAATATATCTCACTAGAGGTTAGAGCACTGATGGACAAGTGACTAAGTGTCTGTGAAAATGTCTGATGGAGTGATTTTTTTTATTTCTTTGTTTTATTGTCTCTAATTTGTTTTTAAATGTGTTAAATTTTCTTTCATTACTATTGTAAAGATAAGTGCATCTAGTGCACCATAATGCATATAGTATAAATGTTGTATGTCTTATTTCTGTGAAGTAGGCATTTGGAAAAGACTTTATAATTGAACTTATAGTGGCATTCTTTTCCTGATAAATTTTTGTAATACATGATCGAGTGTATTGTAGGCTATTACATTCAAAGAATATCTTTTTGGTTCTCTTCTGATCTGTGGCACAACTTACATAGCATCAATGTTAAGTATGTTTTTCTTAAATCTCAAGAAATATAATGTTAATAATGACCACATTCATTTTAAATAGAAAATCAAAAATTTAGGCTAGAGTTTCCAATACTTAAATCTACGCATTAGCTGCTTATTATTGCCTAGCATTCGTAAGTCTAAGTTATAATTTGTGATTTTGCATAGATGTTCACATGTATTCCAGTAGCACCATTTATCTTATGGGAAAGTTATGTTAGAGTTAGGTATTGATATAACAGGTTCTATGATTATATACAGATATTTTGTGTATGGAGGAGGTTTGTCTATAGGTGTTATTTTAAGAATAACTTTTAAATGTGGGTATATTCTTGTCACAGATGATAAAAGATTAATAGTTTTTTGCAAAGGATTTTGTGAAAACTATAATCAGTGTATAATAAACAATTTTTGTAAGAATCAGTATGTTTGTAAGTGATACTTTTGAGAGGGAGGATATAGTCTGTTCTGTTGTTTGAATTAGTCTGTTTTGGTTTTGTATTTACCTTTACGTATCCATGTAAGTCAAGTGAAAGGGGAATCCTAAATAGGCTATAGGTTTACCCTGAAATGCATTTGTGTTTTGCCTGTATATATATACCACACACATGTTTTATCAAGTTAAATTCTAGTTTATAGGTGCAAGTGTATTCAGGCAATCATATTAGTTAATGTTTGTATTTGTTTTTAGTTGTTAGAAAAACTGCTATATCATCCATGTAGGCTATGCAGGCTACATTATGACCAAGGGTGTATATATAGATCCCTGGGAGCCATATTTCAATATTATTAAGAAGTGGATTTATTTATGTGGTGCATAGCAATGCACTAAGTGGAGACCCTTATGGGATTTATTGATGTGGATTAAATGGGAAATACATTTTGCCATTAAGACTTACATATATTTCTCTATTTGTTAGCAAGTTCATGCATAAATATAATATTGATTTTGGTATTGTTGTTTTTTCTAATGTTTTTATGAGTACATTAATTGGTATCAAATCAAATGTAGTCCTCATATCCAGTTGTACTGAGATCGGGCTGTATTTTTTTTGCATTTCACATAGTATAAATTACAGTTTTGAATACCTGTTGATGAGCTTTTTTTAGAAAACTATGACTGTAATAACAAAGGTATAAGGTGTGGCTCAATTTTGTTTATAAACACTGTTTTGAGTAATTTAATACCCAATGGGCCCATAGATATTGACCTTATGTTTTGCATTGTACAGAGCAAAGTTTGTTTCTTCATAAATGGTATGATTGTTATTGGGTAAATATCTGAATATGATATATTTCTTTTGTAAGAAAATTACCATGTCTGTGAGATAAATAGAAGTGAACTGGCTTAAGTGGACAAAAACAAATTTTGGTATACCTGTTGGTCCTGGATAGCATACAGCTGGCATCTTCTCCAAACTTTGTATAAAATCTTTAGGTTTGAATATTTCTGTAGCCTGGTATCCCAAATTGGTCAAAAGATGGTTTGTTTCTGGCTCATTTTGAAGTATTTTTTTCAAGTGTTTGTATATTGTTGCTAGCATATTATCACCCATGACAATCACATCTCCAGTCATTAAGGCTGAAGGAACTCTTGTTGCAGATGGTTGGCCTAGTGTCCATCAAATATATTGTCTGGACCAGATATGTGTTTGTTGTGATGAAAAACTTTTTTTGTAGTAAACTATTCTTTTAACACATCACATGTGGATTTGAAAGTTTTTTTTAGTTTAATTAATAGATGGTTATTTTCTGTAGTTGGGGTACTATATATTATCCTTTTAGGTAATTCATCAACAAGAGCTAAGAATTTTGTTGGTGGTGTAGTGGTTCTTGTAACATAGTTTATAGTATATGATATTATTTGTGTGCATGCTATCCATTTTCGTACTAGGTCCATTTCTAAGTTGTTTAATTTAGTTAATAAAAAGTATATTTCTGAGAATAAAAATACTATTGTTCTTATAAATCATAGGATTTTTATTGTTCTTTTGTGCAGTGTTGCATGATTTGTATAATTTAAATCAAGGATTGCCATTATTGCTGTATGATCTGAAAGAGGGGACTAGCTGAATTTTTATAGTGAGTAAAATACTAGATCTATAAGTGATGAGTATCTGCCATTATTGAATGAAACAGAATTTCTTGGCAGAAATCCTTCACCACTCAAAAGTGGACTATTGATGATGTGTGACCATTTGTTCACAAATATAGAATATGACATGTTAAAGTCTCCCATCAGCATGAGTGGCTGTGAGGAGGTAGCAAATAATAAATTTATGCTTTGAATAATTCTGGTAATAGTGTTCTGGTTTGGGACAGGGGGCATATAAACAAACACTATATTTAAACTTATAGTCTTATTTTGCATTGTGAGCATTATTGCATATTCATCTATAAGTAAAATTTTGAATGTGTTAAATGGGCATGATTTCATAATTATTACTCCTGTCCCTGCTGAGGGTGAAGATGTAAACCTAGAAAATGCTGAGAATCCCAGTCTGTTCAAATAGCTAGAAAGATCAGTTTGTGATACTCTGTAGATCTTTGTTTCTATTAATCCTATTATATGTGGTTACACTATGTCTAACTATTTAATTAGCTTGTAATTTTTTGCCACAGCATTCAAACCTCTAATATTATGTACACTTAATTTTAGTTTCATTATGTATATTATTTTTTTCTCTATCTATCATATCTCTTTTAATATTTTAGTTTCAACCTATTAAAATTATTTATCAACTAGATAGAACAAGTTTCATTATATGTAGATGTGTTATATTTGTGTTGTGCATGTGATCAGTGCTCTCTAATGTTCATATCTATATCATTTTGTTTAGTATGAGATATACTTATTTTTCCAAAGTGTGAATTGTCATCTTTTGAAATGTTAGCAAGCTTCGCTTTGACTTGATTGTCTATTTTATTTTCTGCTTTAAATTGTGCTAGCATTGATAATGACTCTTCATCCTCACTGTTTTCTTGTGATATGCTTGGTATATTTCTTGCATGTTTTTTTTTCTGGTCAGCCAGGCTTTCTATTGCTTGGAGCATTACCTGTGTTATATAGTACTTGTGGCATATATGGTGTTAAAATGTCCATTACTACTGATGATGTTTAGTTCATTATATTTGCTATCAAATTATTTGTTGAATGGACATTTCCTTCATTATTTTCTGCATCTAAATTGTTTTCCATTCAGGTAGTGTATTTGATTCTGTGTAGGAATTATCCTTTTGAATTTTTTTCTTTGTGAAAATGTGTGACAGTGTGTTTATCACATTACAATGTTTGCACCATGCATTATCACAATTGGCAGCCAGATGACTGCAGAGGCTACACTGAAAATACTGAGGCTTGATTCCTTGAATGAATATTAGCAGCATAGCCTTTTGATCTGTAACTTGTGTGGGTATGCTTAGCAGGTTGAAACTGTTGTGCAACTGAACTCTGAATTCATAACTGTTTCCAAAAATAGTTATCAGAGTATCTTTGTGGTATACTGGTTGCAGATACCAAATGGCCCCATAAGCTTTTTAAAATCACATAGTGTAATTTAGATATGCATTTTTGAGCACTCCAGTAATCATGCTTTGTCTGTACTCATTTACTATGACTAATGCATGTTTACCCAGTGTGTTATTTGCTTTTTAAATCAATTTCTTTGTTCGGTATCAAAAAATTCTAAAACAAAGTAATGATGATTAGGAATGTCTGCTTTTCGCAAAACACCATCCCACAAGTTGTTTGAAGTAAACACCTCATACAATAGTTCATTTGGAAAACTATATAGAGAGTAGGTAATATCTCTAACAACTAATATGATCGATCGATCAGGGTTAAATAATTTCCAGGGACAGTCAAATTAAATTTGATCAAAATATTTTCCAACATTTCATCTGTGCATTGCGTAATTAGGCCTACATTATTTTCTGACATATCGTCCATGCCAAGGTCAAGATTCACGATGTTAATAGTACCTTCTTGAAGCATGTTCAGTAATGTTAATCATTCTTCTCCACAACTTGTCAACAAACTTCTATATTTCATCCACTGTCTCATATATGATCTCTTTCTAGTCATTTAAAATCTCTTGGGATCCAGTTTAATATTTCAACTGTCCATCTAATAACTTCTCTTCTAGCAATATTTTCACCCAGGCTCATTTTAGTTTCTTAATTCTTTTAATGATGTCAGTGATATCTGTTTACTTTCACTTGTATTTTTCATTTTTTATCTCTTGTTGTTATTACTAACATGCATCTCTTTAAACTTATTGAGTAGTTTGAAGTCTCTGAATTGTTGTTCTATTAAATGTGCAAACTCAGATTCATAAGTAAGAACTAGTAAAAACAAACCTTTCTTTTCAACATAGAGGCATATTATTATTATTATTATTATTATTATTATTATTATTATTATTATTATTATTATTATTATTATTATTATTATTATTATTATTATTATTATTATTATTATTATTATTATTATTATTATTATTATTATTATTATTATTATTATTATTATTATTATTATTATTATTATTATTATTATTATTATTATTATTATTATTATTATTATTATTATTATTATTATTATTATTATTATTATTATTATTATTATTATTATTATTATTATTATTATTATTATTATTATTATTATTATTATTATTATTATTATTATTATTATTATTATTATTATTATTATTATTATTATTATTATTATTATTATTATTATTATTATTATTATTATTATTATTATTATTATTATTATTATTATTATTATTATTATTATTATTATTATTATTATTATTATTATTATTATTATTATTATTTTCTTCTTTGGCTTCAAGTAAAATTAAGAAAACTTAATTTTCTTTTTTATAGATTAAGAGATTGTTTGAATAAATCTGTCCTATTAAGTATATATAAACAAATTTTCTTAAGCAGACTTTCTTATGGTATAACATTATGGGGTGGCACTGCAGCATATTTTTTGAAGTCATTGCAAACACTACAAAATTTTACGTTAAGAATTATTTTGTTTAAACCTTTGGATTTGCCAAGACTTGAATTATTTAAGTGTGCTGGAGTTTTAACTATTCATCAATTATTTTTAGTGAATATTTTGTGTTGTTATATTAAATACAAAAAAATGAATAAATATAATTCTTCATCAATAATGGTGACTAGATCAAGTGATTTTGATTTATTATTTGAACCAGTGTACTTTAAAACTCATTGCAGATATCAGAAATGTTATCTTGGTCCAAGATTTTATAATATTTTTATAAGAAACATTGGATTTAATGTTAATGACTTATCAAGGAAAACTTTGAGAAAATTAATTATGAACTGGATTGTAATTGATGATAATCAAAAACTTTTTATTTCTATTTAATTATTTTATTGTATATTAATGTTTTTTATTTTATTGCACATGTATTTTTGTTAAGCTCCATGCGTGATTTATTTATCACAAGGAGATTATATGTTTAATAAATTAAATTAAATTATTATTATTATTATTATTAAAAAAACACTTCATCCAAGTTTAATTCTATGATTAAATTTATCCACTTATGAATATAATCAAGTTATTTGTAATTGTTACTACCTCTAATCATGATCATCAAATTTTAACTTTCTTCTTTTGAAAAAATCTATTGAATATTATTTAAATCTCTTTTCATTTATTTTTATTCCTACTTTTTCCCCTGAAACTCTAAAGCATTATTTGAAAAAAAAAATCATATCATCTGAAAAGTCTAGATGACTTAATTAAATAAATTCTATTTATCTTCAATCACTTATTAAATAAGTAAATAAATAGTAGATAGATCCATTATAAGCTTTTTTAAAAGAGCTGATCATAAAATAAAAAAAAAGATTGCTTGTTAAATTTGCTGACATCTAACTTGGAATTTTCTATTTCATATAATTTCAGATATATTAATGATAGGCTAATATTAGATTTTTGTGAAAAAAATGAGCACAGTTGCCATTGTATAAATGAATTAATAATAAAATTTCAATTGCACAATAATAAGTTCAAATAAAAAAAATTCTTTGTTAGTTAATATTATAAAATTAACATAATTAAAACGATTTTTTTTGTACTCTTTTGATATCCACGCATGGCTACTTGATGGTGTTGTTTATGTGTAAAACACATAAAAATGCCATTTACGCAGCTGTACTTATGACTAATACAACACCTTTGCTGTATTAACCCTTTTAGGCCACTTGATGACATTGCACAGTAATATTATGGCCTGTTTTGTGCTTCATGATACTTTATGAGAATTCACACAATTCACAGTTGGCTAAAGAGTACCAAAAAACTTTTAATATGTGTGTTAAGGGTATGAGAATTTCTGTTTCAGAATTTATAAAGATTTCTTTGTCAATGATTATATTATTAGGGAATTGATAAATATAAAAATGTGATGGTTTTTATTTGGTTCAATGATAAAGTAAACATAATCTTCATAAAAAAATACTAGGATTTAATGTAGAAGTTCAATAACTGGCAAGAAGGCTTGAGAAAGTTGATGGATTAAAACTGCAAAGATAACACAGACATTTTCAAAACATGGTTACTTTATATATACTTTTAATGCATTAAAAATAGCACTTGAACTCAGATGATATTTCAAGAAAAACAGGGAATATTTCAATTATCTTTTAAATAAAAAAACAAGAATTCCAATGATTCCATTAATGATATATTCATCTTACTAATTAATTTGGATAGTGCTATTCACTTTGATGAACTTAAAAGTTATTTGTACTTTTAAAAATGAAATGTCTGCAAGTTCTAATGGGATATTTGAGATGATATATTTTCCTAAAAACAATTAGATTTGTAAAGATATATTTAAACTCATAAAGTTGTGGTAACTAATTTTAAGAATCTTGCAATGATACCATTTAAAAAATAAAAAGAACAGAAATATATTTTATTGAATATGTTGATTCCAGTTAAAAAAAATGTTGCCAAAGACTGTGATTTTGAATTATCAAGTGTTACTGTAGATAAAATTTGTTACAATATAAATGCAGAAAAAAAAGTGTCTTAGGAAAATGTTCCACTTAATTATGAAGATTTGTTGCAATACTTGAAAACTGTTGATTGTCTAAAGAATTTTATTCATATTACACAGATTTTTCAAAATGTTGAAATTAAAGACAATATTTCTAGTGATGGAAAATTTGAAATATTTGAAATGAAAAAAGGTTTAAAACAGGAATGTGAACTAATTCCAATTTTGTGTTCCACTTTTACGACAGCAGTCTTGAAAATAATCTATATATAGACTGGGATACTAATGCAATATGTATTTGATGACATAGTTTTAATTTGAACTACTAAAAACAATAACTTTACCTTTTGTTTTCTAGACTTAAAGTATGTTGACGAGTAGTCCATTTTTACCATTTAAAAAAAAAATTATTTAAAGAATATTTTTAATGTTTTGAATGCAACCATACTTGCTTTGATTTAATAATTAATGTTAAAAATATTCAAGCACTTTATCAGCCAGTAATGGAAGAAGAATCTTCAGCAGTTTTAACCTAGATATTTTATCATCTTGACGTTGTGAATTGGTAGCTTTTAAGTTGAAATTCAAGTGATGGTATAAGATAAAAAACAAACATAGATGTTGAGGCACAATACAGACTGCTAATGTTATATTAATTTTGTGTATAAAATGTATTAATTGTATAATTATATATTTGGATATTGTAGCACTGATGACGACTGTAGGACAGTTAAAACTGTTAGAATAAAGTTTTGATATAAAAAACAGTATTATTAAAGTGTTTAAGAAGGTTGTAAATGGTATGATCTGTAAAAGTAGAAATCAATACATAAGAAAAGGAAGAAGAAAATTATATTAAAAAGCTAAAAGATGGAATGTTTTCTCATATTGATTTAAAAACATGTCATGAGATATGAAACAATTAGGCTAAAGATTAGCATTTGATATATGTTGATATATTTACAGTTCTATAGTAGTTTAAATAATTTATCATTTAGCTGGAATATGACTTTAACCATGAAAAGGTGGATTCATTCCATTTTTGATCCTTTGTTCAACATTTAGAGTGAGATTTATCCATAGCGTGAGTAACACTGGTTTTCTCCTCTTACTTACATATAACACTGCTTACATTTATTAAATTCTATTTAATTATTAAAAACATGGCTATTAAAAGACATATTCTATCTCATTTTTTGTATAATATATTAATTTAATAATTATTAATGGTAAGTAATAACATATATGTATATGTCATTACTTTTAGCCTTTTGATGTGAAGATTATACTAATAACATAAAAAACACAACCATGTTTTCATTTATTGTGTTAAAATTCAAAAAACAAAATCTAGATGTTACCATGAACATATATAATGCACTATTATGTATATATTTTAAAATCCATATTGTAACCAGTTGGCTACATAGCTGCATTAAAAATAATTAGTTAAGTTGGCAGCATATTCCTGTTTTAGTATAGGGTTATTTAATTAATAGGGAAAATAGGGTAATAGTATGAATACTGAATCCTACTGTCTGATGGCACTCTTTTTCACAAAATTCACATCAATATACCGATTCATGGACCATCTGTTTGTTTACGTAATATGATGGTAAATTTTTTTTTTTTTTTTCAACCGGTTTTTAATTTTTTTCATCGGCAACGGTAAACCATCAAAGTTTTTTATTTATTTCACCTGGTTTTTTTTTTTTTTAAATAAACAAATACTTTGTTTTTAGATGGTCTAGCGGTGTTGGTTTGTTTGTAAATTAACAACTAAATGTCCGTAGGTTTCTTTACATAATATTACTTACAGTAAACCAAATTTTTTTTTTCACATGGTTTTTTTTTTTGGTTCATTTTTTTAAAGAAACAAACACTTTGTTTTTAGATAGTGTAGGGGGGTTGGTTTGCTTTTAAATTATCGATTGACACCGTCAGTTTGTTTACACAAAAATACGGTAACAAATACTTTGTTGTTTTTAGATGGTGGAGGGGGGGGGTTGTTTGCTTTTAACTTCTTTTTTTTGGTTGATGTTCTGATTTGCTGAAAGACTTAACAATTTAGTACTTTTGAATAAACCAATACCTGTTTTTTTAGAGGGTGGAGGGGTTGTTTTGATTTTGAATTATCATCTTTTTTTTTTTTGGTTAATTTATTATGAGGCTTTTTTTGTTTGTTTGTTTCAAATCTTTATGCTACAGAAAACTTTATATGATAGCAAAAAGTTCTTCCTTAATTTTTTTGGGCCTTTAATTAAAAAAAAAGACATCAACAGTTCGTTTTTAAATAACACTTTTTTAGGTGGGGTAGGTTTGTTTTGATTTTTAATTATTGACTTCTTTTTGGATTTTCTTTTTGAACATTTTATTATGTTACTGCACAGTTCTTTATTATTATTATTATTTTTTTATTTTTATTATTTTTTTTGTGGGGCCTTTTGAATAAACTCTTAAACACTTTATTTTTTTTTGATATAATAAATATTACCTACTTTAACTGTTAATGAAACTTATCAAATATTACCTACCTACTTTATAATCATGTGAACAACAAAAACAAAAACAAGTTTCCCCACAAAATAATTTATTGAATCAAAAAGAAATGAAACTTTGGACAAGTTGTGAAGCAAAACAAGTAAAAAACAACAACAAAACACCACCATTTATGGTGGCATAAAAAACAGCAGCCAAAAGCAACATTTTAAATAAAATAACAGGAAAGCCTCAAAGCTGTAAATAACAGGATTTTGGAGCCTTTGAACCAACAACTTCCCTTACATAGAACTACATAGGTACGTGTGCAGGAGTTTGTCTTTCTGGGGAAACACAATATTATGCGTCCACTTGTGTGGCCAGACGGCAATTCACTCAGCTTCGACCAATTCTGACACTTGCAGATGACATTACACAGTTCTCGCATGGATTCGCACATAAAGGGGCATTTGCACACAAAATTGGAAAAAAACTCTGTTGAAAAGAAGAACCTTTTCAAGTTGTGTGCAGTTCAAAAGCATAGGGAAGTTTGTTTTATGACATGATAATTTTTAATGTGGAATACTAATTCCACTACACTTTCTAAAAAACTTATGACAATGAATTTTTGCAGAGTTCCATCTCTTTCAAATATGGCTACCATCAAATTAGACCATAGTGAGAGTTCAAGAGTGCTCACTTGACGAATACTGTCACAATGCAATGGGCATAGTATTTCATTACATAATCGTAGAATACATCACCCTCGGGCAGCTTGTTATGACTCAAAAACCACCTCTTGTACTGTCAGCCATAAGTTAAGGCCGCTAAAACGATATATTGATGTGCGTTTTGTGAAAAACAGCGTCATCAGATGGTAGGGTTCAGTTTTCATACTATTACCAAAAATAGTATTTAATTTTTCTATGCACATTTTTTTTTATAATAATAATGGGCTGAAATTAGTTAAAATTTTCATTTTCCTTCCCACATGATAGTAGGAACAATGTAGACAATTTTTTTAAAATAATTGTCAAAACTTTTTTTTTATAATTATAATATGCATATTTTGATATGTATTGTAAATGGAAAATGTTAGTGGAAAAGAGAGAAAAGGATAAAACATATGAATAATTTCTTTTGTTCTCTCCAATAATTTTATTTAATTATCAGTTGCTTTTAATTTTTTTTTTTAAAAAAACGTACCAAGAGAAAAAAACAAAAACCTTCTCTTTTTAGTAAATTGTTTAATATTTAATTTTAAACTTTTAAGAGAAATAAAGTTTTATATTTAAGAGTATTTAAAAAAACAAAAAAACAAAATAAGATTTTTATACTTTTGGTAAATTTTATTTTTACTTACAGTTATTGTGTTTCTTTCTTTATCTCTCATTACAAAAAATCAAATCAGTGTAATTAACTGACTATCTTGTTTTTCTTTTTTGCAAGAAAATTTTTTTAATTAGAAAGTAATGTCAAGAATTTTATGATGTTAATTTAAGTTCTTGACTTGTTTTTCAATGTCTATGAATAAGGAAGAAAATAACTGACTAATTGTATTTATAAAAATTTATCTAAATGGTTGTTATAAAAAACTATCTTCTTGAGACAGATTGTGATTGGCATAGGCAAGATTATTCTAGAAAAAAATAACTGGGGTTAAATAAGTTAGAAGACCCAAGTGACTGGTAAGAAGAAAGATATTGCCAACTTAGCTAGAAACCTGTAATTAGGAAGGAAGCTTCTGAAAAAAAATAAAACCATGGTTGAAGTTATTTTTTGTGTGCACATTGTTTTTATTTCTTTTTTTACTATTATAAAAGTAATAATGTTTTTTGTAAGAATTGGTAAATTTAAATATTTTCATTAAGTTAATATTTTCAAATTGTGAAACATTTTTGTAAACTTATATTTTTTTTTGTGAAACATTATTTCCCCCTTCTAAACTTAACAAAAGGTTAATTAAGCTAAATTAAAGATTATCTTTGATTTTGAAAATGTTGCTTTTCCAACTCTCAGTTATTTTAAAGAAATAACTTAATTAATTAAAAATTCATTTATGAATAGATCTAAATCAATTGATAGATTATAATTTTGATGAAAATATATATTTTGATAAAATGAATGTTTAAAATTTCATACTATCATGACATCTTTTTTGTTTATTGTTAATCAATTAGTTATTAAATAATTGTTTTAAAAATATTTTTATCTTACTTTCTGGTACTTGATTATTAGTCTTGCATTATGCTATTAGACATGCTGGCCTTTTCACATTCATATCAATTCACTGATAACTTTGTAAATCTTGTGATCTGACCAAAATAACGTGTACATGGATCTTGTACATATTTTTGGCCAGATTTTTTTGTGAAACAGTAACTTGTACATGATATTTTTGCAAGATTTACAAAGTTATCAGCAGGTTGGCATGAATATGAAAAGTTACAGCAAGTCTAATAGCATATTGCAGGACTAAAATTAACACACATTAAAAAATGTAAACATATGTATGATTTGCAGGAGTAATACTCAAACATCATTTTAAACCATAAATTTTATATCTTAAAGACTACATTTTCTCGGCTCCTAGTGAAAATATATTGAATAAACTCCCCAATGTTACTTTACATACAATCACTAAATTATAATTTTTTAAAATAATATTTACTTATAACAACAGATAAAATATACGCATATGCTACTTACCACTGTAATATATAAGAGGAACTGATCATGTTTAAATAACTAATATGTGTAATTAAAAAAATATTGCAAAACAAAAATTTTAGATCGTAAAAACTACATTTTCTCGGCCCCCAGTGAAAATATATGGAATTAACTCCCAAATGTTATTTTACATACAATCACTAAATTATAATTTTTTGTAAATAATATTTAAAAAAACAGATAAAATATACATGCATGCTAGTTAAACCAATAAATAACTGGAAGTAATCGCATTTAAAAAAAACCCAATTCAAATTTCACTGTACCACAGAAAATGAACACCCGAAGTGAAAATTTCCCACCCAAAATGAACACATGATTGCAAAGTGTGTCCAGATCTGTTCCAGAAAAATACTAATAAATGGAATTTTTTGTAAAAAAAAAATAAACAAAACAAAAACAATAATTGAGAACAATAAAGAAATATAAATTATAAAAGTTTTATTGGCATTTTTCATGCAGGGAGAAAAAAATTGGAGAAAAATATTCATCAACCTATACTTTTTTATGTAAATTCACAAAACAAAACAAACACTTCTTAACAATAAAGAAATTATAAGAATTTCATAACTGCTTTTCATGAAAGTGGAAAAAATTGTAGAAAAATATTCATCAACCTATATTTTTTCATAAAAACAACAAACAGAACAATAAAGATCAATTGTAATGCTTTTCATGGAGGCAGAAAAAATTGTTTAATATCATTCATTATAGAGAAAAAGGTGTCCTCATTTTTGTGCAAGCGATGCCACATAAATTTGGCAAGGTATGAGTCCAAGTGTTGCCTTGATGTTTTGTGCGAACACACACACACCCTTACTTATGAGAGCAAAATCAAAATATAAAAACAATTTACACTTATTAAATTTAAATCAAATAAACTGAATGCAAATGAACAATAATCAAAATACGTTTTCCTAAAAAAACAAACATGTTTTCCAAGCACGTTTTGAAAAAGACAATGAAAAAGACAATATTTTTGCAACTGACAACTATAAATAAAGCAAAATAATAACAATCAAAGCATAATTTGAAAAAGAAATCACTGAAAAATATAAATAACACAAAATAATAACAATCAAACCACGTTTTGAAAAATCTAAATCACCTTTTAACACATTTTTCAATATACATCACAGGGTTTATTTTTTTTCAATTTGATATCATCGCAAGATTACCCATTTATTGTGGATGTAAAAAGTATCCTATCTCTTCTACATTGTGGGACTAATACTCAAGTACCTAATTTCTTTATTCCTTCCAACTCCTATATCATAAATTGCAGTGTGTGTGATTTAAATGATCCCAATAAAACTATTTACTTATAATAGAGTAAATCAAGGAATTATTAAAGTGATTTATAATAAGCTGCTTTATTTATTTATCATATCTTCCTCATAGTAATAGTTTATAAAGTTCTTGCTTTCTAAGCTAGATTTGTGCATAGAAATAGGAATTTATGTTTAATATTATGGATAACCAGAAGACAATTATCATGGTTGGTTAGTGCAAAAGGGTTATCCTTTAAAGTTCATGTACATTTCATTTTATTTATTATTTTAGAAATTTAGTTTATAGTTGGCCAATACATTCATGGTATTAAGTGTCCAGAGCATTAATGATGATCAGGATGTTTTTAGTATCTCAGCATTATTTGACTTATTGTAGTAGCACCAAAATATGTGCATCCAGATAATTATTGCTAGTATTCCTGGCCTAGATTTGGCAGTGGCTAAATAATTAGCCTGGTCTATCTATAGTGAACCACTTTCAAATCCAGTCACAAGATTGACTGATGATTTATTTTTATTGTTGATCATTCATGATGATAAATGATTATTACTTTTGGGTAATGCTAGTGAACTTATAGTTAGTTCTGTGCTGATCTCTCACGCTCATTCTTTTTATATTTAATTTTGTATATTGTTTATTTGGAAATAATGGTTTACCCATCTCATAATTTAGCCCTAATATGGGTTACTGTCACAAATGGTTACCAATTGTGAGGCATTGTAACCTCAGATTCTTTCCTATTAATTTCTATTTTCCACACTGTTACAATTGTCACCCAACTTATGGGACCACTATTTTTATACTGTCATAATTGGCATCTGATTGTGGGACAGTGTAATCTCAGATTCTCTCTTATTAACCCCTATTTTCTATACAGTTACAATTGTCACCCAACTTGTAGGACCACTATTTTCCATACTATTACAATATATATATATGAAAAACAAAAAACACAAGTTAAAAACTTGCATACGCTTGTATTTATGACTACAGATGGCGTTATACCAAAAACACCTTCAAGCGTTTGTTTACATAAACGTCAGAGCGTATTTCACTATCTCTAACTTAATTTCCACCTTCATATCATGATTTCAAGCTATTTGCTATCGTCAGTGAAGGACAGGATTAAGAAACTAGATCTAAAACACAAACTCTGAGCGTTTAAGAAACAGTTTCTATTCAGCTTGCGAGCGTGAATCTTTTAGACATGTAATGTCTTCAAACTCAGCATCGCATGCCAGATAGCTACATGGGTCTGATATCAGTTCAGCATCACCACATAGTAGAAGTCTCTGCAATATATATCATTGCAAGAAAAGACCTCAAAGGTACATTTATGAAAAACAAAAAACACAAGTAGCTATCTGGCATACGCTCTGACATTTATGTAAACAAACGCTCGAAAGTGTTTTTGGTATAACGCCATCTGTAGTCATAAATACAAGCGTATGCAAGTTTTTAACTTGTGTTTTTTGTTTTTCATAAATGTACCTTTGAGGTCTTTTCTTGCAATGATATATATTGCAGAGACTTCTACTATGTGGTGATGCTGAACTGATATCAGACCCATGTAGCTATCTGGCATGCGATGCTGAGTTTGAAGACATTACGTGTCTAAAAGATTCACGCTCGCAAGCTGAATAGAAACTGTTTCTTAAACGCTCAGAGTTTGGGTTTTAGATCTAGTTTCTTAATCCTGTCCTTCACTGACAATAGCAAATAGCTTGAAATCATGATATGAAGGTGGAAATTAAGTTAGAGATAGTGAAATACGCTCTGACATTTATGTAAACAAACGCTTGAAGGTGTTTTTGGTATAACACCATCTGTAGTCTTATATATATATATTGTGCCATTACAATTTAGTCATTAGCTAAATTTATAGTAATGTGCATGTAGGAAAATGTAAAACAAAAATCATCATCACATTTTTTTATATAAAAAGGAAGCAGTAGGGCATCCAAGTTCAAACCCTACAAGATCCAGTTTTAAAAGCTTTAGACAGAAAGAGAGTGGGTCAACAATTATATTCTTTATTTGTTTGTGTGTTGATAGAAAGGTAAAACACACAATTAAACTATTCAATTTTTAATTTTTCTTTAAAAAGCAAAGTTATACCGCATACGTATAGGCAGTGTATGTGTAAGCTATTTAATTGTTTTATATTTCAAATATTCAACATTTTAACTTTCTTTAAAACTAACCTATGCTTGATCAATTCTAATATCTTGTTCTATACTTCTATTTTACTTTTCTATAATTGTAATTGGGATTTAAAAGCTAAGGATTTAATTTTAAATATTAGGGTTATAATTACTAAGCTAGCAATTATATTATTTAATGTCAGTTTATGAATGATTTGAAATGATAAAGTAAGTGTGTACATTACATACAGAAATTTACATTTATTAAATATTGAAAGAAAAGGAAGGGTTAAATCTGTCAAATTATTTTTTTTTGTACAATTTTATGTTAAAAGAGGAAATCTGTTGAATCAGATATCTATTTTTGTAGCAATTTTGTTTTTGTAAATGATTGTTTGTCACTTTGGGAGCTTAAGCTGGGTGGGAACTCTAATTTTGAAATTGTCTTATCTTAAGATCTAAAGAAAGAAGCTCAAAAATTTGAAATGTTACCTAGGTGTAAGAAAAAAGGATTAAGTCTATTTTTTTTTCAAGACAAAAGTTCGTCTGGAAAACCAGGTGTGTGATTTTTTTTAGGGTTGGTCAAAAAAATAGCAATTCACACTATCACTCTAATTGGGTGAGTTGACTCAAAAATCAGATATAAAAGCAGTCTGGAAAATCAGTTGAGTCATAGTATTATTAAATTATTGTTATTATATATATTGTGAGAGAGACTTTTTAAAAATTATTGAAACTAAAGCAGACAAACATTTTTAGTTCTGCTAGATAGTTTTTTTTTAAATCATTTTTTTAATGAAGTTTTGAATGTTGAAAATATAAAAAATGATGGGGTAGAAAAATTATATATATGTCCCATCAAGACCTGACCATCATGGAGCTGCAGATCATATAGGAAAGAAAAGATGTCTTGTCTGAAAAATAATATTCTACACCTTTCAACTGACCAGAGAAATAAGATGTTTTTAAATAGAAAGAAGAAAACATTCACCTGCATTCGAAGATCAGAAAGATGAATTAATCTAATGATAAATATTAATCATCAAGTCCAATTAATTGTTCCAGTAACTGATTTTAAAACCCAGGAAATTTATAAACGTGAAAACAACTGCTGTATTTCATCCACTAAAAGAATCATGCTTGATAGGAAGAGAAGAAAAATTAATATAAAGATTTCCAAATTGTCCACTAAAGCAAATAACCTCAATAGGATCATCATCATCAAATAATTATACACTTTAAGAGATTGTTCCAAAGAAACATGGAAATTGTTGCTGCCAAAGATAGACATTAAACAAGAGAAATTTGACTCATTAGAAGTTGCTACAAAGAACTGGTAGTATAAATTTTTTTTATATATATTTTCTTTATGATATCAGAGTCTTAATAAACTTTTAGCAATAAAGTGGTATATTTTATTTAAAGAACTTTTAAAGACTATTCAGATCAATTAAAACAAGAATGTCTTACTAATAACTTTGAGCTTCATAAATGATCTTGAATGTATCAAAATTATTTGTTTATTAATTTACAGTTATGAAATATTAATGTGTAAAATAATTTTTTGTATTATTATTTTGGTTTTAAATAATATTTTGTTATTATGGGATAAAACACGCACATACATAATGGTATTTTTATATGTATAATTGCGAGTGAATGTGAAGTAATAAGTAGTATTAAAATATTAGATTATTTTGTTTCAAGTTAAAGTATAGCATTTCAGAGGTAGAAGAGAGGGGGAGAAAATAATTTAAAACTTGTTTCTAAAACTTGCTCTTTCAATTCTACTAACATTTTTTTTTAACATTCTGCTTACCTGTTAGATTATAAGGTATGTGTGCCAATGAGTGAATATTTTTTTTTATATGAAATACTTTTCTTGTGGATGGAAAATTTTAACAAATCGGTTACCCCAATTTAATACAATATACTTTTGAAATACATTTACGGGAAAGGGGGAAGAATTTAAAATTTAATATTATGATTTTAAAACAGTCGATTATGATTATTGTTGTTATTGTTAATATAAATTTTCATGTAAATATAGAAAATTTTTATGTATATGTTAGAAATGCAGTAATAAATATTAGTTTATGTTATTAAACGAGGCGTATATAGTTCATTAAGAGTAGTCTTTATCAAGTGTGATCATTCATCATCAATGGTTGAATATTAGTTGTTTAAGATATGATTAAATATGCTAAGATTAACAATAATTATGAATTTCTTTATAAAAATTAGGTTTTATGTTTAGGCTTAGTCCTAAAGCTGTGGTTGAAACCATTGTTTCTTTCATTATCATTGTCATCATCATCACCATCACATTTTAATTAATGAGTTGTTTAAATGTTTAAAGGCCATAAATAAATATTGATTTCATAATATTTAGTGATTTCTTAGTAATATTATAACCACCATCCCATCATCTATTTCATGCAAGGATGAGTGAATTGCCATCCTAAATTAATAGTAATCTGAGCTAGTAAAACTTATAAAAGGAATATTGAAACACATTCATTATGCTAAGATCTGAGAAATGATTTATGTCTAATGAATTCCACTTTAGTTTAAAGATGTTTTATGCTTACTTAGATATTAGTGCATACAGTGATATGGCTCTAAAAAGCAAAATCTTCCATGTTTATTAGAAATAAAGTACCAAAAAAGGGATTCAAACCCAGTACATGTGAAAGGTTATTAGATATAACCATGTCTAGATTCAAATAATCTAGTGGTGCACTGCTAGACCATATTCACTTGGTATTTGTTTGGAGATGCACTTAACATCAAACCAAGAAATGAAAATGGATAAAATCTACTGTCTGTATACCTGAGCAGATATTTTATTGAGTTACTAGTGTGCTCACCTCACTTGATTTCCATATACCTGAGTTATAATAGTTGTTATTAATAATTTGTTTATAATTATTGATATTGTGATATCTTGAAAAATCTAATTACAGAAGTATGTTTCATTTAATCCAATGACCCTTAATATGATTGATAACTCAGTCTGACCTTTTTGTTTAATAGCCACTACTCAGGTATTCTTCTCATAATTTAATTTAATATACAATGCTTCTCTTTAATATGTTACATATAGATCTTTTGTTTAGTGGCTTATGCTCAGCAAGTTGCATATACAATTCTTTGCTCTTTGATATAAAATAAAAGCTACAATTCTACAACAATTCCATTCGTTTACTAAGCTAAATATTTATATTTGAATCTTTTCATAATTATTAAATACATTTGTATCGTTTGATCATCTTTATTAAGTTACAATGAATATAATACTTGAATATTTGAGATTTTAATAATATTTGGATTTTGACAAATCCAATGATATTTTAATACACAATTGAATTTCTCTTTAATTAGGTTACAATATATATATATATCATCATCATCATTATCAACCATTATCAATCCACTGCAGGATGAAGGTCTCTCCAAGTTTAATCCATCTTCTCCGATCATTAGCTTCTCTTCTCCACATCACCCCTACACATTTTCTTATTTCATCCATCCATCTTACATGTGGTCTCCTTCTGGGTCTTTTACAATCTCTTGGACTCCAGTTTAAAATTTCAATTGTCCATCTATTATCATCTCTTCTAGCAATATGTCCAGCCCAACTCCACTTCAATCTTTTAATTTTTTCAATGAGGTCAGTAACACCTGTTTGTTCTCTTACCCATACATTGCGTTTTCGATCTCTTCTTGTTACTCCCAACATACATCTCTCCATACTTCTTTGAGTGGTCTGAAGTCTCTGTATTGATCTTCTATTAAGTGTCCAAGTCTCAGATCCATAAGTAAGAACTGGTAAAACACATTTGTTAAAAACCTTTCTTTTCAAACACATAGGCATATTTCCTTTTAATATCAAGTTATTTCTACCAAAAGCACTCCAACCAAGTTTAATTCTATGATTAATTTCCTCTATTATGTTTCCATCTGTATTAATAATCTGACCAAGGTATTTGTAACTCTTAACTTCTTCTAATTCATCATAATCAATCTTTATTTTCATATTTTGAGCAAATCGATTAAACATTACTTTAGTCTTTTTAACATTTATCTTTAGTCCTACTTTCCTACTTTCATCTGATAACTCCTGCAACATTTCCTGCAGCTCGGAAGCATTATTTGCAAAAACAACTACATCATCTGCGAAATCTAAATGACTTAAATAATCTCCATTTACTTTCACTCCTTTAGTTTCCCATTTTAATCCACAAAATACTTCTTGCAGCACTGCTGTAAAAAGTTTTGGAGATATGGAGTCACCTTGTCTTACACCTTTCTCAATGTTGACTTTCCCAGTATCATTATGTAATCTAATTGTTGCTGTTGCATTTTTATAAATATTCTTTAAAATATGACAATATCCTGGATCTATACCTTGATGATCCAATTCTTTAATCACTGAAGAAATGTTTATAGAATCAAATGCCTTTTCATAATCTACAAATCCAAAACATAATGACAACTCATATTCATTTGTCCTTTCTATAACTTCTCTCAATACTTGAATATGATCTACTGTACTAAAACCACTTTTAAATCCAGCTTGTTCTCTTGGTTGGTGAAAATCCAAGGTTCTCTGTAGACGAGTTGTAATTATCTTGGTAAAATTTTTATATAAAACTGATAAAAGGCTGATAGGTCTGTAATTTCTAATATCTTCTTTATCACCTTTTTTAAATATTAATATTATTACTGCATTCTTCCAATCATCCGGTACATCTTTATCATTTAGACATTTGGTATATAACTTTGCTAATATTTTTTCTGTTTCTTCACCTGCTTCTTTTAATATATCAATTATAATTCCATCATTACCTGGAGCCTTTCCTTTTTTCATACATTTAATTGCATTTCTCACTTCTTCATTTAAAATTCTGGGCAATTCGGAAGATGTAATAGATATAGGAGGTACTTGTTCTTTATTACTATATAATTCTTGATAAAAATCTTCTACCAATTTCATAATGTCATCCCTCTTTTTAGTAATAATTCCATCTTTTTTCCTTATTGCAGATATAAATTTCCTACCAATACCAAAATGTTGTTTTACATTCTTAAGACTTTTATTTTCTTCTACAGCTTTTCTTGCTAGTTCACAGTTATACTTTCTTATATCATTTTCAACTCTTTTCCGCACCATTTTACAAAATTCGAGATATTCAATTCTTTTTAATGCATCATTCTTGCATATCTTCATATTCCTTCTTTTCTTCATAAATTCTCTAGTCTCAGTAGAAATTTTATTAGTCAATTGCTGCTTTTTTCTACCAGCTATCTTTGTTGCAGTTTTTAAAAGTGTATCAGTTATTTTCATATTAATTTCATTCAAATCTGAATCATGTTCAAAATCTACTAATACTTGAAACCGATTTGTAAGTTCTAATTTAAATTCATTAGAATGTTTCTGAAGATTAGGAATATCAACTGTAAATATAGTTTTTCTTAATAATTTTTGTCTCTCTAGTTTTACATTAACATGTATCTTACCCCTTACTAATCGATGATCACTTCCTGTGTTAAATTTATTAAGAACATTACAATCTTGAAATATGTATTTCCTGTTAGTCAAAATATAATCCAATTCTGCTGTACCTTCATTTGGATGCTTCCATGTCCATTTCCTTCTAACATTTTTCTCAAAAAAAAGAATTCATAATATAAAGTTTTTCCTTCTCTGCAAACTCCACAAGTCTATGTCCGATCTCTCATTTCTATTACCATAACCAAAATTATCTACAACACTTTCATCTTTCATTTGTTTACCAATTCTAGCATTAAAATCTCCCATAACAATTTTAAAATGTTGTTTACTCTGATCAAAAGCCTTTTGTACATCCATATAAAAATCTTCTACTACTTCATCACTGTGAGAACTTGTTGGGGCATAAACCTGAATTATCTGCATTTGATATCTGCTATTAAGTTGTATAACTAATCTTGCCACTCTGTCTGATACACCATCAATCTCCACAATATTGTTCTTCCACTTTTTATTTATAATGAATCCTACTCCACTTGTATTTCCAATATTTGTGCCTTTATAATAGAGCATATGTCCACTTTTTAAATCAATTGTCTCTTCACCTTTTCTTCTAACTTCACAAAGTCCAATAATATCCCATTTAATATAAGAGAGTTCTTCTTCTAATTCTTGCAATCTTCCTTCACTTGAAAGTGATCTGCAGTTGTAAGTACCTAAATAAAAAGTCGTCATCAAATGGCAGCCTGGGTCCACCTCCAGGATATTCTTAGCACCCTCCGCCTTCGGCCACCAACCGCTGCCTTGGTTGGTGACTTTACAGCCTCCTGGGATTAAGGGCCATGCTTTATTTTTGTCTGTCATAATTGTATATATGTGGGAAAAATCTTTATCATTTACACAAACATTCATTCTGCCTTATCAGGCACTGAGAAGAAAGACCATGGTGTTTCTTGATCTTAAACTCAGAGGTAAAAAGCCAATAAACTCACCACACTGGCTAATGCGTGTTGGTGAGCAGCCCATCCATGTTCGTGTACTATATGAATAAACATATAGTAATAACAGTTGCAACGTCAAGAACGTATGGAGTGGACATTAGGAATTTGCCCTGCTCGGTTCCTTTAAGGCCTCCAAGAGGAATCAAAGGGTCTCCTTTCAGTTAATAGCAAACTCCTTTCTGCAGCCATATATATATATATATAGTAACAGTTGCCAGGTTCAAACTCTGTTACAAGGAAGTTACATAAGATCTCCCAACTGCCTAGATCAGCGTGAGTCCAATAAATTGGATTCAGTGTGCAAGTATATATAAAGAATTAGATATATATGTTGAAGAGAGAGATGAAGTTGAAAGTTTTTTTTTTATTTACAGAAAAAAAAAGAGGGAGAAAGATGTATATAGTTATAGTTATTTGTTTTAAAATACATTCATAAAAATATGTTAATAAATTGTGTGAATACAGTTATACGCAAATATGTAAATTTTTTTTTCTTCTATTATTACTTATTTCAAATGTACACTTTTCTGTTGTTTTATTGTATATCATATTTTTTTTTTATATGTCATAGCATCTGCCGGGACGCGAACCCACAACCGGCTAACAACACTTGACTGTATATCACATTTTAATGAGAGTAATGAAAGAACTTTGATATGTCTACCTTGAGGCAATTTTGTGTCTTTTGTTCCATTACTTAGCCACTCAAAATTCCAGGAAATCTTAAGTAAATGTACGGCAGAAAAAGAAAAATGTTAAAAGCATGCCTAAGAAATAGAGATCATGAATGCTGATAAACTATTTTGGGAAACAAAAGAAATTTCAGAAATTAATTAGTTAGAGCAAGCAGGAGCATTTTCGAACTAAAATGTTGTATTAATATTTTTTTTATTGCTAAATTGACGGAGAAGAAAATTGATTTAGCAATAGCAACTTATACCATCGCTACAATCGTAATGCAGAAGTAGAACAAATACATGCAAGGCCATCACCCTAAGCTCCAAATATGTAGCTGTTGCTGTTAAGTGCCTGCCCCTCCAAGAATCATAGGCACCTCATCAATATGCCACTAAATTAATCCAGAAAGAAAGAGAATATTGAATCATACGTATATACTAAGAAAGCCTCCAGTAAGCCATCATTATTTTCTAGATCCAAGTAATATCACAAAATGGATGTTCATGCAAAACTTTTGCTATTAGCAGAAAAATTTTGTTTTATGCTTCGACATTAAAAGAATACATAGATTTCAGTTGGATCATCAAAATCAAGCTTACATGGAAATAAACTTATCCATATTAAAAAATCCAGGGCACTAATTTTATTGTTTTAAAAGAACTGAAAATTGCTTATACTCTCTAAAGGTTTGATCATTATGTAAAATCATATAATTTAATTTGTAACGTATAAACACATTCTTACACACGCTATTTAATTATATGTTCTTTTATATTTAACTAATTCTGTTTTGGTCTTTTATGTTATCATTTGATATATAAATTATATATATGTTTCTCTTTCACAATATTTAATTAGCCATGGTAATAAAATTGTATACTTACAATAAAACATTATTTGTCTCTCATTAATGAACATATTTATCACTTATATTGGCCTAATTCCCTTCCTGGCAGAATACCAGAATGAATGAAGAATGCTTTTCAGAATAAGCAATTATATTACACGTAATTTTAAATTCTAAACCATAGATTTGATAAAAAAAATAGATTATGTATAGAGGGAATAAATGTGTAGAAAGAGGGAGTTCAAAAGTAGCTAATTTTAAATGACATGCGAACTAATTTAAGGTGTATAGAAAGGAAACCATTACTAATTCGTAAGTTAAATATACGTGACTTAAGTTGAGAAGTACAGTAAGCAAGGAAAAACTCATTTCAACTACGCAGATTTAACCATTTACCTCCGTTCAGCCTGATAGGTATTGTTACCTCCCAGCTCGGATTTGAGCTAGCTAAAAGGGCTGGGCACCTAATTAGTGATAGTTTTAAGATTTCTTAAAAGGGAAAAGTATAATTCTTATGGTACTAGTGAGATTGGTGCTTGGGGTCAGTTTATTAATTGATGCTCATAAATATACTTTTTTCCAAAGAACTTGTTGTTTGCCTTTTTAAATGAAATAATGGCCACTAGGTAGATTTTTTTAATACTTTTTTTAACATAGATCTTGATATAGGATACATAGATTTTATTTAAGATATATTTAAGAAAGGGACTCGTATTCATACCCAATATGGTGGATAGTATTCAAATTCTATCTGCAGGTGTTATGGTGATTATACAGCCATAGTTTTGTGTTTACTACCACACATGGTCAACAGATTCAATTTTTTTTAGATATTCATGCAAACAACAAAGTTAATACCGGGGTTGCCTGTTAAAATATATAGTAGCATGTCTATTTATCACATCATTATATAGTTGATTTAATGGTCCAATTTTAATAAAAAATTTAAATTTTATATAATGATTAGTAAAAAAACCCTGGCATTTAATTTATTTAAGTTAAAATAACTTGTTTCTTAGGTATAAAACTTGAGTTAATTTTCTTTAAATAAATACAATATATAAGTTATAAATATGAAATATAATTTATACTATTTATTTGAAAATAAAAATAAATAATAGTTAAATTTATATATTTTAAATCAGTAGTTATAATGATTAAAGTTAATATTTTTGTAATTATTAATAATAAAATTAAAAGTTGCTATTTATTTGTTTTAAAATTTAATTAATGATAAAATAAATCAGGTGGGGTATGTGTTAATAGGTTTATTTACACACATTCATCAAATAGTAAATTAAATTTTTTCCTGGTACATCTCAACACTTTGTTTATAATAAATATTATTTTTTAATCATATCAATTTCATAAAAAAATTTCTAAAATCAATAGTTATAATTTTAAATTATAAGCTTTAAGTATTAAAATTTAAGTTAAGCAAAGAGTATATTATTATTATTATTAAAAGATAAGTTTAATTTTTACATTATTTAAATTAATAAAATATTAATTTCATAATATTAGATAAAATTCATTTTTAAAAATGTAGACAAAGTAATTAATCTTGATTTTTGCCAGATATTTGAAAATAATTAACCAATCAGGTATTGTGAAATTTTTCCTATAAATGTAAGAAGAGCAAGTGATAGAGAGAAATCAAGAATGAATTTGAAAAATAAAATTATTTTTTGTCTTTAAAATTTTAAGTATAAATTTATTGAAATCTTATTGTTTTAACCTTAAAAGTAATCATTATAATTTTAAAAAAGCATGGGATATATCTTAAGAAATTTATTTATTAATTTCATTCTGGAATAAGAATAAAACTATCTTTATTGGTATACTATAGGAGCTAACTACAAACTTGTGACAATGGAAAGAATAAAAACTTCATTCAAGAAGATAAAAATATATTTTAACAAAAAACCTTGCAGATTATCAAACCATTTTACCTACAGAAAATGTAAAAGGGATGTAAGGAATTTTATTTTTTATTAATTTTCATATGCATAAGGAGAGAAACATTCTCTACTAAATATTACTTTTAGTAATGATAGAAGTAATTACTTCTATTTAGGAAAATTATTGAGATTTCCAGATATGGATTTATTAGTGACTTTATCTGGATGATAATGACCTTAGAGAAGAAAGATATAATGTAGACTAGTTTTATTCAAAGTTTATAACAAATAACTATAATATTATATAAGTATTTGAATTATTAACATATTAAATATGAATTATATGAAGAAATCACGAACTTTAAAATTCTACTAGTAAATATTTTTGAGTATGCAGAAAAAAAGAAACCTTTTTAAAAAAAGAATAAATGTATATTAAATAGTGAAACACAAATTTACTAAAACATGAAGGAATTTTATCAATGATATAAGAAGTATGAACTTTTGATATAAGGACTTATTATTATTACTGATAAATAACTTTTATTTGGATTTTTCTTTATGTTTTCATTTATACTATGAATAATAATGAAAAACACAAGGAGAAAAAGGAAGAAAAACATCTCTTGTTTCTAGCAGCAGTTGGTTGTCATTGTCCTAGTAATCACACTCCCCTGGAAATATGATTTTTATTTTAATTCAAGGAGTTGAAGAAAACTTTTTTTTATTTTAGTATATGGATATATATATATGTGCTCTGTGCACAGGTAATGAAGCTATTAATAAATTGTCAAAATTTTTACTGCCAAGCGCTTTCGGGACAGTCTATATGGGACTGTAGACTGTCCCGAAAGCGCTTGGCAGTAAAAATTTTGACAATTTATTAATAGCTTCATTACCTGTGCGCAGAGCACATATATATATTAATTTATTTAAGCGATAATGAAGTAAAGTCTTAACTATTTAGTATATGGACTAATATTAAGATAGTATTAAGTATTTATAATTACTTGTTTCATATGATATTATTTTTTAGATTTAAGTATTTTAAAATTTTTTGTATAAAAAAAAAAAATTGAAAATTTTCTTTGTTCTTGACTATAATTCTATAATAAAAAAGAAATTATATCTACAAGAGTGTCATCAATATTAATCATAAGATACTATGATTAAGGTAACTTTATTTTTTTAATATAAGATATTGATATTGAATTTTTTTAAGCAAGGAATCAATATATGTGATATTTATAATGTGCATATTTACATGAAAGAATATGTAGTATTGAAAACATTTATTATATTATTAATATGAGTATATAACTGATCTCTGTATAAGTTAAAGGTAATTGACTTATTATATTTATGATAAATTATATCATAAACTATTTGTTTGTTTTTAATCCTCTTATTATGCTCAAAAGTATGAAAATGTTAAGGATAAGTTTGGATATTATTTGAGAAATGATGAATAATATTTAACGGAATGTTAAGTATTTTATATGAAATGTTAAAAGTAGTTGTACAGGAATGTAGAGTTATTAGAAATCCTGTAATGTTAAGGGTGGGTTGTATAAGGTTAAATGTGATACACTATAAAGTAAGTTAGAATATTTATGATATATGGATAGTGACATTTTTCTGAAAATCCATAAGAGTTTAAAACAAATGCCCAGATGGAAATTAAGGCAGACACAAGAAAATGTGGCCTTATGTTACATAACTCATAGTATCGTTGTTTATTATAATTTTATAAGGTATCCATTCCACACTTATTATCACAAAAATCACACTGCTATATTACATCAAATTAAGGAATTGTAGATTTAAGCAATGGTAATAGCTAAACTTTCAAATGATGATAAGATAAATCCATTTAATGCAAGATGGATGAAACAAAACAAATAGGCTGCTAAAAAAACCTAAAAATAAAGATTTTATGAATGTTTTTATCAGATATTAGAGATCAAAATACAGAATGAATGTATAAGAGGAATGATATTGAAAAGAAAACCTGATCATTATCAATATTATTATAAGCAACATAATAATGTGCTATATCTTAATGAATATTTAAATAATTAAATATTTATTTTATAACAAATAATAAACATAGGAGTACAATAGTTTATAGAGTTATAATAATATCATAGGAAGATTAAAGATAAAGCAATGATAATATAAAGAACATGTTTGTGAAATATTTAGAATGTGTTAAAATATAAATTGTATATTTTATTATGGAAAAGTGCAACTATATATAAGTCATGTGACATCTGACTTTTTATTATTACAATTAATATTCATAGAGTAAAATATGGGATATACTATATCCTAGTTATAAATAATTTTAAAGTTTTATATAATATGCTAAATATTTTTTATATTAAATATGAGATGTGTAAATTATTTTAAATTTTGTATTAATACTGTAATAAATGTTAATGTTTGTTTTTAAAATTAACAGTGTTGCGAGTCTCTTTTCTTGTTTTCCAAGACATCATTCATCATTCTAACCACACATATATTGTAATAATTAAATATATTTAGTATTATTGCAATAATCTAAAATAAATATAGAATTCCATCATTGAAGCTACCACCAACACAATTAAAAACCTTGCCAAGGTTTACCTATCTCTGCAAGAGAAAATCTCGCTCCTCAACATCAAGATAATGGCGAAGATTAGCTACTATCTACCCATCATACACATGACAAAGACATTCAACACCAAAATCAACCGAATCTGTGCACGGCTTTATGGAATGGTAAAACAGTTGCCATAGGAATTGACGCATGCAGCAGCATAGGAAAAATAATGGAATGTCATTGCATGCAACTTTCTCAATATATTACCAAACGTGCCACTCTCTGATCTACATCCTCCAAAGGAAATTTCCCCCGATTCAACCAGTCACTCTGTCGGACAGATCTCCACCCTCGAAGATAAGCTGGCTAAATCAGATACTTGGCTACCTTTTCACTCACAATGGCCATTCAGCCCTAATATTCAGACAGAAAATCTCTATTTGGGATGCTCATGATGTTATTTCCCACTCAAAACTCTACCCTTCCTTACCTCGGTGGTAACAATCAGGTGGTCACCAGGTTTTTCAAACATCTCAAGCTAGAGCCAAGGTTCCTGGACTTTCTAGTGAAAATCAATCTGGATTCACTCCAGACAAACTGGTTCCTGCACTACAGGAAATTCTTCAAAAACATAGATCCTACATGTCACAACTGCCACAAAACCTCTGAAACCCTTGACCACATGATAAATGATTGCCCAGCATATGACAAAATCAAAACATTCATTTCTCACAACCTCCCTGAACAAAATATTAGATATCAAAAGCTGCTTCCTGGCTAGGGATTATGTCATCTCAAGACTTTCGACCTTCATCACTTATGCCACCTGGATGTCCAGATGTTGAAACAAGTTCACCATTCCTCATCCCAAGCCTGAAGACATATTCATTTCTAAGTTGAAGGAATTTTGCCATAAGGACAGTATCATCTCATCCTGATTTTTATTTGACAACACATGGAGCCTGATTAAGCTAGATTAAACAACATCAGTGAGCACATCAGACGATCTGGTTGCCCCAGCAACATGGATTACTTTTATTTTATTTACAATTGTATCATTCTTACATATGTATTTCAATAAAGTTATTTATATATATATAATCATTCTTACATATGTATTTCAATAAAGTTATTTATATATATATAAAATAATAAATTAGAAAAATATTGTGATTGTTAAAGATATTTGATGTTGAATCCAAAATATTAATTAATATAAATTTTTCTTTATCTTAAATCTTGTGTTAAAATTTGTAGAGGTCCCTACTGTCGTTTTTCAAGTGCATGGTCTTAAGGTTGTAGCCTTAATATATATTACTTAATGATCATAATGAAGACTAGATAACTAGAATGCCACATAAAAATAAAAATGATTAGATTATAATACATGGTGATAAGAAATTATTTTAAATTTGTTTATGATAATTAATAATGATAAGTATTAGTTAATAATTTTAATTTAGTTTTTAATCAATTTTCTGAGAAAATTAGTTAATTATTTTGGAAGGGAAGAATTGATTAATATATTTATTTCTTAATTATTTTTTAATGTAACTGGATGTAAGTAAAATCTCTCATTATATATGTTATGTAAATTAATGTTTATTTTAAGATACAATAATTACCTGAGATGTGGACTGAGTTTAGGAATATTAATAAAGAAGTAGAATACAATTATATTAATAAGTAAATAATTTATTATATTGTTTTATAATTAAATTTTACATAGGAAATATTTAATACTAAATATAATACTTATTTTAATTGTGAGTCATGGGAGTATCATTCATATTTTAGTAGAGTAGTGTTTGGTGATAATCCTATGCAATTGAGAGTATACTGTTGGTATATAATTAATGCTAAAAAGGGGTACTTTTACTGAATGATTAGGTAACAAGTCTCATGACTATTAATATTATATTATTAAATAATTTATTAAGATTGATATAATAAATGAGACATGAATTGAGAAATATTTGTATTATTAGAATTTTATGTATAAGAAAGAAATTTGATTTGGCTGAGATAGAAGTTAGTTGTTATTTAGATCTAACATAGTGGATAGTAGTAGATGAGAGGTAGATCGTCATCCTATCAGGGTGCAATATATATATTAAAGAAAATAATAAAATGTAATCCATTGTAAAAAAGCATTCTTGCATTGAAATAATATGTTTTTTATTAAATAAACTACTGAGATTTTTTTATATTTTTAAATAGCATGAGTGCAAGATATTCTTGATTGAAAGTATCATATTAACAAAGTAGGAAAAATGCTAATTAATATTAATAAGTTATTGTGAGAGTAAATAGTTTGATAATTTATGATAATATAGAAAATATTATTAAAAAGGTAATAACAATAAATTAATAATGGTTATAAATTAGGAATAAAAAATGCAAAGTCAGGATTTAAATAAGTAAACATGATTTTATAATTTAAAATCTTACCTCAATTATTTTTTTTTAGATATACTTAGAACTTCTATTTTATTGCACCTACTTTAAATACATGAATAAAGACATCTGAAAAAGATTGTCACAATATGTATTTTTGGCTAAACTAGTATTCTTCATTTGTCTCAATGTCACAATTTCTTACATGTCTTTACACTCTTCAGATGTATTTATTTATATGTTTTAGTATAGAAAACAGAAGTTTTAAGCATATGTATAAAAAAAGAATGAAGTTTGATTAATACTATTATATGATTGTGTTTATTAAGTATAAACATATTAATTTTTAATTAAATTTAAAGTTTATATATCCTTAAGTACAAATGTAGCTTTTGTTTAATCAAATGGAAAAATTGACCCTCTCCAAAAAAGTAATAGGATAATCAATTTCCATTTTTAGAAGAAGGAATTGTAAATCTCAGCACAGAAAAAAAGAAATTTTAAACTCTATAATTACAAAATACCATTAAAAGATTGATAAGAGAGAAATCTAATGATAACAGCACACAGAGGCTAATATTATATCCAAGAGAATATAAATGCAAAGTTCTCAAAATGAACCAGAACAATGTACAATTCTGATTTAAAAGACTGATCTATTTTGATTTAAGATCAACAATTGTCTTTAGAAAAACCACTAGATATGTAGCATAAAAATCATCAGTATAGTGCTAATTTTAATATCTTTTAAGTTTATTAATCTAAAAGTATTCAAAGAAAAGTATATTGAAAACTCCAAAAAGCCTTTAATGGGTTGGAGAATTTGTATTCACTGAATGATCTAAGTGAAAAACAAAAAAACTAAATATTGGTAATAATTACCTGTACATATTGGTCTAAGACTACTGAAAATTTCTTTTTTATTTTAGGTATGTAATAACAAATTGGTTTTTGGAATGAAAATCAATAAGATTGAATGCATTACATAATGTTCCAGAAACACTTTGACTATAGCACAAGTAACTACAATTCCTTAAAAAGCAAACTTTTAGATTTTTTTAGTGTTTTTCCTCTATCTAAAATTTGAGTTACTTGAATCAAGCACACTTTTATTCACTATACAGAGGAAAGTTGAATAGCTCCAAATAAAGACATTATTAAGAAATAACAGATTTGTAAAGAATTCTAGAGATGAGTGAATTTAATTCAGAGACCCCCAACTCATACCAAAAGATAACTGACCTATAAAATCCCATGGATCTCTAAATATTCAAATAACTGTGAGCATAAAATCTTCTATTCATATGAAAAAGGATGTCAAAGGATTAAAGGGAATCAGAAATTAAATGTGTGAACTAGAAGATATTCTACCAAAACTTTCAAAAATACTAATGTTAAATGAGCTTTTGCTATCTCTAAAGTTTGACCATTAGACTGATAAAGATCTTATTTGGATGTTCTTCATTGTGGAGCCTGATATTAAATTGGAAAACAATGATTTGTATTTGAAATTAACTTCTATGAATTTTATTTATGATGAATTTTCACTCTAGATTCCATTGGATTATCAAGTTTGCATAATTGTCCAGAATTCAGTATAATATTGAAGCCACTCAATTACTGGATATTGGAAATCAAATTTTTATCACATCAGAAAGAATATTTAATAAAATAATTCATCTTTAACATTTTTATTCTTACTTTACCTCTTAAATTAACCAAATGATGCTTCCTAATAGAAAGAAAGTCAAACTCTTTACTAAACAGATATGGACCAATTTATCATGAAAATTATTTCCTATAGAATGTTTTTTAATAAAGTCTAAACTTATTCACAAACTAATCTTATGATCAGATTTATTTCATTATTATAATTATGTCCTCAAAAATAGTAAAGTTAGTAGTGAAGAAGAAAACTTCAACTTTAATTCCTTAACCCCATACTAGATTTTGAATTATCTGTGTAAAACCATTTCATCTTCATTAAGCACTTTACAATGCAATCTAAGAAAATAACATTTATCATTTTATATTTGTTTATGGTTAAATGGTATGATATATATAAATCAATGCAAAAAATAACAAGAAGCAGAAAGATTTTGAATTATATATAGGAAATTTCAAATGAACTAGGTATGTCAGGAAAAATATTACAAAAATTTGTCATTATTTATTGATATCAATTTGATTTTACAAACATGTATCCACTACTACTATAATATAAATCTATGCCCCAACAACTCAAGGAAGAACAAGAGAAATTAAAAAAGCCTTACATTCAAGGACAGATAAAAATTGAGAAAACTCATAATTATTGCTGACTGGATTGCTGAAGTTGGAAATAAAAAGAATGCAGAGGAATGGCTAATATACTTTTGTGAATTCAATGATAATTTTGTTGCCCAGGAAAATTTCTTAGGTAATCAAAGTAATATATATATATATATATATATATATATAAATGGGACATGAATTCAGGATTTTTCAGTATATTCATCATTTAATCTATCTCAAGCAGCCAATACACATGACTACATACATGTGAAAAAAATATATGACCCCAATATTCAGTATAAGCAAATTCCATACTGCTTTAAAATTACATTATATCTTAATATACATTAAAACCACCCCTTTACTATTAATATATATGGATACATGGTCCTATAATAAGAGGGGTTAGATTGACATAATGTCTACATGGCTATGATTACAATATCAAATCCAATAAGGGTTTTGAGCATTCCGTTATTGGTTTTTCAATGAAATGGATGGTTGGATAGTTGGAAGGGTTAGAAGATTGAAGCCTGTCCATTAAAGTTTGAGGAATTGCTATCTTAATATAAACCAAGCACTGATTGTATACAATGTGTGGGAGATTGTAAAATGGACCAACTGATGAATGCTGGTTCTGCACAAAACACTTATATTGGGATATTTTCTTCACATGTATGTGGTTATGCGTATTGGTTGCTTGAGATGGAGTAAAGGATCAATAGACTTAAAAATACTGAGTTCAAATTCCTCTAATTACAAATATAGAAAATATTCAATATAAAGAAATTATATATTGCTTTAGAAGTCTCTCTATATGTGAATATCTTGAAAACAAGTTAACAGGAATCAAATTGATTATATTCTTGACTCTATTATGAAAAGATATCAATTTTAACAGCAAAATGGTGGAATAAAAATATTATTAAATATATTATAAAATCATACATTACTTTTATCTACATGTTGAGTGTTGGACTTCATGCTCAGTAGTTACACAGATTGCAAATGGTGAATGATTTTTAGATATGTGGGTTAATTATGAATAACAAATAAACAGTAACTAACCAAGAGTACCCTCTAATGTCTTATACAATAGGATATTGAGTTCATAAAGGCTGGAGATTACTTCTGATGCAGTCTTTTCCATTTTCTACTTTTTCTTACTCTCTTTAGTCATTTGAAATTACTACAGCTCTCTTGCCATCAATGATCTCTTATAATATGATGCACTTCCATCCCATAATTACACACAGTAATTATGATTCCACTATCTTGCTCAATCTCTTAAAAATTAGAAAGCAATGATAGGTACAAATTTAGTAAGTTGGAAGTTCTTATCATGAACAGATAGGATAGATTGTGATGTCTGGTTGATTATACAGTGCAATAGAAATAATAATATTATCCATAGTAGTGGTAAATATGGAGGCAGTAGTAGTATTAAAGATAAGTGATATAAATTTATGTTATAGGAATTTGAATTCATCAAAGTCTGGAAGACTATTACTGATGCAAACAATCTTTTCCATCTTCCTCTTTTCCTTATTCTTTTCAGTCACTTAAAAGTTACTGTAGGATTTAGTCGCCATGAATCTCTCATTCCATTGATTATCTCTTATATTGACTGTGACAATGAGATTATCTATTTATATGTCACACTTCCATCTTTTAATCACCCACAAACACACAGCAATTCTATCTCTCCCTTTTTCCATGCTTCTTTTGTATTTTTTTAGCTTGAGCCCACAAGAATTAAGAAATCATTGATATGACAAGTTTAGTAAGCCAGTTATTATCTTGAATAGATGACTGGCTAGATTGTGATGCCTGGAAGATTACTCAGTGCAATAAAAATAACAATATTATCAATAGTAATGGTAAATCCAGAGGCAGCGGCAGTACTAAAGGTAAGTATTATGAATTTGTTTTTCTAAATATAGATGCAAAGAATGTGCAAACTTTAGTTGATACAAATTCTTTAAGATCTGAATGAAGAACAGCACTAGTGGATAAGGAGCTATCAAGATCTTTTCAGAAAAAAAAAGAAGTTTAATACAATAAGTGACAATGAGATATTTATTTTACATAATGCGATGTTTTTATAAACTGTAATAATCAGCCATTAAACTAATGCACATACGCTTTGTGGATTTTTAACTATAAATGATAACTCTCACTTCCAAACACAAGATAAAGTCTTTGTGAAAAGACAGAATGAATCCATCTATCCTTTTTACCCAAATGTTTATGTATGGGCAAATCTTAAGCACTTGGGAATGAGAGTGTGAAGATGTTAAGCAATTACTTTAAATTACCTTTACTAGTGACAATGTTTTTTGGAAGGACAGATCAGTTAGTGCATAATATTGAATTTTCTATAAAAGTCTAATCTAATATATTCTATTGTTGGAATTACTCACTGTATCAATGAAAGGCTAATAATGTTAAAACTTGCCTTTCACTATGGTACTAATACTTATTTTATTACTGCTTATATTTCATAGATTTAGAGAAATTCAATGAAAAAAATTTCTATTCCTTTCTGAATAGCATTATCATAACAATACTATTAAAAGATCATTTTCTTCTTGTTTGAAGATTTTAATGTGGTAAAATTAACCAAATTTTATTGAAAATAATGGTATTGGATGCCATAAATTCAAATAGTCTATTTGTTACTGAATTTTTGAAAAGTACATAGACTGACTTTGTTTAGGCAGAAAAACTGCTAAAAGAAAATGAATAATCACATTCAAAACAATGGCATATAATGGATTTACCTTATAGTTAAAAATCAGAATATAAGAGAAGTTCACATTGTACGAGCTTTATTAAAATAAAGTCACATTTAAAAAATAGCTCTTATATTCCAATCATATTCACAAAAAAATTGATATTTGTCCTTTAAAAGTATATATTATTCATGATAAATTTTAATAGCTATTAATTGCTAAAACTGCTAATTTGGACTTGATTATCATTGTAATGAGAAATGGAATTAACTTAAGAAGTGTGTTATGGATATGAGTAAATCTACATTTGAGTTTACTGAAGAAAAAACGTAACTGTTTTTCTGATAATGATCTTATTGTTAATCATTTTATTAAAAGAAAACATGACATTTTATACTTCATAAAATAATAAACTTACATGTGAAATCTGATGATAAATATACATTTAAAAGTAAAAGTTCAATGATTGACAAGAAGGCTTAAAAACAATTGGTGGATAAACTGCAAAGGAGATGCAGACACTTGCTGATTATGGTTACTTTAGATTTTTTTTTTTGGTTCACTGAAAGTAAGATGTGGATCTGAAAAATAGTATTACAATTCTACTAAATCCAACAATGCCACTCTCTTATATGATGACAATGATATTTTGAACAGATGGAATGATGTAAGAATTAAGATGACTTTTAATGATATAATCATTTTATCAATTCATTCAGATTTAGACAATTTATCCAGTTTCATGAAACCTAAACAGTTCTTTATAATTTTCAAAAAGGACAAGCTGCAGGTCCTGATGAGCCACTTGGAGAAATTTTAAAATATAATAATGATATACCACCTTTAAAATTTTAGGAATATATGAATTCATGAAGTAGTACCATCTGATCTTATGGATATTTTTAAAACTGAATAGACAAGATTGCAGTAATTATCACGAAATATCATTATACAGTACAGTATAGCTAACTTTCAAAAATTTTGCTGTGTCATACATGAATGATGATCAGAGATTCAATATGGTTTTAGCAAATCAAAAATAACTATAAATGTGATTTTTGTTGTCAGGAAAATTCAAGAAAAATGTCGGGGGGGGGGTACTTTACACACTGCTTTTATTGATTTAGTCAAGACATTTAATTCAATTAATCAAATGTTTGTAGCATAGTCTAAAATTAAATGTTTGTCCATCAAAGTTTCTTTGTATTATAAAGCTTGTACATAATAGAATGAAAGGAAATGTCATTATTTCGGATGGAATATCTGAAGTATTTGAAATGAAAACTGAATTTAAACAAGAATGTGTACTTACTCCAATGTTGTTTTAAATTTTTATGATTGTGGTCTCTGTAACTATTTATAGGCAGATTAATAAATCAGCGATCAAGATGTGATACAGGTTTCATGGTGAAATTTTTAATCTGAATCAAAAGTGAAAACAAAAAAATCGCCTTCCTGGATTTATAGTATACTGATGATTATAGCATTTTTACAGTTTAAAAGAATTATTAATAGAATATGCTTAATGTTTTGAATACAACATATAAAAGATCTTGATTTAATAATTAATGTTAAAAACCCTCACGTTTCTTATTAGTCAGTGATGAAAGAAAAATCTGCAGCAACTTTTCATTTGAATAGTTATTACCCCCCCCCCCCCCCCCCCCCCCCCCCCCCCCCCCCCCCCCCCCCCCCCCCCCCCCCCCCCCCCCCGTTTAAAAATACGAGCCATTTAAGTATATTGGCAGATTTTTAAATAGAAAGATGAACTTAGATTTTAAAAGGAGGACAGACTTCAATATGTTGCTGCTGCTTATTAAAATAAATTAGCTATATATAAAACTGTTATTCTATCAAATTTATTTAAAAAAATGAAACTTGAGCATTCTATTATTGTATCATATATCCATTAAAAAATTTGAGAATGATTTATAAAATTTAAAAAAAAATACAATGGAATAATTAAGAAGAAGAAAAAGAATAAGAAGAATAATAAGAAACATACAATGGCATGATCAAGAAGAAAAAGAAGAAGAAAAAAATAATAAAAAGATAAAGAATAAGAAGTAGAATAATACTAATAATAGTAAGAAGACAAATAAAAAAAATATGAATAACAATAAGAAGAATAACAATAATAAAAAGAATAAGAAAAAAAAAATAAGATGAATAATAAGAATAAAAATAAGAACAATAAAAAATAAGAAGATGAAGAATAAGAAGGAAGAGAACAAGGAGAAAAAATAATAAGAAGACTAATAATAATAACTAAATAAGATGAAGAGGAAGATGAGAAGGAAGATAAGAATAAATAGAAGAATAAAAGGACGAGGAAGAAAAGAAGGAGGGTGAATTTTGAAATTGAATTACAAGATATTCTTTATTAAGATAAATCATTTTCAACAGGGCTGCCACATATGGATGTGCAGATTATGTGAGGCACAAAGGCACTTCATCAATTGGAGCCTCAAATCACAGCAATAATTAATGAAATTTATATGTAAATGAAAATGCTAAGGTTTACAAATCACTCCAGTATTAGAAACCTCATCTTTCTTTAGTGTTTATGATTTTCAAGATCATTTTACTTTTTAGTTTAAAAAGTATCTAAAATACAAAAAGTGAGAATCAAAATTCATTTTCAATTGGTTATTAGTGGATTCCACAGGAATATACATTTGACCCTAATATTATTTTTTATCTAGATAAATGATTTTTGTTTTGCATTTGGATTTAATTATTTATATTTTTGCTGATGATTATTGGTCTGTCCTATGATGGTGTTCATATAGCCTTCTTAAGAAAATGATTAATACAAATTTAGTTTTAATTAATAACTGACTTAGGCTACACTATTTAAATCACTCTTATATAAACTAACATTTAATACATCATTACTTTAAAACCATTTATTAAAAAAAACAACTAACAAACAAATGTCCTAACAGAGTTAAATAACTATTTTTATATAGCATAAACTTTGTTCATAGCATTTACTTGAAACATAGCAAGTTTTAAATTAACTCTTCTTTAGATTCAAACTATTAAGTTTAGTTTTTTAAATTCAAATATTAAATAATCTAAGTATTTTTAAATAACTAAGAGCTAAATAGGCTAACTAAATTATTTTAATTTGTAATATTGAAACATTTAGTTTAAGACTTTATTATAATAATACTAATAAAAAATTTGTTTATCATAATCTATAAAAGAATTTTTTTTAAAGCATTACAACACACCTACACACACACATATATATATATATAATCCACAAGGTTATTGACATTGTTCTTTTTTATTTTGTAAAGTTTTATTGGAAATACTCATTTAGCCAAAAACTTTCAGCTGACATTAACAGATTTAAATTTAGAATAGTCATAGACAATTTAGTTATAGTGACACTAGAATGTCTAATCCTTTTGTTATTGTTTATTCACTAAACATTGCCCATATATTATTTTCTTATGATTAAAAAATATATGCAACTCTGGTTATCCTATTATATATATTTATTTTTATTATTTTGTTATTGTTTTTATATTAATCCTTATAAATTTGTTGTGCTGTATAATTTGTACAAGAATATTATGTATCTTTTTTTGTTTTATCTTTGTAATTAATTTTAAAATTTGATCGTTATTAGGCATAACTCTTTGCACAAGTTTTTTTCTTGTTTGAAGTTATTTATTTCTTGTATCTTGATAAATTATTATTATTATTTGTTTTGTTTTCTTATCTTTTTTTCTTTGGAATTGCAATAGCAATATTTATTTGTGTGATACTGTTGATAATGATGACATTTTGAATGAAACTGAAAAAAATTATAACACAAAATATCCTGATGTAACATCTACTGCTTTTAGAAATAACATCAAAAATTGTTTCAAGGTTTTGATGTAATAATAGTAAATTAAATAAACTATGAAAGAAAGTGAAGTAAATATCTACAGCATATTCTAAAAAAAAAAATTATAAGATAAAGCAACTGATACAATCAAAATGAAAAAAAAAAGATGTTAAAGTTAATACGAGAAGCATTTTTAAAAAGAACATTATTAAAAATTGCAAAAAGTAACCAAGAAAGATGAGAAAACATTATCAGAACATTTTCAAAGTCATGGATAATGAAAATAATCTTGGAAATAATGCAAACTATTAATCAGGAGACTTGTGAGATCAAAATAAATTTTTAGGCATAAATGGGCTTATTAAACATTGCAATGTGTAGATTATAATGAAATTAATAAAGATCAAATAGTGATTAAAAAAATATACAGACTACACAGAAATATCAATGAAGCTATTTTTAAGAGATATACAGATATTTCAATGAAGACATCAAAAACTCATAATGGAAAAAAGTATCAATTTGCCTTGAGATCATTATTTAAAAAGTAAGCCCATTGCAATTGATAGCATTGCATCAAAAGTTTAAAAAAAAACTAAAAAAAGAATAACAATTGTGATCAAATTATAACAATTATTATGGAAAACTATTCAACAGTCCATCGAATAAATTTGGAATTAATTTATAATCATAAACTAATATTTAAATACAGATATACTTTATATTCCTGGAGTTTAGGTATAAATATAAAGGATTTGAACTCAGACTTTCAAATTCCCCCTAGCTATTCAATCTATCTCATACAGCTGATACACACGACCACAGACATGTGAAAAATATAAATGATCTCCAATATATCTATTTCATGCTGAACCAGCACTCATCAGTGGGTCCAGATCACCATCTCCCCCCCCCCACACACATATATATATATATATATAAAATCAGTACTTGGTTTATATTAAGATAGCAAGTATTACATCCTCCAACTTTTCAACAATTCATACCATTGAAAATCTGATGGAACGCCCAAATCCCTTGATGATCCATTTATTATTATCATGCCCATGTTGACCTTAAGTCACTCTGACCCCTTATGTATGGATGGCTGAAGAGGAAGATGGAGTATATTGAAGTCTGTCTATTAAAGTTTGAAGATTTGCCATCTTAATATAAACCAAGCACTGATTATATATATATATGATCAATAGATGGAGCTTTACCAAAACCTCCGAACAAACATATATTTGTTTACATAAACGTCAAAAGAGTCAGAATTCACTATCTCTTTCATTTGCTCCACCTTCAGATCAGCTGATTTCAAGCTAATTTGCTATCATCAGTGAAGGATAGGGCTAAAAACTAGATCTAAACACTGATTCCAAGCGTTTACGCAACAAGTTCCTATCAGTTTGCAAGCATGAATTTTTCAGACACGTAATGTCTTCAAACCCAGCCTAACAAGCCAGATAGCTACATGGGTCTGATATCAGTTCAGTTTCACCACATTGTCAAAGCCTCTGCAATATATATCATTGCAAAAACCTTTAAAGGTACATTTATGAAAAACAAAAACAAGTTATAAATCACGTAACTTGCTATCGCTTGCATTTATGATCAATAGATGGAGCTTTACCAAAACCTCCGAACAAGCATATATTTGTTTCTGACTCTTTTGACATTTATATAAACAAATATAAGCTTGTTCGGAGATTTTGGTAAAGCTCCATCTATTGATCATAAATGCAAGCGATAGCAAGTTACGTGATTTATAACTTGTTTTTGTTTTTCATAAATGTACCTTTAAAGGTTTTTGCAATGTTATATATTACAGAGGCTTTGACTATGTGGTGAAACTGAACTGATATCAGACCCATGTAGCTATCTGGCTTGTAGGCTAGGTTTGAAGACATTACGTGTCTGAAAAATTCATGCTTGCAAACTGTTGCATAAATGCTTGGAGTCAGTGTTTAGATCTAGTTTCTAGCCCTATCCTTCACTGATGATAGCAAATGAGCTTGAAATCAGCTGATCTGAAGGTAGAGCAAACAAAAGAGATAGTAAATTCTGACTCCTTTGACATTTATGCAAACAAATATACACTTATTCGGAGGTTTTGGTAAAGCTCCATCTATTGATCATAAATACAAGCGATAGCAAGTTACGTGATTTATAACTTGGTTTTTGTTTTTCATATATATATGCGGGAGATGATGATCTGGGCCAACTGATAGGTGATGGTTCAAATTGAAATACATATATTTGAGATCATTTATTTTTTTCATGTGTGGTCATGGGTATCAATTGTATAAGATAGACTGGATAGCTGAGTGGAGCTTGGAAGTCTGTGTTCAAAGCCCCATATTTAAATCCTAAACTAAATAAAAAAGTTTTTGGTAATGTGAAAAAATTATTAGATCATTTTTCATGTGTTATATGCAAACAAGATTGTGCTGAAAATTATTTAATACAGATAAAAAACTAGTTTTATAAAAAGTAAAAAAAAAAACTAGTCATAATATTGCTGATGTATCCAGTATATAAAAAAAAATCCAAAGCATTTCAGAAAAAAGTATATGTTTGCTCTTTATTGATAACAATAATACTTTTGAAATATTTAAAGAAAAACAGAACTGGAACATCTTATGATTCTTATAAAGAATCTTTGTACAATATTAATAACACCAATTAAAGAAGGTTTTAGTAAAGTAGATTGATTTCACTTAGCAAAAAATAATTATGATTGCATAACTTATTCAACTAGTATATTGAATAAATAATAAGAAAAGGCAGATCAGATAAAATCAAATATAAAGTCAGAATTGGTATAAATCATCAACAATCTTAGATGTGCAGATGAGATTAAACTCATAGTTGGAAATGAAGATTTCAAAAATTTCATTAGGAAAGTTTTAAAAAATGAAAAGATAGGATTATGTTTCAATGTAAAGATAACAGATTCTGATAACATGGTCAACAGATGATTTCAGAATTGTTAATAAAAATATAGAAAAAACTGATACTTGGATCATTCATCAGTAATAAAGAATTTAGTAAGTAAGATATTCATCACTTTCTAACTCTGGGAAGAATTGCAATTAAAAATATTTTAAAAATTTTTAGATATAAAAACATTATTTTTAATATGAAAATAAAAATTGTTTCAAGTTTGATCTTTCTTTGAGTCTCTATCAATATAAAAGTTGAATACTAAAAAAATAAATAAAAGGTTTGTTGCCTTTAAACAGCATACTGACAAAGACCTTTGAAAATACCTATGGATAGAAAAAACCAAAACCAAATGAATTCATTCATAATGCACAAATGATCAAGTTAAATTTTTGCTATTTGACTTTTATCAAATACAATGCTTTTAAAATTTTCTGGTAAAAAAAGAAGGAATAATCAACATTGCAATGAATGGATTTGAGCATCACAATAGTGAATATATCTTCGAGTAACCTAAAAAACTCAAACAAATAATTTTTTTGGAAAAATACATAATCACCAAAAATCAATATTAACTTCATGTTTCATAATAATAATAATAATAATTAGCAGTTAGATACCAATTTACAGACCAATAATTAGATGGCTAGTTGAATTATAAGTGGCTAGATATTTGGAAAAATAAGCTTTTTTTAAACATGAAAATTTTTTTTCAATGTCTCCCAGCTCAGGCCTTTCCTTACACACATACCCATACACTACAACTGTTTTATTACCATATTTATATAAAAATGTTATTTTTTTATAAACATGTGAAAAGTTTCAATATCTGAACTCTGATGGACATAATCAATTAATACAATAAGAATATTTCCTTTAATACAAAGTCAAAAATGTATAATTTTAAATCTTTTTGATTTGTCATGATAGTGTAGTGAAATTCACATATTTCATATATAAGCACTTAACATTATATGTAAATAAAAATCTTACCTCATCGTATTTACAATCGCTAGTATTATCTTCTGGTAAAACAACAGGATGATTAAAATTAGATTCAGCTGAAAGACTTGTGATTTGAGGACTTTCAATTTTAATATTTTGTTGTAATTTATCTATTCTTTGATTCAAATCTTCATTAAGTTGAATTTTTTCTTTTGCTTCCTGCAATACTACTATTTTATCTATATTAGTCGGGAATTTATCATTTAATTCTGTATTAACAATGGAATTTGGACTTGATTCAGTTTCCTAAGTAAATTAAAAATTAATATTTTGTGACATATATAATTTTAAAAAAAATTAAAATGGAGATTATGATAAACTTATTAATGGACTATAACAAAATTCATTAATAAATATGACAAAATATGATTTTGAAAAGATTAATTTAAACTGCAGATAGATGCACACACACACTCTCTCTCGTACATTATTAAATTACGCCCAGAGCTGCATTAAATATATTATCCGTAGGGGGCAAATCTTAAATCGCTGTCCCCCCCCCTCCTCCATAAAAAAAAATTAAAAATATTCGAGCAATATATATATATAATTTATTTTTTTAATGGTAGAAGTGGATAAAGAAATGATCTTCAGATACGAGGGTCAACTATGAATAACAAATAAATAATACCCGATCAAAAGGTTCTCTTGCTATGCTGTAGGATAGGATGTTGCTTTATCAAAAGTTAAGTAATTAGCTACTGTTTTTGAAAATATTTTCTGTCTCACTTTTCAGTCTTCAGTCACTTAAGTTAATGTAGGGTCTAGTTGTAATAAATTTTTTGTGTTCATTTTTTTTTAAACTCAAGTGCTCAGAATTAATAAAGCAAAGATAGGGACAGGCTTAATAGACTGGCAGTCCTTAGATTGTTCTTTTCTCAAGGCAGTAGAGTCACTAGTGAATCTGTTAGAATTAGAGTTGAGACATGAATTCCAACTGGCAAAAGTTTTATATTTAATTGTCCTATTTAGAGCATTGTCTATTATGGAAGTAACCTAGGAAATGTGATCTAAAAATGGCCTTTCTCAGATTATTGTGATTAGTGGATTATTCATTACAGCAGTGAAAATAAAATATCAGTAGTAATGATGAAGAAGGAGAGAGTGGAAGTACAAAAGATGTACATGAAATGTACAAACCTTGCTTGATACAAACTCTTCATGACCAGAATGGAGAACTATGCTGGTGGCTAAGGAGCTGCCAAGAGCTAAGATTGATATAGCTACTCGTAGTGAAACTTTTTATCCAGAGGAAGTTTAATAGAATAGATGAATAGCTACAAGTTCATTTTTAGAAAGGCAGATTAATTAATGAAAAAAAAAATGCATGGTGTTGAATTTGCTATAAAGTCTAATTTAATGTCATCTATTGTTGGAATTCTTTATTGAAAAATTAAAAATGATAGAATATACCTTGCACAATGGTACTAGTGCTTATTTTTTTAGTGCTTATGTTCCAATCTTGAATTCAGAGAAAGCAAATTTTTATTCTATGCTGGATAGTATTATTACAAAAATATCATTAAAAAACCAAATTTTTCTTCTTTAATGCACATGTTAGCTCAAATAGAGCATTGGTCAAAAATTGTTGGAAATAATGGTATTGATATTGTAAATTCAAATAGTCTGTTGGTATTGAATTTTTGCGCAAAACATGGATTGATTATCAGAATCCTTTGTTTAGATAGAAAACCATTATAAATAATACAGATGCTTAAAAAGAAAGGCATTTAATATATTATATTATAGTTAGGGGTTAGAATACACGTTCAAATTAGAAGAGCACTTATAAGCACAGATTATTAAATGGATCTTAGATTAGTACACTCTAAGTTTAAAATGATAAAAGCATTTAAAAGTAGAATTTATTTCAGTTATATTCACAAAAATTGATGTTTATTCTTTAGAAATATCTATTATTGTATTAAATTTCAAGAGCTACTAAATATTAAAATTGCTAATTTGAACCTTCAGAATTGTCACATTAATGAAACATGGAATTCTTTTAAAGAATATGTTATGGATATAATAAATCTATTCTTGAGTTCAAAATGAAAATACAGAATCATACTGATTTTATGACAATGACCATCATCTTTGACTATGACCAAATAGCATTAAATTTTAAGGTTATAGCCATCCCATCTTGTATACAGTCAATTGATAAACATTTCCTAGAGTCAAATAAGGTTTAAAATGATTGTGGAATGAAACTTTAAAGAAGATAAAGATATTCACTAAATGTGGTCACACTAAATATTTTTTGATGCTCTGAAAGCAACATATGGACCTGATAAATGGTATCACAATAATATTAATTCCAACAATAGCACTTTCTTATAAGATTACAATAATATTTCAATTATGTGAAAGACATATTTTGATCACTTTTTGAATAATGATACAAAAATTGAGATGACAACTTTTTATTTACTCATATATCTTTGAACAAAGAAAGTTGTTTTGACTTCATTAAGCTGGATATTTGTACTCTTATAATGGAAATGATGCAGACCTTGATGAATAACTGAAGAAATTTAATAATATGGCAGTTATATGTTAACTTCAAAAATATTGTAATTTTTTGAGAATATATAGACTCATGAATTTGTAACACCTGATTTTAAGAATGCTTTTATAGTGTCAGTTTTTAAAGCAAGAATAGACACTATTACAGTAATTTATTGTGGAATATCATTATTATCCACTACAATAAAGGCACTTTCAATAATTTTGTTGAATAAGTTGCTTCCAGTCATAGATGAATGATTACTGCAGACTCAATGTGGTTTTAGAGAATCAATAAGTATTAATATTGATGGATTTTGTTGCCAAGAAAATGCAAGAAAAATGTTGGAACAAAGGAGTGATTTATTATATTGTTTTATCAATTGAGTCAAGGCGTGTGATTTGTTATGGCATTGCTTGAAATTAGTTGGTTGTTCACCAAAATGTATTCCTATTATGCAGTTTTTATACAATAAAATGAGGAAATGTTCTTACTAGAAGTAGAAAATCTGAAGCATTTGAAGTAAAAAATTAGTATTAAACAATGTTGTGTACTTGTGACAAAATTTGTCATGAATTTTTATGACAGTGACCTTTGGAATTATTTGTAGGCAGCTTAATAGGTGGAATTTTTAATTTGAAATGATTAAAAGTGAATGGATTCTGAATTCACAATATGCTGATGAGTATGCCATTTTTTCTAGTTCACCACATGTTTAGAATGTAACATGTATACACTTTATTCTTTATTAGCCAGTGACAAAAAAATCCACATGCAGCCTTTAACTTGAATGTTATCAATAATAAATTAAACCAATTTAAATACTTTGATAGTTTTATAAACAGAATGATGAACTTAGATGTTGAGATATAACAATGTCTCCAATTTCCTGTTGCTACAATTTTTAACAAGTTAAAATATACAGTATTTCCCACAGGGAAGTAATTATTGCAATTAAGTTAGCCATATATAAAGCTGTTATTTTACCTAATTTATTATATGGAAGTGAGACTTGGACATCCTATCAATACATTAGAAATGTATTTAAAAAAATTCATTTTACAATGCTTCATAAAATAAACTTATCGTCAATTAAGATTGTCTCTCTACTTCAGAAAAATCACATATAACATCCTTTTTTGATTTATGAAACTCTTTAGATTCATCTATCTATATTAAACATATTTTTGCTTCTGTGCCAAGTAAATACATAAAAAAGAAGTCTGATATGTTACACATAATATTAATTTAAAGTATATGCTGCAAGCTATAAAACTAAATATATAATACTTCCAATCTTAAAATCTCATACTCAACACTATCAATAATTCTTAGTGCACCATCTATAATCTAAAATGTCAACATTGCTACTCTAGATTGTTTTTGCTACCCTGTTCTTGATTTGCATTTGAAGTTCAGCTATCTCAAAAATTCTAATTTTTTCCTCAAATACAGTCAGGAAGTTAAATTTATATTTTTTTAAAGGTCCATGCATATATTATGGTTTAAAATAACAGCTTTATATATGGCTAACTTAATTGCAATAAGTACTTCCCTGTGGTGAAATACTGTATATTTTAACTTGTTAAAAAGAATTGTAGCAACAGAAAATTGGAGACATTGTTATATCTCAACATCTAAGTTCATCATTCTGTTTATAAAACTATCAAAGTATTTAAATTGGTTTAATTTATCATTGATAACATTCAAGTTATGGGCTGCATGTGGATTTTTTTGTCACTGGCTAATAAAGAATAAAGTGTATACATGTTACATTCTAAACATGTGGTGAACTAGAAAAAAATGGCATACTCATCAGCATATTGTGAATTCAGAATCCGTTCCTCACTTTTAATCATTTCAAATTAAAAATTCCACCTATTAAGCTGCCTGCAAATAATTCCAAAGGTCACTGTCATAAAAATTCATGACAAATTTTGTCACAAGTACACAACATTGTTTAATACTAATTTTTTACTTCAAATGCTTCAGATTTTCTACTTCTAGTAAGAACATTTCCTCATTTTATTGTATAAAAACTGCATAATAGGAATACATTTTGGTGAACAACCAACTAATTTCAAGCAATGCCATAACAAATCACATGCCTTGACTCAATTGATAAAACAATATAATAAATCACTCCTTTGTTCCAACATTTTTCTTGCATTTTCTTGGCAACAAAATCCATCAATATTAATACTTATTGATTCTCTAAAACCACATTGAGTCTGCAGTAATCATTCATCTATGACTGGAAGCAACTTATTCAACAAAATTATTGAAAGTGCCTTTATTGTAGTGGATAATAATGATATTCCACAATAAATTACTGTAATAGTGTCTATTCTTGCTTTAAAAACTGACACTATAAAAGCATTCTTAAAATCAGGTGTTACAAATTCATGAGTCTATATATTCTCAAAAAATTACAATATTTTTGAAGTTAACATATAACTGCCATATTATTAAATTTCTTCAGTTATTCATCAAGGTCTGCATCATTTCCATTATAAGAGTACAAATATCCAGCTTAATGAAGTCAAAACAACTTTCTTTGTTCAAAGATATAAGAGTAAATAAAAAGTTGTCTTCTCAATTTTTGTATCATTATTCAAAAAGTGATCAAAATATGTCTTTCACATAATTGAAATATTATTGTAATCTTATAAGAAAGTGCTATTGTTGGAATTAATATTATTGTGATACCATTTATCAGGTCCATATGTTGCTTTCAGAGCATCAAAAAATATTTAGTGTGACCACATTTAGTGAATATCTTTATCTTCTTTAAAGTTTCATTCCACAATCATTTTAAACCTTATTTGACTCTAGGAAATGTTTATCAATTGACTATATACAAGATGGGATGGCTATAACCTTAAAATTTAATGCTATTTGGTCATAGTCAAAGATGATGGTCATTGTCATAAAATCAGTATGATTCTTTATTTTCATTTTGAACTCAAGAATAGATTTATTATATCCATAACATATTCTTTAAAAGAATTCCATGTTTCATTAATGTGACAATTCTGAAGGTTCAAATTAGCAATTTTAATATTTAGTAGCTCTTGAAATTTAATACAATAATAGATATTTCTAAAGAATAAACATCAATTTTTGTGAATATAACTGAAATAAATTCTACTTTTAAATGCTTTTATCATTTTAAACTTAGAGTGTACTAATCTAAGATCCATTTAATAATCTGTGCTTATAAGTGCTCTTCTAATTTGAACGTGTATTCTAACCCCTAACTATAATATAATCTATTAAATGCCTTTCTTTTTAAGCATCTGTATTATTTATAATGGTTTTCTATCTAAACAAAGGATTCTGATAATCAATCCATGTCTTGTGCAAAGAATTCAATTCCAACAGACTATTTGAATTTACAATATCAATACCATTATTTCCAACAATTTTTGACCAATGCTCTATTTGAGCTAACATGTGCATTAAAAGAAGAAAAATTTGGTTTTTAATGATATTTTTGTAATAATACTATCCAGCATAGAATAAAAATTTGCTTTCTCTGAATTCAAGATTGGAACATAAGCACTAAAAAAATAAGCACTAGTACCATTGTGCAAGGTATATTCTATCATTTTTAATTTTTCAATAAAGAATTCCAACAATAGATGACATTAAATTAGACTTTATAGCAAATTCAACACCATGCATTTTTTTTTCATTAATTAATCTGCCTTTCTAAAAATGAACTTGTAGCTATTCATCTATTCTATTAAACTTCCTCTGGATAAAAAGTTTCACTACGAGTAGCTATATCAATCTTAGCTCTTGGCAGCTCCTTAGCCACCAGCATAGTTCTCCATTCTGGTCATGAAGAGTTTGTATCAAGCAAGGTTTGTACATTTCATGTACATCTTTTGTACTTCCACTCTCTCCTTCTTCATCATTACTACTGATATTTTATATTCACTGCTGTAATGAATAATCCACTAATCACAATAATCTGAGAAAGGCCATTTTTAGATCCACATTTCCTAGGTTACTTCCATAATAGACAATGCTCTAAATAGGACAATTAAATATAAAACTTTTGCCAGTTGGAATTCATGTCTCAACTCTAGTTCTAACAGATTCACTAGTGACTCTACTGCCTTGAGAAAAGAACAATCTAAGGACTGCCAGTCTATTAAGCCTGTCCCTATCTTTGCTTTATTAATTCTAGACACTTGAGTTAAAAAAAAAATGAACACAAAAAATTTATTACAACTAGACCCTACATTAACTTAAGTGACTGAAGACTGAAAAGTGAGACAGAAAATATTTTCAAAAACAGTAGCTAATTACTTAACTTTTGATAAAGCAACATCCTATCCTACAGCATAGCAAAAGAGAACCTTTTGATCGGGTATTATTTATTTGTTATTCATAGTTGACCCCGTATCTGAAGATCATTTCTTTATCCACTTCTACCATTAAAAAAATAAGTGTATATATATTTATTGCACGAATATTTTTAATTTTTTTTTATGGAGGAGGAGGGGGACAGCGATTTAAGATTTGCCCCCTACGGATAATATATTTAATGCAGCTCTGGGCGTAATTTAATAATGTACGAGAGAGAGTGTGTGTGTGTGTATCTATCTGCAGTTTAAATTAATCTTTTCAAAATCATATTTTGTCATATTTATTAATGAATTTTGTCATAGTCCATTAATAAGTTTATCATAATCTCCATTTTAATTTTTTTAAAAATTATATATGTCACAAAATATTAATTTTTAATTTACTTAGGAAACTGAATCAAGTCCAAATTCCATTGTTAATACAGAATTAAATGATAAATTCCCGACTAATATAGATAAAATAGTAGTATTGCAGGAAGCAAAAGAAAAAATTCAACTTAATGAAGATTTGAATCAAAGAATAGATAAATTAAAACAAAATACTAAAATTGAAAGTCCTCAAATCACAAGTCTTTCAGCTGAATCTAATTTTAATCATCCTGTTGTTTTACCAGAAGATAATACTAGCGATTGTAAATACGATGAGGTAAGATTTTTATTTACATATAATGTTAAGTGCTTATATATGAAATATGTGAATTTCACTACACTATCATGACAAATCAAAAAGATTTAAAATTATACATTTTTGACTTTGTATTAAAGGAAATATTCTTATTGTATTAATTGATTATGTCCATCAGAGTTCAGATATTGAAACTTTTCACATGTTTATAAAAAAATAACATTTTTATATAAATATGGTAATAAAAAACATAGTTGTAGTGTATGGGTATGTGTGTGAGGAAAGGCCTGAGCTGGGTGACATTGAAAAAAAATTTTCATGTTTAAAAAAAGCTTATTTTTCCAAATATCTAGCCACTTATAATTCAACTAGCCATCTAATTATTGGTCTGTAAATTGGTATCTAACTGCTAATTATTATTATTATTATTATAACA